>CM046329.1:5692843-6292843 GCA_025403435.1 Artocarpus heterophyllus
ATTAAATATTTGACAATTTCAGTTTCTGCTAAAACTTTTGACACATACAGTTTGGGCTATAAGTAAAATGAGTGACGTTTTTCAGCCTCAACCATGAGAAGTTTTAAAAAACATATGTGTAAGTCATTACAATAAGTATTTGGCAATTTCAATTTGTGCTAAAACTTTTGATTACTAAACAGTGTAAGCTCTCTCACATATTGTGACAGAGCCACATATTAAGTTGGGGCATGTGTCCTTACTCAACTTTTGAAATTTAATTTTTACCTTGTAAAACAAGGGTACAATTTTTAAAAATTTTAATTGTATTCTTGTTTTACAAGAAAAATTATAGTTGTTCTTTTATTAAAATTTGAAATTTATATCATTGTACCCTCAATCAATAATCCAAATATGTAACTACATCTGTATGCAGTAAAATCTATTAATACTTTTTACCAAAGTGTCCTAACTGACAAAAATATCTGGCCCCACAATCTTAATAAAAAATAAATTACAATATAAAACTTTCACATAATATAATTTTTAACAAAAATTAATTTAGACCATATTTTCCGAGTACCTTTTATTTTTTAGCTATGCCACATAAGATATGCATTATAACGAGTGTTTGGACATGACTAATATAGATTATATACAATCATAGTTTTGACATGACAAAAGTTAAATGATCTAATTTTTTTTCGAAAAAAATATAAACTATAATGATCATTGTCATTGATCAGTTTTGTCACGTGTCACTTGGGTGCTCAAAGTCAAAACAGATTAATATTTATTTTCAATTATTGGTTAGGTTCAGTTAGCTTGGAATTTTTATTTTTAATTTAGCTAGTAGTTTTTTAAAAACTTAAACCACAGAAAATGACCAAATTCTTAATGATTAGTTTTAAAAAAATTTCGTATGATTACCAAATTTCTTCCTATTTTCTTGCATGTTATCTTCTTTATAGCTTAATTTTATTTATTTATTTATAATTTTACGATTTTAAATAATTAAAAGTGCTTACAAAGCTTATTTGTTAATTTTACCAAATTGGAATATTCTTTTTACATGTTGAGATTTAGTTTAATTATAAGTTTAAACGAACTAAACAAATCAAACAAAAATTTCAAACCACTATAAAAAAAGAAATTGCAATTAGAGGCAAAAAAAAAATGTCTCTAAAAGTCAAATTTTTGTCTCTAAATTTTTTTCATTTGTTTCTAAAACTTGACGGCTAAATGTAACTAGATACTAATCATGTTTTAGTTTCTAAATCTCTCATAGTCAGAGACTAAAATTTGATCTCTAAAAGTTATAAATAATTGTCTCTAACTCCCATGCTAAGTGGATCATTTCATGATTTCCAAATATACTTTTGGACAAAAAAACATTTTGCTACAAGGTTTTTTGTCCCTAAAAGCAAACTTTTTGAGACAAAATTTATCGTCAACTTTTTTTTTGATAATGAAAATTTTTTAATATCTTTATATATATATATATATATAAAGTGAGAATAAGTTTCACGTGGTATTCTCAAAACGTTTGAAACTAGAAACGTTTTGTCATTTCTTTTTACGAATGGCTTTTTATTTTCCAGCTGAAACGTTTTTTTCCTTGTTTTTTAGAACTTTTTTTTCTTTTAATTGTCCAAGTAGTTTTTCCCCCAAAAAAACTTTTTTTTTTTGGTTTTCTTTCTTTTTTATTTTTATTTTTATTTTTATTTTTGTTAATATGCTTAATACACTCATGCAAAGGGCACGCTTGTCAACTAGTTATTATTAAAACCCGTATCACTAAAAGAAATAGAGATTACATAAAAGTCCTTTTTTCTTTGTTATGCAAATTTAAGAAATGAAAATTCTAGTTACGATACATGTATTAGCATAATGATTGTCCAAAAATGTTATCTAGAACCAATGTTGAATGTAAACTAAGTATTTTACTGTCCAAATCACAATTCAAACATTTTTGCTACAGTATTTTCTCTCTCAAAATTTTAAATTATGTTCAAATCTTATATTCAAACATATAACACAAACATGTCATAAGAGACGCATCAGAACCAACAATAGTAAACCTTAGATTTCAAAATGTTTTTGTATTAGCATCTAGTTTGATAGTCAAAAGTCAACTGTCACTAGAAGCAACTGCTATTATTGAAAATTTAATATTGGCATTATTTTGTTTCTAGTAGAATTTACTATTTGATTTGATTTTGTGGTTAGTTGCTGCAGGAATTAGATTTGGACTAAGTTTGGATTCGTTGGATTTAGTTTTGGAAAGTTTTAGAATTATTGAAACTTGCTCTTATTGTTTGTTTCCTGTTTTTAGAAGTCAAAGAATGCAGATTCATGATTTCATTTTTTATGGAAGCCACTTCAAAAGAGTTAATTGGTTTGATTTGTTCAAAGTCTAACTTTTAATTTTTGAAAAGTTGAAATTAGATGAGTTGCTTGATTTGCAAAGACAATTGTGTTTTGTTCTATTATTCATCCATGTAAACGAAGGTCTCCATCAGATTTGTGCAACTTTAATTGGTGATTTTAAGGTTTCAACGAGAATGGATTTTGTTTCCAGATTTGCAAATTTGTTGCTGAATTTATTACAACAGAATCTGCAACAAAATTCAGAATAGTGGGCTGATTTGAAGATCACAATTAATAGGCATTTTAAGCTACTTATGTAAAGCCTCACAATGGTCTTATGACATGGGGAAAGCCTCAAAATTACAGGAAGGTTATTTGTGAGCGTTTTATATATTTACTTGTGAGCCTCAAAATTACAAGAAGATTATTTGGATTTTTGGAAGAAAACTTTCAATTGAAGGGATTTCAATGTTTAAGTCAAGGGAATCTCACTAAGCATGTTCATTAAATTGTTATGTGTCATAAGTGTCATACTTAGAGAGAGAGTCTTGGGGTGGATAAGTCTAATTAATTTGTAATTTTGTTTATCTAGTAAATTGTTCATACGTCTGGGTCAAACGGCATGGCCCACGAATGTTGGTGGTTAATGAACCGTGATACTAATATCTTGTGTCTATTTTACTATTTCATGTTTATTACAAATTTGTTACAATAAATTGAAATGTAAATTAGTAAAAGACATAACCGATACTTTCAATTAGTATCAAAACGAGTCACTAATGTGTTTTTAGGGAGATCTTGGGTTTACTAGTTGTTTTGCAGGCATGAATATTATAAAAGAAGGAAGTTTGATGACCAAACCACCATACATTAAAGACGTCAACTATCTATATTGGAAGGCTAGCATGTAGCCTTCATTAAGGCTATTGAAGAAAGTGCATGGGTGTCTGTTATAACATGTTGGACTCATCCTACATCGAAGGACGCTAAAAAAAATACCATATTTAACCTTGAAGAGAAGTGGGCATCTGATGAAGATAAGTTTGCTAATAGCAATTCTAAAGCCTTAAATACCATTTTAATGCCATGGATGTCAATTAATTCAAATTAATTTCCACGTGTGAAAGGGCAAAAGAGGCATGAGACATTCTTCAAACTACACATGAAGGTACAATCATTGTGAAATCATCAAAATTACAAATTCTGACAACTCATTTTGAACAACAGTGTATGAAGGAAGACGAGTGCATAGCAGACTTTAATTCAAAGCTTTGTGATATTGCAAATGAAGCTTTGCCCTTAGAGAAAAAGTTCAGAATCTAAGTTGGTGAAGAAGACTTTGAGATCACTTCTAGGGCATTTTGCTTACAAGGTTATTACCATAGAAGAAACCAAAAATGTGTCACCTGAGCATTTCTAGTACATTAGAAACGCAATAACTTAAGGATTAAGTTAAGCAGAATTATGTGTCATAATGATTATTATTTAATCTAATTTTTTATGATAAAATCTATAAAAGCAAAAACGAGATTTGTAAGGGTAAAAATCATGTCATAGTTTTAAATAAAGAAACAAAAGATATGGAAAACAAGCAAGAAAGCCTAATTGTTGCAAAATATGTTGCAACAAATGTTAAGACAAAAATACAATTTAATAAAAATATTATATAATCATATGAAAAATTATACAACATTAGAATAATGCAGTGTAAGGAAGTACATTGATAAAGTTATGTAGTATAGAAATTACACTGTAAAAGTAATTCAATGTAGGAATTAGACTCTTTAAAGTTAAGCAGTATAGAAATTGGACTGTTCAAAGTAAAACCAGTATAGGAATAATAATATTTAGAGGATACAGATGAGTAAGGAATGCTGTGTAAGCCCATAATAGTATGGAAAAGAAGACTAATAGCATAAGAAAAATATTATCAGTATAAATTTAAACTGTACAAAGTTATATAATATTGGAATTACATTATGTGATTGATGAAAATAAGCATGGGAGGTTGTGGGACCTCATGAATTGTATTGAAAGGAATACCCATAGTATAGAAAAATAATGTCAGTATAAACTTAGACTGTGTAAAAGGTCTTTGTAGGACCCACCATGGACACCAAAATGAATGGAAGTTTAACACCAAACCCCTTGGGTGGCCCAATTATAAATTGCCAAGTTAACCTACCTTTTTTTTAATCACAAATGATGTTAGTGATGACTCATGATGATGAGTCATCAAAGTTTATAAAAATCAAGTCTTATTCACTTGATTAAGGAGTCAAAATGTTCCATTTTTGTTCTCCACAAAAAAGTCCCCTTTAGGCATTCTCTCTCAAGAAATTTTGATGATTTCCAAGCCTCTAAATCATGTTTGAAGCAAGTCTAAGTGTGGACAATCAAGGACAAGCAATTTGGAGGTAAAAATCTAAACTTTTGTTATAGGTTTTTATGTTTTTCACTGGGTTTGCTCATGAATTGGATGGGGTTTTCATGGCTTCTGTTATGGATTGTTGTCAAGGGGACTTTGAAGGATTTCAAGCAATGAAAAGGAAGGACAAGCCCCTAGCAAGGATTAAGTAAAATTCTAGTCTTTGAAGTTAAGATAAAGATTATGTTTCTATGCATACCAAGTGTTTGATGTATGTTTTGGTCTATGGCATGTAAGATAGACATTATGGCATGATTGGTTTATGTTTGAGATTGATGATGATGATGATGGAAAGAAAAAACAAGTAGGGTTTTGTGCAAAAGAATGAAAAAGTTACTAAAACTTTGTTAAATTGCAAAGTTTAGCTGGTTTTTAAGAAATAATGATTTAGAGGACCTTAGAGGCCAATTTATGTTCCAAGTAAGGTCTAGAATTTTCCAACACAATGAGGGAAACAACTTTTGTGAATAAAGTTTTGTAAAATTCCAAAAGAACTAAATTGCAAAGTTTTGGAAAAATTTGGCAGATTTGAAAATTAGCCAAAAATTCCACCTTAACATTAGAATTTAAGGAAATTCAAAATACAAAAGTTATAGAACTCATCAAAACTGTTAGGTTGTCATAGGCAGTTTTCCAAAATTCTGCTCGGTTGAGGAGTTATGAATTTTATGAAATTTTGAGCACAAAAACTGTTTTGAATTTGACTATGGAACTTTGGAAAGTTTTATTCCTTACAAAGAACTAAATGTTTTGGTATAAAGTGGTCGTTTTTGGTTGCAGGGGCAAAAATGTAAAAAATTTTGTGTTTAGGGTCAAAATCATAAAATCATGTGAAAATTGAGTTTTTACCAGGAAACGTTGGGTTCCTGCACTGCTATAGGCAGTGAGTAATTATAGATACTAAGTTTTAAAAAATTTAAAGTTTAGTTAAGGAAAGAATGAAAGAAACGAACATTAAAGGGCGACAGAATGTCAAGATTTTTGCATTACGAGTCAAAACTTTACAGTTTTGACAAAATGGATTTAATTGAAAGGAAAACCATTGTGTTTGTTTTCTGTAATATTATGGGACATAAAGAAATAAAATTTATGTTTTAAATGGGTTTTGAAAGTTTTTAAAGACCCGTTAAGGGCAAAATGGTCATTTTGTAAAAGGGCAAAATGGTCATTTTGTAAAAATGGCCAAAACAGACCCAAAACACCCAATGTTGAAAAATGTCCCTTATTGAAAATTTTTCTGTAATATATAAGTAATGAAATGGTAAAGTTAAGCAAGGAGCTTTAATAAGTTACAAAATTGACGAAAATCTGTTAGGGGTAAAATCGTCTTGTTATTTTTTAAGAAAACGGCTAAAGCGAAGTCAAACACTCCAAATTAACAAAACACTCTTAGATGAAAAATGTTTCTAATACATTAAGTAATGATACATAATGTGAGACGGCAGATTTAATAAAGGTTATTCAAGTAAAGAAAAAGGTAACCCGATGGTTATAGAGTTAAGGTAAAAGAGTGATAACCTGATGGGTTATGAAATTAAGTAAAGGGAAAGGTAACCCTAGTGGGTTACAAAGCTAAGTGAAAGAAAGATAAACCAATAGTTTATAAGGTTCAATAAAAGAAAGTAAACCGATAGTATGCAAGTTATGTAAAAAGGAAAGAACAGTTAATGTTTAAGTTTCATTATCAATCGAGTAAATTAATAAAAAGAAAGTTAAGTAATAAGTTGGCGTGTCATTTGATCAGGATAGTAAAGCCAACTAAACAAAGGAAAAGGAAGGAAACAGGAACGTAAGAGCTATAGACAGGTAAGTTTCAAACCTCATCTATAGCATGAAGTAAATGATTTTCAAATGCTTACATATATATATATACACATATGTGTTTGCAAAAATTATACAAGTTGTTTTAAAGTATATTTGCATTTGTTATGCAAAAGGTTTTAAAGTTTAAAGCAAGATTTGCAATGTACTTGCAACTATTATGTTTAAAGCATGACTATATTTAATATGCATAAAGTTTTTAAAGATCAAGTAAAAGTTTGCAATTTAATTGCAATAATTATGTTTAAAGCATATTTGCATTTTGTTAATGCATAATATTTTACACTTTAAGTTATAAGTTTTATGTTGCATTTGTTATGCAATAAGTTTTACAGTATAAGTTATGATTTGCAAATATGTTTGCATAGGAGGTTATTGCATTTGATATGCTCACTAAAGTTAAAAAGAAGGTAAAATAAAGATAAAAGAAAGTGTCGTAGTAGCCTTCTTGTTGTGAGGTATTGAAAGTAAAGTTAAAATTGTGACCTCCTTGATGTAAGGTACATAAGTAAAATTAAAGTTACAACCTCGGTGTTCGACGGTCTCAAGTCTTCCACAAGGGAAGCATCATGTTTATGATCTCATGATTAATGATGTTACTACAAACACTAAAGTTTATAAGATAAGGATTGTTAAGGAACAAAAATAAAAAGTTAAAGTAAGGAATGAATGTTTATAAGATGCTTATAATAGAAGTTTATAATTGAGCATAAATAGAATCATGCATTTTGATTTTGCCTGTATTCCTTGTTATGAAATGTTTATATGTTATGAAAAATATTATGAGAAATGTTTTACGCTAAATGTTTATGAAAAATATTTTTATGTTTGCAAAAAAAAAAAAAAAAGGTTTATAAAGAACATTTTAAGGAAAAATTTTTCGAAAATGTTTAAAGAAAAACATTTATGAAAAACATTTTAAGCAAAAGGTTTTTATGAGAAAAGCTTGTAAAGCATGTGAAAATAATTTGTGAGATTTCGTTTGAATTTACTGAGCTAAAGCTCATTAAAAATTTCTTCATACTATAGGTAGTCCTATGGGTGACCAATAGGACTTGTTTATAGAGTTTGGTACTGCAGAGGATCTATGTCAAGATTTGGATATAGATACCACTATAGTATGTTTCTGCTGCTAAAAGAAAATGTTTTTCCGCTATTTGATATAGTGATTTTAAAGTTTTAAGGAAGTCAAAGTTTTAAGAAATGTATTCAAAGTTTTAAAATATATTTTACGAAATATTTTTTTTATAATTATAAAGTTAAGTTTTAAGTTATGAGACAATAAATGTTTCTTAATAAGTTTAAGAAACAATTTGAAATAGTTTTAAAGACAAATGTTAAGCAATGCCTTAACTTAAATTACGACAGAAGTCGTAATAGTTCTAAAGAACGTTTTAAAGGATGATGATATAAAAAAATTTATTCAATAAATTTCTTAATAAGTAAGGAAGATTAATGTTTAAGTAATGATGTAAAAAGAAAGTTAAGTGACTGCCTATAAAGGTGGGTGGTCACAAAAAATGTCGAGACAATGAGGTTAGACGAACTCGGGATCTCTTCAAACCTTTGAGTTAAAGTTCGAGAAGTTAAATAAGGATATAGGCATAACGCTTCAGGCAGATATGGATGACTCTATAAACAAAGACGTGTCTAATGATGATGAGGATTTAAGTGAATCCTTTGATGTGCTTATCATTTCAAGGTACTAATTATTTTTTTTAAACAATATAAACATGCACAATTTATCCTTTTGCCTCAATCAACAATAATGGTCACAATTCAGAAATCAAACCCAAAGACCTAAATTATCTATCAGACTAATAGAGTGCTTATAAGAGTAGTTCAAACCAATGGTTTGAACTGTGAACAGTGTAAAATTCTTACATGCTATAATAAAAAGCTACAATATAAAACTCTCACATGCTACAGTTTTTAAACCCAAACTGATGGTTTAAACTACTCTCCCAAACACTACAATGATCGTCCTGACTCCTAAGTCACTGTTTGCAATGAGGAGTTGTCTTCTCTTCGTTACTTAGTTCCCATCAAACTATGTTTCTTCTTTTGCCAAAAAATAATAATAATAATTGTTTCTTCATTTTACCCTTAAATTTGTGTGTTGATTTTGTAACTATTGGGTTATGGAGTTCTCCAAGTAAAACGACAAATCATGTATGGCTTAGATTTTTGTATCATTGGCTAAGAGCTTATTCAAAATGGCTTTAAAAAAACTACTGTTTGACATGTTTAGATGGACATCTAAAAAATACTTTTAGTTTTTATAAGCATTTTTGGACAAATTAATCACTTGATACTTATAAAAAAAAAGTACTTATGAAAATATTTTTTACCTTATATTTAATAATAATAAACTAAGAATTCTAACTAATTCTTTAAATTATACTATTTTTATATTAATAAGAGCTACTAAATAGATTCAAAAGCTTTTCTCAAATAAAAAGGTATTTTTCTTTTTGTACTGTTTAAAAGCGTCACATGCTATCCCAGTCGGGCCCTAAACATCATATAACGTTTTCATTTCATTTGCAGCTGTTTTCCAACGGAAAGAAAAAAAATAAAATGCAGCTGTTGATAAATGACATGTTCTTTGGTTATACAATAATTCTTTCGCCTAAAATTTCTTGTCGTTTTAGTATGCATGTATAAATTCCCAAAATGGATAAAAAAAAAAAATGACATGCCCTTAATTCGACTTGCAATATCTCCGTTTTCGTTTATGCTAAGTATTCTTTTTTTATGAATTATGAATTGTTCATACAGAATGTCGTCCAATTAAAAAAAAAATAGAATGTCGTTCAATAGAAGTAAAAGATTTTTTTATATAGGTATTTTGACAATTAGTCTCTAGATTTTAGAAAGGATATCCTTAATATTTGGGGAAATGCTAAATATATTCCCCTAGTTCATTCAAAATACCATAAATATACCTCAGATTTTTTTAGTGGAAATATATCTCAGACTTGACCAAGCAAAAAGTATGTACTCAATTTTTTTAGTTTTAAAAAATCTCTTTAATTGGAAAAATTATTTAAGAAGTCAAAAAATATCCTCAATAATGAAAATTTAAGCATTATTTAAATATCAATTATTTAAAAAATTAAGTAAAAGCATTTTAAAAATAAAAAATTTTAAAAAACAAAGAACAAAAATAATTTATATCTCTCTCAACCCCCTCGATTTGGATTCTATTCATCCAAACCTATGGCCAGGCCCATTATCGACCTGCTTCTCATCCAATCTTGCTTCATACATTTTAGATTTATTTTCTCAATTTTAATTTTAGATCTATTTAAATAATTTCACAAAATTTTTGGGTTAAATCTACCTCTAATTTATATTTTAGATAGTTAATGTTTGAATACTGTAGAAAATTCCTGTAGAAGCACCTAAATGCTCATTTGTAAGAGCATCGTTGTGTAACTCTTTTACAAAATTGAGGGGATACTTTTTATTTGTTAAAAATTGAGGCATATTTGTGTTATTTTGACGAAACTCAAGATATAATTTTTTAATTTTTCTTATATTTTTGAGACAATAAGAGAAATAGGTCAGATTAATAATTAAATTAAAATTAATTGACTAAAATATTAGAATAGTTAGTAAATACCTATTTAATTTTAGATCTTTATTAATTAATTAAAATAATGACTAAAACACCCAAATTATAAAACCCTAGCAGCCAAGCACCGTCTCGGCTTCCTCTCTCTCTTTGCCCAAATTAGCTCCTCTCTCCCAGAATGCTCCTGCCGTCCAACCTCGCCTTCATCGGAGCACCTGTCATCGCCTAATTTCACCGCCAACTACCTTTGGAGATCGCGAACTACCAAGCGCTGGGCAAATCAAAAAGCTTCAGTTGCCGAAAAATCGTGAATCTTCAATCACCGAGGAGAACAACGGCGCCATCTGGAGCAATCCTCGTCGCCAAAGGAAGCAACAGCTGGAGTTGCGGAGGGAGCAGATTCGTTGCTAGAGTCGCGCGAAGAGTGACCGCTGGAGTCACAACAGGTCTCTCAGAGGGAAGTGTAGGAGTCACAGAAGGAGGCGTCGTCATAGAGGGAAGCGCCAAAGTCGCGCTGGCAAGGCGTTCCTCTGGCTGTGATGGGATCTCTGTTGCCGTTGAGACACTGCAATGTTTTGGTGTTTTGTTTTTGACGAGGGGGAAGAGAGAGAAAGAGGAGGAGAGAGAAACAAAACAAGAGTATTGACATTGGCGACAATGGCTGTGAGAGGAAGTGAAGGGAGGAGAAGAGTGATTCTTCTCCAATCGATCGCCTCTGCAACATCAACCTCCTAAGGGTAGATTCGAGATTTTGGAAAGCTTTAGGTAGAAGACGTGCTGTTTTCTTCAATAATTTTTAGAGTGTGCTATTTGTTTCTATTTCCTTCAAATACCATGTTATTTGTTATATAATCCCCTTTTTTTCATAACAATAACTCCATAAGGTCCACTGCCCACTTAAAACCTAAATCGGCATGTATTTGACTTGTTGATAAGTAATTTATTAGAGTCGATCCGTGAGCACGTAATTCAACAATATTTGTAGCTGCATTTGAATAATCCAACTATATGTAGTTCCTGTTCCGTGATATATGAAACTAAAGAGCCATATTCCTGCATGCCAACGTCGTTGAATGATCAGTAAATGGGGAAAAAAAAAAACAAAACAAGGGAGAAGAGTTAAAGCTTGTATTAGAATTTAGTAAGGCATTGTAAACTTAAATATAACATATTTTTATTGTTTATTAAAAAATTAAAACTTATTTATATCCATTTAAACTCTTAAATATATTGTTATAAACGTTTATTGAAAGGGTATAATTTTTAGTTCTTTTCTACCAATCAAAAGCACAACTAAAAACCTGCTAAATGGGCCCTTAAACAAGTCATGTTCTCTCCCTCTTTTTTTTTTTTTTCTTGCTCAAATAAATAAACAACTAATTGTCTAATTTCTAATTGCATAGGCTCTCTAGAGTCTTGTCTTGATTTTAAGTTTTCCTCAAGCATTTTGTCAATAATTATAAAGATGGAGTTTCTTTGGGTTCCATTTTGACCCGAAACAATTTCTAAAGAATCCACGAGCGTATTATACACGGCAGTATACTTATCAACGTTTAATTTTTAAACATAAAACGTGTGTGTGTGTTTTTTTTTTTTGGGGGATTTTCTACAATAAACCTTTCTTCTATCCGTTAGATCAATATCTCAGTGCTACAAATTCAACAAGCTATTGCTAATCTTAATACAAGCCAAACATATCTGATTCATTTAAAACCAAAAATCAAGCTCTAATAGTAATTAATAAATTAATCCCCAACTAATTGTATATTTAATTATTATCTTAGGCGTCACTCCTCTATAGACCAAAAGCTAAACTCTCGATAGTAGATTACGAGACTTAAAAATATATGTTAGTCTCATCCATGACTTCTTATAATACATATAACCTTATATGTTGTCCATAATTAAATAAATGACTTAGTTTCATTATACCTTTTGATTATTTTATCTTGAAGTTTTATTATTTTAATTATTTGAAAAATCTATTTGTAACAAATATAAATAAAAAATCATTCAGTTATCAAATATATCTATATAACTAAGGCCTTGTTCTTTTCAAACCTCTCAAAAAACACCTTTGGGTTTGAGAGGATAACCGTGACTCTTTTATTTGTTATTTACTTTTGCATGTACTATTTTAAATTATATTCTTATTAAATTTTAATCATGTGATGGTGATAATGATGTTGGATATATATGATGTAAAAGTTTGTAAAACGCTATGGAATTGATTAAAAAATTTGTTATGAAACTTTTTACAAATATGAAAACGAAGTGCTTAACAGTTCTCTTGGAACTTTCTAACACGGACCTTCCAACGTAGGATAAGCAGTTTCGGACCAAATCTGACCGGGGCCACCAGATTTTTTTTTATGAGGCATGTTTATTTATGAGAAGTGAGAAAGAAAATTAGAAAAAAGAAGTCAACCCCATAATTGTTTATTTTTTTTTATCCTGAACTTAAAGTTAGATTGGTGGCTCCACAAATATTCGCGATTGAATAATGGAATTGGTAATCTCATACGGTAAGACTAGCCGTACAAATTCACTTAATTTTTTGTACTCTGTACTTTTTCTGCCCAATTTATACTTTAAAATCGATGTTCTATTTTACATTTAATTTTTCACACCATTTATTTTTTAAATTATGATTACGCATTTATATTTTTTTCCCAATTATTACTATGATTAAGATTAGTATAACGAGTGTACGCTTTATTTTTTAAAACTAAAATCACAATTTATTGAAAGATATGTTAATACAATGCATGAATGGCATTCACAATGGCCAATTTTCAATCATGTGGTCAAACTAAACAATTTATTATTTTGACTGTAGAGGACGACCCCTTTATTCTCTCTCTCTTTTCCTTCCTTTGCTTTTCTTTATAAGTTGGCGCAGTTACACCATTTATAAAAATCTATGAACTTTTTCTCCTCCCTTATTTGTCCTGTTTATGCTTGAATTCTATTTTTAATTCATGACATTGTATTTAAATATTGTTGAGGGAATATTATTTTGTTAATTCTATTTGGAACAATTTTTGAGAAATATTTAAAAAATTAGAACCACTAATCCTCAACTAGAGAAGTGACGAAAAAATTGTTTGTTCAATAACATTTTATTGAAATATATTAAAAGATAAATTTACGTTTAGGGAAAACTACAATAAGATCCTTTAAAAGGTCTTATTAATAAGATTCTTTTCTTTTTTTAATGAGGTTCAAAGACCAATAGCCAAAATACCTAGGGATGTAAAGGTAAACGGCTTTTAAAATGTAGTTTTAATATAAATAACCATAACTTTTTAAAATCAAGTAAATAACTGTTTATTAGTAATAAACTTAAGTTTATCGAGTTTAACACTGATAAAGTTTATCAGTTAAACTCAATTTATCAGTAATAAATTTGAGTTTATTGAATTTAACACTGATAAACTCGTTAAACTTAATTTATCATTAATAAACGGCTATTTGCTTAATTTTAAAAAGTTATGGTCATTTATTTTAAAAAGGCCATAAAAAAGTTACCCAACCTACTACCTTATGAAAAACTGTTACTTCTACTAGACGACATTATATTTAGAAGAATCATCCATTCTAAAAGAATATTAAACGTAAAGGAAAAGGGAGATAATTACTTTTCGAATTAAGATCCCATCAAATTTTCTTCCCCTCCTCGAACAGGTTTGTAATGTATACAAGTGGGTTAAAAATAACCGTCTATTTTACTCGAAAGAGGACAAGAAATCTTCATAAACCATAGAGATATTGTACAATATTCAAACGACATGGCATTTTTTATTATTAACAGCTGCAAACATTTAAATGAAAGAGTGATATCATGATTTTTCACAAATGACATAGAAATTGAAGCCGGGCATGTCGTTTCACTTGTAGAATTCCATAACCCAAAAGCCACAAACACAACACACAAATTTAATTCCATTAAATCCTGCACCAGTTGCTAAGGCTAGGAACTCTTCTTGGCTCCGCTCCTTTCCCCCTAAATGTTGAGTCATCATAAGCACATTAAGCGCAAAAGTTTTCTTAACTGAAACACTATTCTCTGGCATGACAGGAAGAATTGCCTCAACAACTATAACCTTTCCATCTTTTGGAATAGCTTTGTAACAATTCTTTAGTGCCTTCAAGCTGTACTCATCACTCCAATCATGAAGTACAAACTACAAAATTGTCATAGTTCAATACGTTAAGATCAACAAATATACATTAATAGATGCACTAAGGTTTCAAAACATACCTTCATCAGAATTGCATCCCCATGTGGAACATTCTCATGTAACCGTTGCAAATTTTAACGGTTTCAATAAGGAATTGAAACCAATTTATTTTGTTGTAATTATTGGCTCATATTTATGCCCATTAAAATGCCTTGGTAACTGTTGTTTTTATTGGCTGTATAATAATCCTTGATGGAAGGATTTTTCTGCAGCAGAAAAACAAGAGAAAACCAGAAAAAAATTTCACATACAGATTTTTATGAAACAAAAACTTGGGTCCCCAAGTTCCAAAAATTCTCTTAAGAATCTTACACCATCAATTGAGTTTTTGTGAGAACTTGGAAGCATCCCAAGTGTAGGAAGTCACAGGACACCGTTGGACAGCAATGGCAGGAGGTAAATATGTTTTCACGCTTCCGTTTTCCGTTTCAATTCTTGATATGCATACAGTTTATAGCATATTAGAATCAGTTTATGTTTACATTTGGCATCAGAGCCGTAAACTACCTATGCCTTGCTGCGAACTATGGAATTTATTTAAAAAAAAAAATTTCGTATTTTGAACGCACGGGTTGAAATTTTTTTTTTATTTTTGGGTTTTGTTTTTTAACGTTTCTTAATTGAAACTAAGATTAGAAATCATTTAGATATTAGATTTCTATGAATTCTGCAATTTGAAACGTCAAAATTGGTGTCCGGAGGGTGAAAAATGAGTCGGGTCTGAAACCGGGTCAGAATTCGGGTCAGCCGGGTCAAGATGACCCGGTTCAAGGTTGAAGACGACACAAAATAACATGTCGTTTGGCCTTGGGTCAGCCAAAATGACATGTCATTTTTGGTAGTGAAGGGGCGTTTTTCAGCAAAGAAAACGACATGTCGTTTCAGTCCATGAGGACCAAAACGACATGTCGTTTAGACACATAATGGGTGAGTTTCAAGTAATGAAATGACACGTTGTTTTGGTCTTAATGACCAAAACGACATATCATTTTTCGATATGCAGAAATTTTAAAAAAAAAACCCAAAAATTAAAAAAAAAAATTTGATTTTTTCCAGATTTCATAAAATGATATTTTTTGGGAAAATTTCATAAAATTTTAGTTTTTATAATTTTATGAAATTTTCATAATATCCACAATTTTAATATTTTTATGAAAATTTTCATATTATGGAATAATGTATGAAAAAATTCATAATTTTGAATATTCATAATTTTGGTATTTGTTATGAATATTATACAGTAATTGTGTGGATATAATTTTGTAAATTTATGTGCATATAATGTTCATTATGTATAATTTGTGATTTAAAATTATGCATGCAATATTAAGTTAAATAATTTAGTACATTTTATTTTGTGCAATAATGTGCTAAATTATATTTTTGAATGTATAATTTTAATATATACATAATGAAAATTAGTACATAAATTATGGTTCTTTGTTCATATTTATTTATTGCTTAAGGTAAATGCAATTTATTTTATGAGCAAAAATTTAAGAATAAATGTCTTGTGATATATGTATTTAATTTTTGAATAATTAAAGAGTAGCTACAACATCTTTAATTATGCAAAAAATTATGTAAGATGTTTAAATCACATATGGTAAAAAGACATTAAATTGTGATTAATCATATGTAATATGATAAATTTTATCCCACAGGAATTTTTATTGTATTTAATATGATTAGTTAGGATGATGTATCAAATTATCTTTCTTAATTTACCCACAGGAATTAAGAAAAGGGAATATAATTTGATAGTGTCATCATAAGGATATATGAATCTGTTTGAGTTAAAAACTTAGCCCACAGGCAATTTTTATGTCATTTGATTCATATTTTAATGCATGATTTACATTGGTAAACATGTCATAAAGTATTGTAGCCTCAATTTAGTAACATAAGCATGTATGTTTTATTATGCAGCTATGCAAACTGTGAGTTACTCTGATTTCCAATGTGACATTCCCGAACTTAAGGGAGACAACTATAAGGTGTGGAAGGAGAGAATTCTTCTTCATTTAGGTGTCATGGACATTGACTTGGCTATCCGTAAGGATGAACCACCTGTCATTACGGAGACCAGCCAGCCAGATGACGTGGACCGTTATGAAAAATGAGAGCGATCTAATCGCCTCTGCGTAATGTTCATAAAGACGAAAATCTCGGCTGGCATACGTGGTTCATTGGAGCAATATGACAAAGTGCGAGCTCTGATGAAGGCAATTGATGAGTAGTTTGCTACATCAGACAAAGCCTTGGCTAGCACTCTGATATTGAAATTTTCATCCATGAAGCTTACTGGAATTCATGGTGTGCGTGAGCACATCATGCAAATGAGGGATATAGTAGCTCAGCTAAAGACACTTGAGGTTGAGATGTCTGAAACCTTCCTTGTGCACTACATCCTCAACACTCTTCCACATCAATATGGACCTTTCAAGATATCCTACAACACACATAAGGATAAGTGGTCCATCAATGAATTGATGACCATGTGTGTCCAAGAAGAAGGAAGGCTTGCTATGGAAGCGGGAGAGAGTGTGCATCTGGCAACTCAAAGGAAGAACAAGGGCTAAGCCAAGAATAAGGGAAAAGGCAAATTGCCTACTCAAGCTGATATCAAGAAGGAATCCAGGTGCTTCTTTTGTAAAAAGAAGGGGCACATAAAGAAGGATTGTCCTAAATATCAGAGTTGGCTTGATAAAAAAGGTACTCAATTCTCACTTGTTTGTTATGAATCTAATATGGTTGACGTTGAACATAACACATGGTGGATTGATTCTGGTTCTTCAATCCATCAATCCATGTCACTAATTCCTTGCAGGGATTGCAAGGCCTAAGGAAGCCAGTGGGAAGTGAGCAGTACATCTATACAGGCAACAAGATGCGCTCACATGTAGAGGCTGTCGGAACATGCAATTTAGTTTTATCTAGTGGTTTTATTTTAAAATTAGAAAAGACATTTTATATTCCTAGTTTTTCTAGGAATTTAATTTCAGTTTCAAGGCTTGTACCATTAGGATTTTCCTTTAATTTTTCAGACACTATATTTAGTTTATTTTATAGATCTGAACTTATTGGAAATGGTATATTGTCAAATGGTCTTTTCAAAATTAATTTACAAGATAAAACTTCTTATACTTCTATGCATGTTCAAGATAATGCTGGCATTAAGAGATGTGTTATGAATGAAGATTCCTCTATGTTGTGGCACCGTAGATTATGTCATATCTCTATTGAGAGAATAAAGAGACTAGTGAATGATGGGGTACTTAGTACTCTAGATTTTACTGACTTTGACACTTGTGTGGGCTGCATAAAGGGAAAGCAGACCAATATGTCAAAGAAAGGTGCCAAGAGGAGTTCAGACATATTAGAGATCATACATACAGATATTTGTAGTCTAGACATAGATGCGTATGGTCAAAATTATTTCATTACTTTTATTGATGATTACTCACGATATATGTATCTCTACTTGCTTCGTAACAAAAATGAAGCCATAGATGCCTTTAAGGTGTTTAAGGCAGAAGTAGAGAAACAATGTGGTAAGCAAATAAAGATAGTGAGATCTGATAGAGGTGGTGAATACTATGATAGATACACCGAAGATGGACAAGCGCCTGGTCCATTTGCGAAGTTTCTTCAAGAGCATGGGATAGTTGCCCAATATACTATGCCCGATTCTCCAGATCAAAATGGTGTGGTAGAAAGAAGAAACCGAACATTGTTGGATATGGTGCGGAGCATGCTTAGCAGCTCCAAGCTTCCTAGGTCTTTGTGGACTGAAGCTCTCAAGACGGCTGTGTATATATTAAACCGAGTTCCAACTAAGGCTGTCTCAAAGACACCATTCGAGTTATGGAAAGGTTGGAAACCGAGTTTGAGACATATACGCGTTTGGGGATGCCCGTCTGAAGTGAGAGTCTATAATCCAGAAGAAAAAAAGCTAGACCCAAGGACCATAAGTGGGTATTTCGTTGGATATGCTGAACGGTCTAAGGGATATAGATTTTATTGTCCATCACATACCACTAGGTTTGTGGAATCAAGGAATGCGAAATTTCTTGAGAATGACTTGATCAGTGGGAGCGATCGATCCTAGAACACCGTTCTAGAGAAAGATCATACAGATGCTCAAGCTTCCACTTCATATAATAGAGTGATTGTTATACGCGATATGCCTACAGTTCAAAAGCGTATTGAACAACAGCAAGTCATTCAAGTTCCACAGATTGCTGATCAAGAAGTAGTAGATCCAGTTGAACAGCCAGCTGACCAACATGCTCCTCAAGAGAATGTTGAACCAGCATTAAGGAGATCTACTAGAATAAGGCGATCAGCCATTCCTAGTGACTATATTGTGTATCTACAAGAGTCTAACTACAACATAGGAGCTGAAAATGATCCAGAAACGTTTTCACAAGCCATGAGTTGTAAGGAATCTAACTTGTGGTATGATGCCATGAAAGATGAGATGAACTCTATGTCATCTAATGGAGTCTGGGATCTTGTCAAGTCCTGATGGTGTAAAAGCCATTGGATGCAAATGGGTCTTCAAGACAAAGAAAGACTCATTAGGCAACATTGAGAGACATAAGGCAAGACTCGTTACTAAAGGATTCACTCAAAGGGAAGGTATGGATTACACTGAGACTTTTTCTCCTGTATCTAAAAAGGACTCCCTTCGTGTGATCATGGCATTAGTAGCTCATTTTGATTTTGAGTTACATCAGATAGATGTGAAAACGACATTCCTCAATGGTGATCTAGAGGAAGAGGTTTATATGAAACAACCTGAAGGATTCTCCTCTAGTGATGGTGAGCAATTGGTATGCAAACTCAAGAAATCCATATATGGTTTGAAACAGGCTTCCCGTCAATGGTATTTGAAATTCCATGATGTCATCACTTCATTTGGTTTTGAAGAGAACATCATGGATCAATGTATATACCAGAAGGTTAGTGGGAGCAAGATTTGTTTCCTTGTTTTGTATGTGGATGATATCCTTCTTGCAACCAATGATAAGGGGTTTCTATATGAGGTGAAACAATTTCTTTCTAAGAACTTTGATATGAAGGATATGGGTGAGGCATCTTATGTCATTGGCATAAAGATCCATAGGGATAGATCTCGATGCATTTTGGGACTATCGCAGGAAACCTATATCAATAAAGTCTTAGATAGATTTCAGATGAAAGATTGTTCACCAAGTGTAGCACCCATTGTGAAGGGTGATAAGTTTAATTTGAACCAATGTTCAAGGAATGATTTCGAGAAAATTCAAATGAGCAACATTCCTTATGCTTCAGCTATTGGAAGCCTTATGTATACTCAAGTCTGCACAAGACCTGACATTTTTTTGTTGTGGGAATGTTGGGAAGATATCAGAGTAACCCAGGCATTGACCATTGGAGGGCTACAAAGAAAATGATGAGGTACCTTCAAGGTACAAAGGATTACATGCTTATGTATAGGCGAACTGACATTCTAGAGGTGATTGGCTACTCCGATTCAGACTTTGCTGGCTGTGTTGATTCTAGAAAATCAACTTCAGGTTATATTTTCATGCTAGCCGGAGGAGCTGTATCTTGGAGGAGTGGAAAGCAAACGTTGGTTGCTACTTCCGCGATGGAGGCAGAGTTTGTTTCTTGTTTTGAGGCTACTTCGCATGGTGTATGGTTGAAGAGTTTCATGTCAGGCCTTAGAATTGTAGATTCTGTGTCTAGGCTATTAAGGATATATTGTGATAATTCAGCTGTTGTCTCTATGGCTAAGAATAATAAGAGTGGCAGTCGAAGTAAACATATCGACATTAAGTACTTAGCCATAAGGGAACACATTAAGGAAAATAAAGTAGTCATTGAGCATATAAGCACTGAATTTATGATCGCAGATCCTCTGACAAAAGGAATGCCACCGAAGTCATTTAAGGATCATGTTGTACAGATGGGACTTGGTTCCATAATGTAAATTTGTTTGTACATACAATTTACAGTCTTAATGAAACTCTTATTCAGTTGTGATGTTTTCTCATATTTGTTTTGCGCTTTAAGTTATTGGAGAAAATTCACATATAGTAGGACCAAGAATAAACATTGGGTTTATTCATAAAGTTAAGTTACCATATAAGGAATAAAGTCTGAGAAATAATACATTGTAATACATGGAAGATAATACTCACAATTTAGAGAAATTATCGCCATGATTCATGTATTTGTTTCCTGAAAGTTTGGGTTTAATGAATATAAAGATAAATATGGAGACCAAGTGGGAGAATGTAACCGTTGCAAATTTTAACGGTTTCAATAAGGAATTGAAACCAATTTATTTTGTTGCAATTATTGGCTCATATTTATGCCCATTAAAATGCCTTGGTAACTGTTGTTTTTATGGCTGTATAATAATCCTTGATGGAAGGATTTTTCTGCAGCAGAAAAACAAGAGAAAACCAGAAAAAAATTTCACATACAGATTTTTGTGAAATAAAAACTTGGGTCCCCAAGTTCCGAAAATTCTCTTAAGAATCTTACACCATCAATTAAGTTTTTGTGAGAACTTGGAAGCATCCCAAGTGCAGGAAGTCACAGGACACCGTTGGACAGCAATGGCATGAGGTAAATATGTTTTCATGCTTCCGTTTTCCGTTTCAATTCTTGATATGCATACAGTTTATAGCATGCTTGAATTGGTTTTATGTTTTACATCTCAAACATGTCTCCGCCAACATGTTCAACACCTGCAACATCATGGTTAAGCCTCTCTTTTTACTACTCAGATCTCAAGTGATACATCGCAAATAATTGCTACAATTTATCAAAAATTAGAATTCATGGGAAATATGGTTCGTCCACACCTGGATGAGAAGGGGCGTTTTTTACAACATGAGGCAAGTCAAAATTAATGCCCTTGATATGTGGGTATTTGGAAGTGATTTGACAAAGGGTTGCTCCGAGGCCACCACCAACATCGACAAGTTGCTTAAAAAGCTGAAAGCCTTTGTAATGCTTCAAGATTTTCTGCGTAATTATAATCGTCTGGTTATACATTGACAAATTGAAAACCTTATTGAACCTTTGGTCGAAGCTTGCATAGTCGAAGGCGTGCATTCCATGGGCCCTGTTAAATGCAACTTCTCCTTCAAGAACAGAACCCTTCAATTCGGACCTGTAATTCAGTATATATTTTTAGATTACATAAAGTGAATGGCTACTCTAGGAAGTTGAATTACGTAGCATGTACGCTTACGAATTGGATTTGATATGCAGTTGACATTAAATGGTTCTTAAAGATCGAGATCGAGCAAGAAAGGGTTAATTTTATTTTTGATCTTTGAGGAAAAAAGTTGTCTTATTTTGTTCCTTAAACTTACAAATCACACACTATAGTACCTCTATAACAAAAAAAGTTAAAAATCTGACAGATTTCATTATATATGGCACATGTCACTTGTTAAAAAGGAGTAATATAGTAAAATTATTATTAAGTAGTTTGTTTAAAATAGAATATATATGCCTCACCTAATGAAATCTATTAGTTTTCAACGATTCTGTTGTAAGAGTATTACTAGTTTAATATTTAAAAAGCTCAGGATAGCAATTACCCACCAGCTATCCAAGAAGACCTTGTCCTGGTTCAAAGCTAAGCAGGGTCCTAATGAAACACCATCTTCATTAGTCACAAAATACTTGGACACCGGACCAAGGCTATAGAGCCTCCGGACATTGGACCCATCATCATCACTAACAACAAAGCAACTAAGTGCAGAGTTGCTGGCTAGAAGCCCGTGGATGTGGTCCAACATAGTGGGCGCATAGGGGTTGTTGGTGGACATCTGGGCTACAATCTCCGTTGCCGACAGCTTAGCTCCTTCGCCGGCTTTGGCAATGATGTCGAAAACTCCGAGCTCAATCGCAGTTTGCAAGCACATGGGCGTCGCACAGGAGAGCGTCAGGTGCATAGCGTGGGAGAAGTCTTCCTCTTCTTCTTTCCTATCATTGCTGAGGATTTTTGGATCACTGATTCCCAGTTCCAAGGAGGATGCCATACTGTTGGAAATTTGAAAGGCAAACTACTTTGGTATTTAATTTTGCATGATGTTATGATGAAGGTTAATTGGTTTATTTATACAAAATTAATGATGATATCAACGTGTAGGCATGCTACGTCACTTTCTTTCTTTCTTTCTTTCTTTTTTTTGGTTACCCCAAGAGTAATGAAGTCAGCTTTTTCATCCTAAAAGAATGTGGAAATCAAATTTTGACCCCATAGTAAAGGAAAGGTGTTTTCCTCTGTCTGACCATAAGAAATGTTTAATTCCATGTTGCAGATTGAATTAAGTTCCCATGTGCAACCACCACAAAGTGGAGTGGTCTAGCAATAATGAACCATTGTGGTGGGTTTATGTTGGTGTTGCTCCGGCTAAGGTGAGGTTGGGCGGCGGGAGCATTCTGAGAGAGAGATGTTAATTTGGGCGAAGAAAGAGAAAGAGCTAGCGGAAAGGGCATTTGGTTGCTAGGGTTTTGTAATTTGAATGTTTTAGTCATTATTTTAATTAATTAATAAAGATCTAAAATTAAATGAGTTATTTACTAACGATTCTAATATCTTAGTCTATACATTTTAATTCAAGTATTAATCTGGCTTATTTTCCTTATTATCCCAAAAACATAAGAAAAATTATAAAAATATTTTTGAGTTTCATCAAAATAACATAAATATACCTCAATTTTTAACAAATAAAAAAGTATCCCCTCAATTTTGTAAAAGAGTTACAAAACTGTGTTCTTACAAATAAGCATTTAGGTGCTTCTAAAGGAATTTTCTACAGCATTCAAACATTAACTATCTAAAATATAAATTAGAGGTAGTTTTAACACAAAAATTTTGTAAAATTATTTAAATAGATCTAAAATTAAAATTGAGAAAATAAATATAAAATGTATGAAGCAAGATAGAATTCTTAATTTGTTATTATTAATTATAAGTTAAAAAATATAAATAAAAAATATTTTCATAAGCGCTTTTTTTTATAAGTATCAAGTGATTAGTTTGTCCTAAAAATGCATATAAAAACTAAAAATATTTTTCAAACGTCCATCTAAACATGTAAATAGTAGCTTTTTTTAAGCCATTCTAAATAAGTTCTTAGCCGATGACACATAAATCTAAGCCATATATGATTTGTCGTTTTACTTGAAGAACTCCATAACCTAATAGTTACAAAATCAACACACAACTTTAAGGGTAAAATGAAGAAACAATTAATTAGTTCTTTTCTTTTTCTTTTTCTTTTTTTTTTTTTTTTTTTTTTTTTTGCAAAAGAAGAAACGTAGTTTGATGGGAACTAAGTAACAAAGACAAGACGACTCCTCATTGTAAACAGTAACTCAAGAATCAAGATGATTATTGTGATGTTTGAGAGAGTAGTTTAAATCATCAGTTTGGGTTTAAAAACTATAGCATGTGAGAATTTTACACTGTTCACAATTCAAACTATTTATTTAAACTACTCTTATAAACACTCTATTAGTCGAATAGACAATTTAGGTCTTCGGGCACTATTTCTAAATTGTGACCATTATTTTTTATTGAGGCAAAAGGATAAATTGTGCACGTTTACATTGTTTAAAAATAATTAGTACCTTGAAATGATAAGCACATCAAAGGATTCACTTAAATTCTCATCATCATCAGACACGTATTTGTTTATAAAGTCATCCATATTTGCCTGAAGCACTATGCCTATATCCTTATTTGACTTCTTGAACTTTAACTCAAAGGTTTAAAAAGATCCCGAGTTCATCTAACCTCATTGCCTCAACATTTTTGACTTCTTCTATGGCAATAGCCTTGTAAGCAATACGCCCTGGAAGTGATCTCAAAGTCTTCTTCACCAACTTAGAGTCCGAATATTTTTCTCTGAGGGCAAAGCTTTGATTGCAATATCACAAAGCTTTGAATTAAAGTCTGCAACGCACTCGTCTTCCTTCATATGCAGCTGTTCAAAACGAGTTGTCAGAATTTGTAATTTGATGATTTCACAATAGTTGTACCTTCATGTGCAGTTTGAAGAATGTCTCATGCCTCATTTTTCGTTTCATACGTGGAAATTAATTTGAATTGATTGACATCCCTGGCATTAAAAATGGTATCCAAGGTGTTAGAATTGCTGTTAGCAAGCCTATCTTCATCAGATGACCACTTCTCTTCAAGGTTAAATATGGTATTTCCTTCAGCATCCTTCGATGTAAGATGAGTCCAACCTGTTATAATAGATGCCCACGCACTTTCGTCAATAGCCTTAATGAAGGCTACCATGCTAGCCTTCTAATATAGATAGTTGATGCCTTCAATGTATGGTGGTTTGGTCACCGAACTTCCTTTTCTCATAATATTCATGCCTGCAAAACAACTGGTAAACCCAAGGTCTCCCTAAAAACACATTAGTGATTCATTTTGATACTAATTGAAAGTACCAGTTATGTCTTTTACCAAGTTTACATTTAAGTTTATTGTAATAAATATGAAATAGTAAAATAAACACGAGAGACTGGTATCGCAGTTCGGTAACCACTTACATCCCCGGGCCATGCCTAGACATATGAACAATTTACTAGGTAAACAAAGTTACAAATTAATGGGACTTATTCACCCCAAGACTCCCTCTCTAAGTATGACACCTATGACTCATAACAACCTAATGAACATGCTCAGCGAGATCCCCTTGACTTAAACGTGAAATCCCTTCAACTGAAAGTTTTCTCCTGAAAATCCAAATCTTTTCTTGCAAAGAAATAGAAGAAATAAAACGCTCACAAATAATCTCCCTGTAATTCTGAGGCTCTCTCCACGTCCTACAACCATTGTGAGGCTTTACATAAGTAGCTTAAAATGCCTGCTAATCATGATATTTAAATCAGTCCACTGTTCAAATTTTGTTGCAGATTTTGTTATAATAAATTCGACAACAAATCTGCAAATCTAGAAACAAAATCCATTCTCATTGAAACCTTAAAATCACCAACTAAAGTTGCACAAATATGATGGAGACCTTCATGTACGTGGATGAATAATAGAACAAAACACAATTGTTTTTGCAAATCAAGCAACTCAGCTAATTTCGAATTTTCAAAAATTAGAAGTTAGACTTTGAACAATCAAACCAATTAACTCTTTTGAAGCAGCTTCCATAAAAAAATGAAATCACAAATATGCATTCTTTGACTTATAAAAACAGGAAACAAACAATAAGAGCAAGTTAAGCAAGTTTCAATAATTTTGTAACTTTCCAAAACTAAATCCAACAAATCTAAACTTAGTCCAAATCTAATTCCTACAGCAAACTAACCACAAAATCAAATCAAATAACAAATTCTACAATAAACAAAATAATGCCAATATTAAAGTCCCAATAATAGCAGTTGCTTCTTATGGCAGTTGACTTTTGACTATCAAACCAGACGTTAATACAAAAACATTTCTGAAATCTATGGTTTACTATTGTTGGTTTTGATGGATCTCTTATGACATGTTTGATTCATGTGTTTGCATATAAGATTTGAACAGAATTTAAAATTTTATAAGAGAAAATACTATGGCAAAAATGTTTGAATTGTGATTCGAACAATAAAATACTCGGTTTACATTTAACATTGGTTTTAGATAACATTTTTGGACAATCATTATGCCACTACATGTACTCTAAGTTGAGTTTTCATTTCTTAAATTTGCATAACAAAGTAAAAAGGACTTTTACGTAATCGCTGTTTCTTTTAGTGATACGGGTTTTAATAATAATTGGTTGAAAAGCACATGCTTTTCGCGAATGTATTAAGCATGTTAACAAAAAAAATAAAAATAATAAGAAAGAAAATTTTTACTTTTTTATTGTGCAATGGTACTTGAATAAAGACCAAACTGATAGGGCTCTTGTGTATCTTAAATGGAAGGCAGTAACTTTGCCTAGGATTAAGAAGAATATACTTTGTTTTCACGTTGATTTTAGCAATCACTTTCTATTGATCTTCATATGCCCCTTTATTTGCAGTGGGGAAAAATGATTCAGACAGTTAAAAGAAAAAAAAATTTCTAAAACATAAGGCAAAAACGTTTAAGCAGGAAAATAAAAAACCGTTTTGCAAAAAAAAGGACAAAATATTTCGAGTTTCGAATGTTCTCAAAACACCATGTGAAAATTACTCTCACTTTATATATATGTTAAAGATATTAAAAAAATTTCGTTACAAAAAAAGGTAACGATAAATTTTGTCTCAAAAAGTTTGCTTTTAGGGATCAAAAAACCTTGTAGTAAAATGTTTTTTTGTCCCAAAATATATTTGGAAATCATGAAATGATCCACTTAGCATGGGAATTAGAGACAATTAATTATAACTTTTAGAGATCAAATTTTAGTCTCTGACTACGAGAGATTTAGAGACTAAAACATAATTAGTATCTAGTTACATTTAACTGCAAAGTTTTAGAATCACATGAAAAAATTTTTAGAGACAAAAATTTAACTTTCAGAGACAAATTTTTTTTTTTGCCTCTAATTGTAATTTCCTTTTCTATAGTGGTTTGAAATTTTTGTTCGATTTTGTTTAGTTCATTTAGACTTATAATTAAACTAAATCTCAACATGTAAAAAAGAATAAATTGATCTCGTAAAATTAACAACTAAGCTTTGTAAGCACGTTTAACTATTTAAAATCATAAAATTATAAAATAGATAAATAAAATTAAGCTATAAAGAAGATGACATGAAAGAAAATAGGAAGAAATTTGGTAATCATAAGAAAAATTTTTTAAACTAATCATTAAAGAATTTGATCATTTTGGATGGTTTGAATTTTTAAAAAACTACTAGCCAAATAAAAAATAAAAATTCCAAGCTAACCGAACTTAACCAATACTTGAAAATAAATATTAATCGGTTTTGACTTTGAACACCAAATTGACAAGTGACAAAACTGATCAATGACAATGATCGTTATAGTTTATATTTTTTTTAAAAAAAATTAAGATCATTTAACTTTTGTCATGTTAAAACTATGATTGTATATAATATATATTAGTCATGTTCAAACACTCCTTATAATGCATATCTTATGTGGTATAAGTGTAAAATAAAAGGAACTCAGGAAATATGGTTTACACTAATTTTTGTTAAAAATATTATAGTCTATGAGAGCTTTATATTGTAATTCATTTTTTATTAATACTGCAGAGTAGGACTTTTTTGTCAGTTGGGACACTATGGTAAAAAGTACTAATAGATTTTACTATATACAAATACAGTTAAATATTTGGATTATTGAATGAGGATACGATAATATAAATTTCAAATTTTAATAGAGAAACAACTATAATTTTTCTTGTAAAACAATGATCCAATTAAAATCTTTAAAATTGCACCTTTGTTGTACAAGATAAAAAATAAATTTTAAAAGTTAAGTAAGGGCACGTGCCCCGACTCAATACGTGGCTCTATCATAATATGTGAGAGAGCTTATACTGTGTAATAATTAAAAGTTTTAGTAGAAACCAAAATTACCAAACACTTATTGTAATGACTTAGAAATATGTTTTTTAAAACTTCTCGTGGTTGAGGCTGAAAACGTCACTCATTTTACTTATAGTCCAAACTGTGTATTAGCTGACATTATTGACCATACTTGTCATACATCATCACTGAGGTCCCGTACAACTAAAACAGTAATTCTTCACGGCACTTCGTTTTTCCTAGGGGTGAATAACGAGCGGTTTGGTCATTTTTAGGCCGGTGTGGGTCGGGTTTTTTTAAATTACAGGTTGGCGATTAACCAACCCACAAACCGCCCGTGGAATGACGGGCGGTTTCGGTTTGGGGGCAGGAGGGTGTGGGCGGGTTGGGTCTATGCTAATGTACAATATAATATTTTGAGCTCTTTTTTATTAAAAAAAGTGAAGAAAATTTGTAGAAAATATAAGATGAAAATGTATAAAGCATTCCCAACAACAACCAAGTTTGACGCCTAAAGACAATGACCATATTCACAACAAATTAAGAAACATAATCATTCATTGCAACAAGAAACATCAACTACAGATGAAGTAATGAACAAAGTCAAGAATTCTTGTTTTTTCATAAAACCTGTTCATTGGGTTCGAAATAACAGGATACTACAGATGAAATGATGAACAAAGTCAAGTGTTCTTTTTCTTTTTAAAGAGTGAGGAGTGGGAGAAGTTTAGATTAAGATTATTATTATTATTATTATTATCATTATTTTAAAGAATTAGGCGGGCGGGTTCGAGTTGAACCTGCCCCCTCAAATTTAAAACCGTACCTGCCCGCCAACATCTATAGGCAGGCGGGTTGAACCTGTAGAGTCCTTTTTTTTGGACGGGCCGAGCGCAGACGCGGGCGGCCGGCAGTTGCAGGGCGGTTTTTGTGCACCCCTAGTTTTTCCCTTGCAAGTTTCAACACTGACATCCCAACTTACTAGAAGGAAAATGTCGTATTCCAACAAGAAATACCGTTCCTAAAAGTCTATATTTCAAAACATTTCCATAAGGCACCGTGAATGTCTAACCACGTTGATGTCATCATTTAAGTTTGTAGAAAAATAAACCAATTAATCCTTTTACCATTGTCTTCGACCTATAAAAAGTTTTTTTTTAATAAAATACACTTTTGACAGAGTATCCAAAAAATTATAAAAGTAACTTTTAGTCTTAGAAAATCAAAAAAAGTTTCCAAAAAACCATACTAAACAAACTCGTTAAAGCTTATACCATAATTTAGAAAGATATTATAAATTTAAAAATAACAATTTTATTGTTTATTAAAAAAAATTAGAACATTTATGTCCATTTAAAGCCTTAAAGATGTTGATCTAGACGTTTATTAAAAAGTTAGGGTCTTTACCTTTTTTATTTTACTGATGAAAGCCACAAGTAAAAACTCTGCAAAATGAATTTTTAAACAAGCTAGTCATGCACTTTTTTTCCCCTGACCAAATGAACGAACAAGTCCTCGTCTAATTTCTAATTGCATAGGCTCTCTAGGGTCTTATCTTGGTACTAACTATTTTCCTCAAGCATTTTGTCAATGCTTTTGATTAGGGGGTGTTCACAGCACATCGCTTTTCCCTTGCAAATTTCA
Organism: Artocarpus heterophyllus; assembly: GCA_025403435.1. Lineage (NCBI taxonomy): Eukaryota > Viridiplantae > Streptophyta > Magnoliopsida > Rosales > Moraceae > Artocarpus > Artocarpus heterophyllus. The sequence continues at coordinate 5,722,421 of CM046329.1, forward strand.
ACCATGACATCCCAACGTACTAGAAGGAAAATGACGTTTTCCAACAAGAAACATCGTTGCTGAAATTCTATATTTCAAAACATTTCCATAAGATACCATGAATGCCTAGCCACGTTGATGTCATCATTTAAGTTTGGAGATAAATAAAGCAATTAATTCTTTTACCTTTGTCTTCGACCTATGTTAAAAAAGTTTTTTTTTTTTTTTAACAAAAGTCATTTCTGACAAAGTATCCAAACGTTTATAAAAATAACTTTTGGTCTTAAAAATGGAAGGAAGTTTCCAGAAAACTATACTAAACAAGCTCTTTAAAGCTTATACCATAATTTAGAAAGATATTATAAACTTAAATATAATAATTTTATTGTTTATTAAAAAAAATGTTGATCTAGACGTTTTTTTTGTTTTTTTCTTTTTTTTAATATTTTACTGACGAAAACCATAAGTAAAAACTCTCCAAAACGGATTTTTAAACAAGCTAGTCATGCGCTTTTTTCCCCTGCCCCAAGAAACGAACAAGTCGTTGTCTAATTTCTAATTGCAAAGGCTCTATACGGTCTTATCTTGGTACTAACTATTTTCCTCAACAATTTTGTCAATACTTTTGATTAGAAGTGTTCACGGATTAGAATATGTATGTTAGGGTTAATCCGTAATCCAATCCGATATATCGAATTGAGATTTTTTCAATTCAAAACCAATCCGTGAGTGTCCCAATCCAATCCAATTCGATTGCGAACAACGGATTCTATGGATTGGAATCTACGGATTCACAAATTGGGGTTTAACTTAATTAAAAAATGAAAAATTAAAAAAAAGCATAATATAACATGAGATGGGGTGAAATTTTTGAGACTCTAGAGTAAGAGTGTGTAAGAAAAATAGGAAATTAGAGATTATCTGTATTTTTGGGTCTGAAATGAAGTGTGAAATGGGGTGAATTTGGGCTTCATTTAGGCTAGATGTTATTTTTTTAACTTAATAAAACTGGTAGAAATTCTACCCATAACTTATATATATTTAGAAATTTATATATATATATATTAATATATAAAATTTAAGTATGATATATATATCGGATTGATAGATTATATAGACTGGATCATACTCAATATGTAATTCAATCTATATATATCGAATTAGAAAAATTTTAATTCAAAACGAATACATATTTTTCATAATCCAATATATGGCAGACGAGATTAGAATGAACAGATTACATGGATCAGTAGGTTCCGTGAAACACCCTTACTTTTGACGATGGAACTTCCTTGGGTCTCATCTTGGCCCTAAACTTCCTATACGTGGAAGAATCCACGAGCGTATTGTACACGGAAATAGACTTGTCAACATTTATTAATTGTCAAACGTGAAACACGTTTTATTTTCCTATTCACATAAGATATGTGTCTAACTGCGACAATTATAATAGACAGGAGAGAAGGAAAGAAATAGACAGGAATTGAGCTAATTATATAACTATTTTTTTTAGTTTTAATTATTTTTTAATTTTTATCTTGATTTTATAAATTACATATTAAGTATTCTTTGAATTTGTAAACATTGTTTCAATCTTTGGCACAGAGGCTTTTTAGACTGAAAAAAAGAAATAAGATAAAGATATTTTTAATTAACCAAATTTGTTTTTGAAATATATTTTTTTCCTCAGAAAAAATTTTAAAAAATAATTTAATAATTATAAAGCTTTAAAACTTAAGATTTTTTTTTTGAAATTTGATGTTAATTTGTTGTGGGATTTTTTATGTTTTAAATCTATATAATATTTTTCATCTTTTTAAAAATAATTATCTTTTTTTACTCAAATTGAATTAAATTTTTTAAATCTAAGTATTTTAAAAAAAAAAACAGAAAGACAAATAAAAGTAAGAAGTATAATTACGTTGAATCGCACTATATTGCGTTAAATTCAATTTTCAGCCTAAGTGACCCTTAGGAACCAACGGCATAACAGAGCTAATCTAGCAAGGGTATACTTTTACGCCCCTCTTAAAGTTGATATTTCTTCTCCTTGAAGAAAATACTATTACTCGTCTAAAAAGGGCCAAATAAAAGAACGATATTAAAAAAATTAGATTTCAGAGCAAAAAAAAAGGAAAAAGGTGCAATGCATAAGATCATAATATAAAATGGAAGAATCTATGGGAGGATTTTCAAAATGGGGGCGGAGCATGAAGGCATCTACTTATTTGACCCAACTTAAATCCGTCTTTGTGGTTATAACCATAATTTAGCTTATAAAATCACATACGATTCTACCTAAAAAACTGAAGAATTTAAATTACTCCACCTTCAAGTTAAAAAAAAAAAAAAAAAAAAACAGAACTTAAATCCATCCCCGTAACACTCTTAAAACAAAAACGTTGTCCTACGTACAAAATGACATCATTTCTATTTTACGGAAAGTCAGAAAATATGTTTGGAGGCTAAAGTAAAAATTTTGAACCAGATTAATAGTGTAATGTATATTAAAAATCTAATAATTCTTCATTTTCATTTCTTTTACTGTTTTGTCCCTTTGTCATGTTCTTTTTCTTTTACCGTTTGTTTTTTTTTTTTTTGGTATTAGTTTATATGTTTTTCTTTTATTTTCTTCATCCAAATATAGAAACATAGGTAGTATTATATATTTATCTAATAATTTTTGTTTATTTAAGTTCTTATAATTCTAATCATACTTATATAATATATATACACACATATATTGAAAAAGCTAAAGAGCACATCCCAGAATACTGAGTAGTACTGACGTTCATGGTTTGTTTGTTTAGTCTGAAGAGAAAAACTCCTAACCAAATAAAAACTGTTAAGCTATTTTTGAGAGGTTCGCAATTTTTGAGAAATCAAACCAAAGAAAATCATGTATTTGATTTGGTTGGTTTCGTTAGTCTCTTTAGACTTGTAATTAAAATAAATCTTAACATGTAAAAAGTATAAGTTAATATTGTAAAATTAATCTTTAGGTTTAAACTAACAAACATAAATAAAATTAAGCTAAAAGATAACCTGCGAGAAAATAGATAAAAATATGTTAAACATTGGAAATATTTTTTTCAAAAAAAAAAGTTATGAAAGAATTTGGGTCGGTTTAGTTGATTCATTTGGCTTGGAAATTTCAAACCACTAACCAAACCAATAAAAAAAATTCCAAATTAACCAAATTGAACCAATTATTAAGAACAAAAACCAATCCGTTTTGATTCAGATCAACAGTTTTATTTTTAAGCCAAGAGAAAACTGATTAATGACAATGATCATTATAGTTTATTTTATAAAAAAGAATTATTAAATCCACCCATAAAATGAATTATAAGGTGGCACGTTAAAGGAGTTCTTGGAAAATCCACTAAGCATAATGATGATGATGATGATAAATACTTTTATTTTGGCTAATTCATTTGATGGAAATAATTATAGACAAAAAGATTGGTTGCCTTAATTTATTGGTGATATTTATCTTGCAGCTGCAAAAGAAAACATCCTTTGATATTGCATATGGCAACTTCTTCTTCCATTAAAGAAAATTCTGACAGAGGGCAACTGGCATGAGTATATTATCTCTAGGCGTTCCTTAAGGAGCACTCCACGCTGCAAGAATGTTGACGAGAAGGGCATCATCTCAAGTCCACTAATATCCCTGTTGTAAGACACAAAGGTATACGATTTCGGACACTCTAGATTTAGTAATAGGTTGATAGAAAGAAACTTTTATATTAAAAACCCTTAGAAAGAACTACACAATACTCGAACTTTTGCTCATAGACCTACCACAATGGTTCATTATTGCTAGGCTACTCCACTTTGTGGTGGTTGCATGTGGGAGCTTACTCAAATCTGCAACATGGAATTAAACATTGCTTATGGTCAGTCATAGGAAAACACCTTCCCTTAAAATTGATTTTCATGTTCTTTAATGATTGAAAAAGCTGACTTCATTACTTTTGGGGTAACCAAAAAAAAGAAAGAAAGAAAGTGATGTAGCATGCCTACGACATTGATATCGTCATTAATTTTGTATAAATAAACCAATTAACCTCCATCATAACATCATACAAAATTGAACACCAAAGTAGTTTGCCTTTGAAATTTCCAACAGTATGGCATTCCCCTTGGAACCGGGAATCAGGGCTCCAAAAATCCTCAGCCATGAGAGGAAAGAAGAAGAGGAAAACTTCTCCCACGCCATGTACCTAACGATGTCCTCTGTGATGTCCATGTGCTTACAGACTGCAATTGAGCTCGGAGTTTTCGACATCATCGCAAAAGCTGGTGAAGGAGCTAAGCTCTCGCCGAAGGAGATCGTCGCCAAGATGTACACCAACAATCCTGATGCGTCCACTATGTTGGATCGCATCCTCAGGCTTCTAGCCAGCCACTCTGTGCTCCGTTGCTCTGTGGTTGCTGATGATAAAGGTTCTAATTTTCGGAGGCTCTACAGCCTTAGTCCGGTGTCCAAGTACTTTGCGACCAATGATGATGGTGTTTCACTGAGCCCAGTCCTGACTTTGTCATGGGACAAGGTCTTTTTGGAGAGTTGGTATGTTTTTTTTTTTTTTGGAATGTTTCGTTCTGTGAATCAATCTACAAGTTGCTTAAGTTAGAAAAGAAGGATTCTTGCAGTTTACGTTAAATATTAATGCACCAAAAATATAGCATAACTTTTGGAAAAAAAAATATCTATTAACTCGAGCCATAACATTGGTTAATTTTTCTCATTGATGATCCCATCTTTCAGAAATAATTTAATATCAACTGCGTCAAATACACTATAGCACGTCTATATACGTATTACTTTATAAATTTGGCGTGACGTATCATGAATTACAGGCCTCAGCTGAAAGATTCAATTCTTGATGGTGGAATCGCATTCAACAGAGCCCATGGAATGAATATCTTTGAGTATCCAGCCTTGGACCTCAGGTTTAATAAGCTTTTCAATGAAGCAATGCGAAACCATTCAACGATTGTGATGAAAAAAATCCTCCAGCATTACACAGGTTTTCAGCACCTTAAACAATTGACAGATGTTGGTGGTGGTGTAGGAGTGACCCTTAATCAAATCATTTTCAAATACCCGCATATTAAGGGTATTAATTTTGACTTGCCTCATGTTGTAGAAAACGCCCCTTCTTATCCAGGTATAATCTTGTTTTAATTTTCAACTATAAACTCTTTTGTATCATAATCCGTAGAAATTGTTCACAATAGCTCGATATTGGAGACTAAAAAGAGTTGTTTAACACTGATGTTGCAGGTATTGAACATGTAGGCGGAGACATGTTTGAAACAGTTCCATGTGGGGAAGCCATTCTTATGAGAGTGAGTTTCTGAAACTAGATTGCATCAACTAATGTATATTTGTGGTTAATGAATAATGGTGTATTAAAATTGATGATGATTTTGTAGTGCATACTTCATGACTGGAGTGATGAACACTGCTTAGAGATATTGAAGAACTGTCACAAAGCTATTCCAGAAAATGGAAAGGTTATAGTGATGGAGATGATTCTTCCAGTCACGCCAGAGACTAGTTTTCTTGGGAAGAGCACCTTTGCATTTGATGTGGGCTTGATGACTCAATTCTCAGGGGGAAAAGAGCGGAGCCAACAAGATTTCTTAGCCTTGGCAATTGGTGCAGGATTTAGTGGCATCAGATTTGTGTGTTTTGCTTGCAACTACTGGGTTATGGAGTTCTATAAGTGAAACGACTTGCCGTTTCTGTCTTAGATTTCTGTTCCATTGAATAAAAACATGATATTTCGTCTTTATTATTAATTTGCACAGGATGAAAATTTTACGGTTAATAAAAAAAAAAAAAAAAAAAAAGAAATGTCGTTGGATAGGTACTATTGCTGTTGTCTGTGAAGTTTGAATACTTCCCTTTCTCAAATAAAAGTTTGTTCTCATTCTTAACGTACACTTTTACTTTTTCTTTTTCTATTTTTGAAAAACGATTGAAGGGTGGAGAAGATATTTAAAGGTTCACAGTGAGTCCAGATCTGCTATCTTATATGGCTGTCTCTTTTGCCGTCTCATTAATTAATTTTTGACAACTCATTCAGATTTTATATGTCATAAAATATATCACTGGTATAAACGGAGACGTTGAACTGAGATGAATAACGGAAAGCACCCTAAAAAATGGCAGAAAGCTACCTGCTTCGTCGTAAAAGCCCTATTACAGAGACACACAAAAACCACAAACCATTGCTACCAAAACAATCCCACGCACCGACAATCACCCGATCAACTTAAATTTAAACCCAAACTTTTATTTTCACTGCTTAAATCTCGCCCAACATTTTTAGTGCCAAACGAAACGGGTGTTGATTATTTTACGAGGAATTCCTAGTGCATATTCTTATTCACATGTTATAGTGGAGGAAGCTCAGCGATTTTGAGCCGTTGATGAACATGAGCATACTCGTAATCGAAGAATCGAGTTTCATATCCAAGTTATATCAGCAAAAATCCAAATCCCTAATGTGGGTTCTAGATAAAAATAAAAAGAGAGATATTTCCTTTAGTGCCTCAAAAGTGAATAATTTTAGGCAACAGTATGATACAAGGTAGTGGATACATATTTTCTAGGGAACTCTTTTGCTTTTCTTGGGGGGAAAAAAAGATGACGAGAGAAATGGAGAGAAAAGGAATAAGAGGACATAGATGCAAGTTGGAGGGCCTGGGAATATTTGGTTTATGCACATTAAAATGTATGTGGGATTTCAGAAAGCTATGAAGAAGAATGCTATACGCAAGGGGGCTTCTTCTTCTTCGTCTTCTCTCTCTCTTTTCTCTCTGAGCTCAAGTGGGCTTCGTTTGGTAGAGCGAGATCTGAGCAGGAAGAGAGTTGTGATGGGATTTGGCATATTCTAATGACTGATGTTGGTTTATGTGAAAAGTATTTTGTGAAATGATAAATGGCTTTGTTTCAACTTTAGTAAGAAAAGAAAAAAAATATATGGTAATAACTCCGTTAATACTAGCATTAGTGCATGACGTCGTCTTTGAATGTCTCTTTGTCATAAAATAATAATAATAATAATCATAAAAACTAAAGCATGATCAACTAGAAATGTGTAAAGTGACATGAAAACAGGTTTTAGAGATGACATGTTGTTGCGGAATAATGTGCAAAAAGAATATATATGTCAAAAAATTCCAACGTGAACATTTTGTTGGTCTCATCCTCTAGCTAGCTCCATCACTGATCTCTTTCTTTCTCCCCTCCCTCGTTGTCCGTTAATTCTTTCCCCTCACAACTATTGTTGCTCTGCTAATGTTGACAGGGTTTTATCAGTAAGAATTTTGTTATCAAGGACCTCTTGTTTCGGATTTTTTTGTTTGTGATTTTTCTTTCATAGGTTTTATGTTATTAATTTTGTTGTAACAGTTTGAATTATTTTATTAAATTTTACTTATGTGATGGTGATGATGATGTTGTTGTATATATGTATGATCTTAGAGTCGTAAAATACCACAAAATTGATTCAAAAAATTTTTTATTAACTTTTTGCAAGAAATTAAGAAAGTGCTAAACAATTCTCTTTGGAGATCAAACAAAGAGAGAAACAATTCTCTTTGGAACTTTCTAACAAGAATCTACCATTGTACGACTAGTGGTTTTCAAACAGATTTGGTCAATTCTGGTAGGAGACAATTTAGCGTTCTTTTAGTTTATAAGTTTAAACAGAAATCAATATTTTTTAATAAAAATACTGTACAAAAAACTAATTTGAATTATAGTTCGAAGTAATTGAACAAATGACACATTAGTTTTTACACACATTAGTTTTTACACACATTGTTACTAAAAACAAAAACCCAATAATGAAACTGCAATAATTGAAAATTGGAATAAAAAATGGAGAGGGTAGATAGGAGAGAAGATAAAATGGGTGAGGTGGCGTTCACAGGACACTTGGGGGCATGAAGGCCGATAATGATTTTTTCGTGGCATCAATCACACCCAATTATTCACAACATTTAATGGAAGACATTGTAGCCAAGCAATTTCTCTAAAAGGGGCATTATAATTGTAACGGTGAAGATACATTAATTTCATTAGAGAATTTCAACCAAGTGTTAATTTCATTTTTAACGTTTGAAAAATAATAATAATTTTTTTTTTTGACTTCTTGAACTTTCAATTGAGATATTAATGGTTTCTAAAATTTTTAAATGTTACATTAATTATGGTACCTCTGTAACATAAACGTAAGTTTAACGGATTCTATCACGTGAGAACTTGTAATTCATTAATGACAGATAATATAATAAAATTATTTTTTAGTAAATAGATTTAGGTAGATATTTAAATTAGATCATGCATGTTTTATCTGATAAAATTTTGTCAATTTTTAACATTTTGTTATAAAGATATCATTAGTGTAACATTTAAAAAACTAGAGAATTATTTTTGTATTTAAAGGTTTAGAAATCAAAGTGAGGATTGCAAACACTGTCTATTAGTTTTAGTTGGATGAAATTTCAATATTTTACCTTAAAAAATAAAAGTAGGTTTGGCGTACCCACGATTATTATGATCGAGTAATGGGATTGGTAATTACATACACGCCTCTAGATTAAGAATCACAATCCGAATAGTAGTACTAACCCTGATTCACTTACTAAGTGTTCGAAAAGAGAAAATGCAAGAAAATATAATCGCAACAGTAAACAAAATTTCGTATACTTTATATTTAATGTTTAATTTTTTATTTAATTTTTTAAATGATTATTCATCCACGTTTATTATTTTTGTCCAAATATATTATTAGGGGCTAACATTAGTGTTGAGGGTTAGCTCGGCATTTCCACCGAGGACATTAACTTTGGTGGTCGGCAACTCAGTTCGGCAGACATAGGCTACCGCCCGACCCGACGACTTATGCTTCTTCCCGAGGAGCCTCCCACTTATCTGAGGGCACACCCCCAAGAAGGCTGCCACCTCGGGGATGTACAGTAGCTCGGGCCGGGCCATGCTATTCATCATAATACGTCGCTTCCCATCCTTGTAGGCCAACACCAGGCAGACGTGCAGCCGTCCGATAGAGTCCAATCCGTTGGACAATGGACGCGACACTTGTCACTTATTGCTTGATACACTTTGATGTGACACTTGGGTAATGGATAAAACCCATCTTGCACCCGATCCAGCTGGTGGCCTATAAATAGGATGCATTTATGACGTTTTAGAGGGAGAGACCTCTTCTCACTTAATTAGCTGCCGACCTCTGCCGAGCAACACTTGCCTTGAGCATCGGAGAGCCCTTGTCTATTGACTACTCCCATTTCTCCAAATCAACCCTCTCGCAGGTACTCAATTCCGGCTAGGGGCAAGCTTGAGAGGTCAGAAGGTGTTCAGTCACACGTGGGTGTTGATCCGACGCCGAACAACGGTAAGCATCAACAATTAGTATAGCTCGTGTACAATTTGTTTTTTAAAATAAAATCACGAAAATTTCTCAAAGGGTACATAAATAGAATGAATGAATGTGATTTACAATGACACCAATTTTGAATCCTTTGACCTAATGAAACAATTTATTATTCTTACTATGAATCATGCATGTCCATTCCACATTAGTATGCTTCCTGCCCTCCGATTATGAGTCATATTCTATTTTTCACTATTTTATTTAGGGGATTTCTCCGATGAAATCCTTATCAATAATACACATTTTAAAACTATTAGATCATATCAAAATTATTTTTTTTTTACAAATCTCACGACTGAAAAACTGATTTTTACCCGTGGGTATTTTTTAGATCCCATCAGAGTAGTTATTATCTTACCTATGGTTGAATCCTGATACGTTTTCTTTCTCTCTTCCTTTCTTTCTTTCCTTTCTTTAATTTGTGTAATGAACTTTTTTCCTCGATTGCCATGTTTATATATTAATTAATTTCTTTTAATTCATGACATTGTATTATTATATAAAAGAGAGAAAACTTTTGTACTTCAACCTTCCACTAAACATTAAACAAATCCAATGGTTACATTTAATTTTTCACACCATTTATTTTTTAAATTATGATTACGCGTTTTATATTTTTTTCCAATTATTACTATGATTAAGATTAGTATAATAAGTGTACACTTTATTTTTGAAAACTAAAATCACAATTTATTGAAAGAAATGTTAGTACCATGCATGAATGGTATTCACAATGGCCAATTTTCAATCATGTGGTCAAACTAAACAATTTATTATTTTGACTGTAGAAGACGTCCACTTTATTCTGTCTTCCTTTTCCTTTCATTCCTTTTCTTTATATGTTGGTGCAGTCACGCCATTTATAAAAATCTATGAACTTTTTATTTCCCTTAATTGTCCTGTTTATACTTGAATTCTATTTTTAATTCATGACATTGTATTTAAATATTGTTGAGGGAATATTATTTTTTTAAATTCTATTTGGAACAATTTTTGAAAAATATTAAAAAAAATTACAACCACTAATCCTCAAGTAGAGAAGTGATGAAAAATTGTCCGTTCAATAACATGTTATTGAAATATATTAAAAGATTAATTTATTTTTAGGAAAAATACAACAAGACCCTTAAAAAGGTCTTATTAATAAGACCTTTTTCTTTTTTTAATGAGGCTTTATTTTTAGTCCTTCGTGGTTTAAAATTACACTCTCATATAAACAAAAATAGACACAACCATATATGATCGTAACTTCTAAAAACAAAAAATAATTACAAAAACCTAAAAAAAAGAAAAAGAAAAAGAAAACAGTAAGTGATTTGCTCCATCGGCATCGGCAACAGAGGAGACAGAGGCGGAGGCGGAGTGTGTGGCAGGGCCTCAACGGCAGTGGGTTGACAATGATCCTGTGGCACAAAAAAATTAAAGAAAAAAATCCCCTCAAAAAAATGAAGAAAAAAAACCCCACGAAGGAGTTTTCTTGATTGACAGCATCGACGCCGTCCTTGTCACGGTTGGGGACAAAATTGAGGGGCTTGACTCCAAATCAAAGGTCAAGGCTTGGTCATCGCGACTTGTGTGACCCGACAGCTCACGACCTCCATTGCAATGGGCTCACGAGGAATCGCAATGATTTGTGACCTCTAACGCGATCTGAGCGTTGATGGCGTGATCTATGGCTGTCACGACCCATAGCATTTTTCCAGATCAAGGATGGTGAGGGCTCTATAGGTGAGCTTGGTGAGGAAGGTGAGGTCGTGTAGGCTATGAACAATGGCCTAACTTTGAGTCTGGCTAAGCTTCGTTGTAACCTGGCGTCGTCGATAGCGATCCCAACCCTCCTAGAGTTCTCCGGTGATCAGAGTTCTCTCAAATTTTTTTTTTCTTTTTTAGAATTTTCCTTTTTGTTTTTATTTTTGCGTTTTTTAAAAAAATTAGTTTGTTTGACCTCATTGAACTCTTAGGTAGTTGTTTGTTTTTCATGATTAGATTTAAATCTAATGGATAAAACAAGATCTTATTGATAAGAATTTTTAGAATGTCTTATCACATCATTCCCTTTGCTTTTTATTACTCATGTGTGAGCCTTATACTTACCGGTGCCCCATACTGAAATTAAGTGCGTTGAAAGTTTACGCTTTCTGCTCGCAACCGTGATTCTTAATATTATCTTGACTTATGTGTAGGTCGTTCATATACGTACCACTAGTATGTTCCACAATTTGGACTTGAGAAAAACGAGTCAACCACGGAATTGTAGACTCAGAGGTGTTACATTATGAAATAGCGACATATATCTGCCACTTAGGTTGGAGGTCGACGGCTGCTTTCTACAGCCAAGATGGCTTCGTCACTACAACTACAACACATCTGTTTCTTCCATTTTCTTTCGCTAGTGTTAGGGGTCTCAATCTTCTTAGTGCTTTGATACGTCAACTTTCTTATTTTTTCTTTGTAATGACGGTGATTCTTCACCCAATTAATTTCTGTTTTTGCCTTTTTTTTCTTTCTTTTTTTTGTGAAGTACTATATGCATTGGATTAATCACACATGTCAATCAATCGTAGAAGCTTTGTTAAAGTGTCACATATGTGCTTGATTTTTAGTGTAACCGATTTTTTTGAGTACTTATCTAGGTGTCTTTTGCTCCTGGAGAATGATATACAAGGTCATTTTATTCTAGTTTACCAACAGAGAACCAGTAGTAACTCTCAGCGCCAAAACTCCCGTAGTAGAAAGCCTCATTTGTAGACTCAATATTTTTAATTTTTTTTTACATTTAAATATATTTTTCTGCTTCAATGGATATATGCCTAGCACGTTGGTAAACAGCACAAAGTTTGGCTAGCTAAACTAATCAATTCTTTGTTTCCTCCAAAAACTTTTTTTAAAAAAAAATCTTTCTACATAGACCAGAGCACAACGATGATGATGATGATAAATACTTTTATTTTTGGCTAATCCATTTAATGGAAATAATTAGAGACAAAAGGATTGGTTGCCTTAATTTATTGGTGATATTTATCTTGCAGCTGCAAAAGAAAACATCCTTTGATATTGCATATGGCAACTTCTTATTCTTCTTCTTCTTCTTCTTCTTCTTCTTCTTCTATTAAAGAAAATTCTAAGAGAGGACAACTAGCATTAGTATATTATCTCTAGGCGTTACTTAAGGAGCACTCCACGCTGACAAGAATGTTGATGAGAAGAGCGTCATCCCAATTCTACTAATGTCCTAGTTGTAAGACATAAGGGACGTGGTTTCAGACACTCTAAATCTAGTACTAAGCTGGTAGAAAGAAACTTTTATATTTAAGACCCTCGGAAAGAACTAGTCAATACTTGAACTTTTGACCATAGACCTATTAGAACAACAAAGACGAAAAGACTAACAATCCTAGAATCGAAACATGCAATCATAGAACAAAGATACCCAAATTTTTATCGAGGTTCGGACAATAAAGTCCTACATCCTTATTGAGTAGCCCCACAAGAAGCTCAGTTCCACTAATCAAATTCAAGTACACCTTGAAGCCTCACAAACAGATTACAAAGAAAACCCCCAAAAACCAAGAAACAAACCCTAGAAAGCTAACCCTTGTGTTTCCCATGAAAAATGCCCTGAGAGAGAGCAATCTACATAGCCTCTCAGATTTCCCACAAAACAAAACGCAAGAAACTCAAATCTCTCAGCTTTCTCTCACAACACTTTGTTTCTCTCATAGTTTTTCTCTCTATAGGTGAAAGACAAGAATACAGAAATTGAATCCTCTTTATTATGAACCCTAAATCGATTATAACACACACACACACATATATACAAACTCATTAGAATCTAAGGGACTAGAAAGAAAACATCTTTCACATGTACGGCTTATAACAAGTTCCACCATATATATTGAAACATTGTAGTTTTAACCGCACTACCATAAAGAAAACAATTTGCCGTGTTTGACTTAAGAGATACTCTTCTATGCACTATCGTTTTTGAGGAAATTACTCTAACAAACTCCATCTTAATTTCACTCAAAACAACAATAGTGAAAACTTATCTTTGAGTAAGGGTCATGGCTTGGTCTTGAGTCTTCATGTCTTACCTAGTCCAAACAAGTCTAGACACTTCTGAAACTTGCCGATAGGAATCACCTCATGGCCATATTTGCAAGATTATTTGCCATGTTGATCTTCTCCAGTGAGACCACATGCTCTTTAGCCTTCTCTCTAATAAAATGTGGCCTCAAATCTATATGTTTAGTTTTTTATGGTAAATTGGATTCTTGCACAAGTGGATTGTAGACTAACTATTGGAGAATATCGTTGCTATTCCTCTTCAAAATTTCAATTCTTTTAGTAACCCTTGCAACCATATTGCCTCTAAAGCCTTCAACTCCAACTATGTATTTAGCCTTTATGCTTGACAAAGCTACATGTAGAAGTTGATCTTCTTTTATCTCTCTCACCTGTAAAATCAAAGCCTACAAAACCATCTAAAGTTACAAAATTAGAGTTAATCTTATAGACTAGACCATAATTCAGTGTACCATTAAGATATTTTAGCAACTACTTCACTAATAACCAATGGTCTTTGCGAGGTTAGACATGTACTTACTCAAGACACTAACTGCATAGGCCAAATCTGGCCTAGTACAAACCATTGCATGCATCAGGGACCCTATAGCACTAAAGTAAGGAATTTAAGACATTCACAACCTTCCTTCTTCAGTTACAGGAGACTGTTTAGCAGATAAAATAAAATGACCTATCATTGGAACCTTTACAGGCTTAGAATGATCCATAACAAACTTCTAAACTACTTTCCTTAGGCACTGCTCTTGTGATAAACATAACACCTTGTCTTTCTTGATTCTTTTAATATCAATGCCCAAAATCCTTCTTGCTGCCCTAAATCCTTCATATCAAATTTTGCATAAAGCATTTTCTTAACCTCCTTTATTACACCTGCATCCTTCTTTGTTAGCAACATATCATCCGCATACAATAATATGTAAACTGCCTTTTCAATGTCAGAATTTATATAATATAGACATGAATCATATTCACTTCTTTTAAGACCCAACTGATTACATATTTATCAGTTCTTTTATACCACTGACATGGTGACTATTTTAAACCATACAAGGACTTTTCAAGAGGCATACTTTATTCTTAGCACCTTTAACTTCAAAACCAAGGGATTGCTTTAAGTATATAGTATCATTAAGGTCATCAAAGCAGCTTTTACATCTATTTATTCAAGTTCCTAATCAAAATGTAACCAAAGCTATAATAGTTCTAATAGTTTTATACTAATCACAGGTGAAAAGATTTCTATAGAATCAATATCTTCAACTTGAATAAAACTCTTAGCCACTAATCTAGCTTTATATCTAATGGTTGGTTCATTAGGAATAGAACCTTAAGTTTATAAATCTATTTACAATGCATAGGTTTTTGTTTCTTATGATTGTTAACCAAAATCCAAGTTTTATTTTTCATAAGTGAGTCCATTTCTTATTTCATGGCATATTGCATTCTATAGCATGATCACAAGTCACTGCTTCCACATAAGACTTAGGTTCTAA
The DNA here is from genome assembly GCA_025403435.1 of Artocarpus heterophyllus. NCBI lineage: Eukaryota > Viridiplantae > Streptophyta > Magnoliopsida > Rosales > Moraceae > Artocarpus > Artocarpus heterophyllus. The sequence goes on from CM046329.1 coordinate 5,737,458, forward strand.
GTTACCAATCTCTTCAGCAGAACTTAAAACATATGCAATAAGATTACCACCCTTATACCTGCTGGGTGGTCTTATTTCTCTTCTTGTTCAATCTCTCACAATCACATAATCACACAAATTGTGCTCAATTATAGGCTGTTGTTCATGTACTACTTCAGACTCGGTAACTTGCTCTAGAGTGGTATTTCATGGAAGTTCAGGTTCTAGTTGTTAAGCTGCTTCTAGAGTGTTAATTTTCTCCAGCTTAAGTTGTAGCTCTCGGGGAGATTCAGCTCCTTTACCTATATCGGTAGAAACAACAGCAGTATCTTTTTCTCTTTTTAGACAAGGCATATATTTTTCATTAAAGACAACATCCCTGCTAATAACAACTTTAAACTTAGCACATTCTCTTACACAAAGTTTATAACCCTTAACCCCCTCAGGATGTCCAAGAAAGATGTACATTATAGATCTACGATCTAACTTCCCTTCCTTTTGGTGTACATAGGCAGCACAACCAAATATCCTAAGATGATCTAGGTTAGGACGTTTTCCACTCCATAATTCTTCAGGGGCTTTTAAACCAATTGGTTTACAGGGGACCTGTATATAAGATAATATGTTGTACTCATTACTTCTCCCCAAAAGTGCTTATTTAAACCAGACCCAAATAACATGGATCTAATTATTTCCATTAAAGCCCTATTCATACGTTTAGTTATTCCATTTTGTTGGAGTCTTTTCTTAACAGTTCTTTGCCTCAAGATTCCTCTTTCAGCACAAAACTGAGTGAACAGTTCATGGCAAAACTCCATGCCATTATCTGTTCTAAGGACTTTCAACTTTCTACAGGTTTGATTTTCCACTAAGACCTTCCAAAGTTTGAACTTTTCAAAACATTCATCCAATTAGTTTTTAACAAAAATAGCCAAACTTTCATGGAATAGTCATCTACAATGGAAAGAAAGTACCTGTGGCTACCATATGTCAGGATGGTTTCTCGACCCCAAAGATCTACATGAACATAATCTAAAGATCCTTTGGCTTTGTATATTGAGGTTAAGAAACTCAATCTATGTTGCTTCCATAGAATGCACTACTTTCAAAACTCTAGCGATCCAATCTTCTTGTTTCCCAACAACCCTTGCTTGTTTAATTCTTGCAAGGCCCTTTCACTGACATGGCCTAGCCTCTTATGCCAAATGTCTACTCCCATGCTTGTCTTTGCTGCAGTTGCAATAGAATCAATCACAGTATGGCCCTGTAACATATGAAGCTCGTGCTGCTTAATTCCTTTCTTCAACACCCTTGAGAATTTTAAGAGCTCCACCTTCGGCCTTGTAATAGTAACCCTCTTCATCCAGAGTTCCCAAAGAGATCAGGTTTCTCCTCAAATCGAGAATGTTCCTAACATTCTTTAGAATATGAATAGTTCCATCCTGCAATTTTTATCCCACTAAACCAATTCTTACCATAGAACAGGAGTGGTCATTTGCTATGAGAACTTTTTTGCCATTTAGTGGTTCATAATTCAAGAACCAACTCTTCTTGGCACACATGTGACAAGTACATCCCGAATCTAATACCCATTCATCTTTCTATTTCTTGGTTCCCACAATTAACATTTCTGAACTCTCATACCCATCAACCTGATTTGCCAGTGTTGTAGCCTCCTTTCCTGTATTCTTCTTTTCTGCCAATTTCTTCTTCCATTCTTTACAGAACCTCTTAATATGTCCTACTTTATTGTAGTGGTAACATTTTCTTTTATTAGTTCTAGATTTAGACCTAGACACAAGTCTAAATTTCAACTTACTTAGATCTCTCTTCGGAGTATGCCCTTTAATATATAACCCTGTATTATTCTATGAATATTTCTTTTGAGCCAACCCAGTTTTTAATTCCAGCTCTCTAGACCTTAGTGTAAAAAGAACGTCTTCTAGAGATAAAGTATTCCTACCATATTTTATAGTATGCTTCACATCCTTATCTATATCATGAAGAGATATTAACAAGAGCACCGTTTGGTTTTCTTCCTCAACTTTTTCCCCAATATTTTTTAAATCCATAACAATATGTTTGAAATCATTCAGATTCTATTCAAGACTTTTGTTAGCATCCATCTTGAACCCAAACAAACTTTCTTTCAAATAAATTTTATTGGTTAGGGAATTAGTCATGAACAAAGACTCCAATTTGAACCATACCTTAGCGACTGTATTTTCTTCATTTACTTACCTTAAGACGTTATCTGCAAAGCAAAGGATGATGGTTGAAAAGGCAATTTCCTACATTCCTGCCTTCTCCTCATTGAAACTGGAGACTTCTCTCATATCTCGTAATGCCTTCACAACCTTTTGTTGGACGAGGATCGCTCTTAGCTTCTTTCTCCACAAGCCAAAATATCCAGTATTGTCGAACTTTTCAAGTTTGAATTTTGCGGTTCCCATGGTGATTGTTCTTTAAAGATTTCTCTAAGAACTGTGAGTCTTTGACCTGAATCTTCAAAATAGCCTGCCTTCGATCAAGCTCAAATGCTACTGTTGGAACAACGGAGGCAAAAAGACTAACAATCCTACAATCGAAACATGCAATCATAGAACAAAGATACCCAAATTTTTACCGAGGTTTGGACAAGAAAGTCCTACATCCTTATTAAGCAACCCCATAAGAAGCTCAGTTCTACTAATTAGATTCAAGTACACCTTGAAGCCTCACAAATAGATTATAGAGAAAAGTCCCTAAAACCAAGAAACAAACCCTAAAAAGCTAACCCTTGTGTTTCCCATGGAAAATGCCCACAGAGAGAGCAATCCACATAGCCTCTCAGATTTCCCACAAAACAAAATACGAGAAACTTGAATCTCTCAGCTTGCTTAAACAACACTTTGTTTCTCTTACAGTTTCTCACTCTACAGCTTCAAGACAAGAATACAGAAAATGAATCCTTTATATTCTGAACCCTAGATTATAACATATATATATGTGTATATACACACACAAGCTTAACAGAATCTAAGAATCCAAGGGACTAGAGAGAAAACACCGTCCACATGTACGTCTTAGAACAAGTTCCACCATGTATATTAAAACGCTGTAGTTTTAACTAAACTGCCACAAAGAAAATGATCTGCCGTTTTTGACTTAAAAGATACTCTTCTCTGCACTGTCCTTTTTGGGGAATTACTTCAAACCACAATGGCTCATTGTCGCTAGGCTAATCCACTTTGTGGTGATTGCATATGGGAACTTAATCAAATCTGCAACGTGGAATTAATCATTTCTTATGGTCAGTCATAGGAAAACACTTTTCCTTTACTATCGGGTCAAAAATTGATTTCCACATTCTTTTAGGATGAAAAAGATGACTTCATCTATTTTGGGGTAACCAAAAAAAAAAAAGAAAGAAAGTGACGTAGTATGCCTACGACGTTGATATCGTCATTCATTTACCAATTAGCCTTCATCGTAACATCATACAAAATTAAACACCAAAGGAGTTTGCCTTTCAAATTTCCAACAATATGGCATCCTCCTTGGAACTGGGAATCAGTGATCCAAAAATCCTCAGCCATGATAGGAAAGAAGAAGAGGATGATTTCTCCCACGCCATGCTCCTAACGATGTCCTCTGTGATGTCCATGTGCTTGCAGACTGCAATTGAGCTCAGAGTTTTAAACATCATTGCAAAAGCTGTCGAAGGAGCTAAGCTCTCGCCGGTGGAGATTGTAGCCAGATGTCCACCAACAACCCTGATGCGTCGGCTAGGTTGGACCGCACCCTCAGGCTTCTAGCCAGCACTCTGTGCTCAGTTGCTCTGTGGTTGCTGATGATAACGGTTCTAATTTTCAGAGGCTCTACGATCTTAGTCCGGTGTCCAAATATTTGTGACTAATGAAGATGGTGTTTCACTGGGACCAATGATGACTTTGGCACAGGACAAGGTCTTGTTAAAAGGCTGGTACGTTTTGCTCTTCTTTTTTTTTTTCGAACGTTTGTGTGTGAATTAATCTACAAGTTGCTTGATCAGTTAGAAAAGTAGGATTCTTGCAGTTGACATTAAGTAATGTAATTCATACGAAGATATAGAGTTTTCTTTTTCCAAAAATCTATTAACTAGAGCCATAACGTTCGTCATTTTTCTCGTTGATGATCTCATCTTTTAAAAATAATTTAATCTCTAGTACTACAACAAATACAATGTCACGTTTACATGCATATTACTTCAAAAAAATTTAGTATTTTTGTACTCTACGTTGTCTGAAACTAGAATGACGTACCTTGAATTACAGGCCCCAACTAAAAGATTCAGCTCTTGAAGGAGGAGTTGCATTTAACAGAGCCCATGGAATGCATGTCTTCGAGTATGCGGGGTTGGACCTCATTAATAAGGTTATTAACAGAGCAATGCAAAACCGTACAACTATTGTGATGAGAAAAATCCTTGAGCATTACACAGGTTTTCAGCACCTTAAACAATTGATAGATGTTGGTGGTGGTGTGGGAGTGAACCTTAATTAAATCATTTCCAAATACCCACATATTAAGGTTATTAATTTTGACTTGCCTCATGTTGTAAAAAACGCGCCCTCTTATCTACGTATAATATCATTGTTATTTTTGACAATTACTCTATCATATCTCAATATACCATAAATCAAGATATGGTATTTCTCATGAATTCCTGTTTCGGAAAACTAATAGCTATTGTTCTTCATAGCTCGAAATTTGGAGACTTAAAAGAGGTGTTTAACACTGATGTTGCAGGCGGTGAACATGTAGGTGGGGACATGTTTGAAAGTGTTCCATGCGGGGATGCCATTTTTATGAAAGTGAGTATTTCTAGAATTGTAGGGAAACAAATAATAATGTATATAGGTGGATAATAAATAATGATGCATTGAAATTTATGGTGAATTTATAAGGCATACTTCATGACTGTAGTGATGAACACTGCTTAAAGCTGTTGAAGAATTGTTATAAAGCTATTCCAGATAATGGAAAGGTTATAGTTGTGGAGGTCGTGCTAGGGACTAGCTTTCTTGCGAAGAGCACCTTTGCGTTTGATGACTCAAGGTCTTGGGGGAAAAGAGCGGAGCCAACAAGAGTTCTTGGCTTTAGCAACTGGTGCAGGATTTTGCCGCATCAGATTTGTGTGTTTTGTTTGTAACTACTGGGTTATGGAGTTCTATAAGTAGAACGGCATATTAAAACATACATCACGCCTTTATTATTAAGGTTTAATTACATAATTACACTTCTTAGATTTTATTATTTTTCAATTTATTCTTTTATTTTTAAAAACTATAAAAACATCCTTTGAATTTGAAAAACTTGTTTCAATTTTATCATTTGCAGACCTTTTTGACTGAAAAACATGGAGATAAAAAAACACCTTTAATCAAACCTAATTTATTTATGAAATATATGTTTTTTCTTAAGAAAAATTTTTAAAAAGATATTTTAATGTTTAAAAGGTCATAAAACTTAAGATATTTTTTTGAAATTTGATGTTTTATTTCAGGATCTTTTTTATGCTTTTAATATGTATAATATTTATCAAAACTATTTAAGAGTAGTTATGTTGTTTGTACTAATTTTTTCTATTCATAAAGATGAAATTAAAATAGACTTTTAAAATTTAAAGAATACTTTTGTAATTTCGAAGAGTAACGTGACAAATTAAAAAAAATCAAAACTATAAAATATAATCATGTAATTAACCTTTATTTATTGATAGGCATTTGTGGTTGTTATTAAAAACGACATGTCGTTAGATAGATAAAATGCTTTTGTCTATGGAGTTGGAATAATGTCCTTTTTCACATAAAGTTTGTTCTTATTTTTAACGTACGTTACAACTTTTTATTCTTTGAAAATTGATTATAAAGCAATATCTCCACCCACAGATCTCTCCTGCCATCCCCATCCGCTGCCACCCCTCCACCACTCGTCTCCTTTTCTCCCTCCTCCCTCATTATCCTTTTTTCTTTTCTTTTCTTTTCTTTCAACTCACAAGTACTATCGCTTTGTTGCCATTTTTCTTTATTCCTTTATCCCTCTAAGCATCGCCTCTATATTTAAAGTTTTACCAGTAAGAATTTTTTTTTTTTTTTTTAGTTTAAGAATTTTACAAAGGACTTTTTGTTTACGATTTTTTTATTTGTGATTTTTCCATCATAACTTTTTGCTATTTCCTAAAAAAAAGGGGGTATTTCTTTATTAGCATGCATAAACAATTAAATGTTACAAGAAAGGATAATAAGCATTTGCAAATGCATCAGTAAATGCCTTTCCTATAACCTGCAGGAAGCAAGAGCTGTAAAATAGCTGGTGCCTCTTTGCTAGTCTCCATAACAGAAAAGAAGCTTCAACTCTCCCAACAAGTGATATTGAAAATACTTTGGAAATACAGAAGCTTAGCTAGCAAAAAGATGACAAAAAAGTCAACTATATGCTCTAATATCAAAAAGGAACCCCCTCAACAACTAAGAAACTGAGAACAAATATTGTATATCTAGCATTCTAATGATATATACAAAGATAAACTCCTTTAAAAAGTGACAAGTCAAATTAGTGTAAGAATGATATCAAAATTTGAAGCAAAGAAATGATGACATCTGCAAGATAATTTGTTACCCTAAAAAGGGTAATTACCAATTCAGATGGTTAACATAGACCAATGTTGGATCTTCCAAAAAAGACGCTCAATTAATGTAAACAAAACAATACGACAGAGGAGAAATGAATAAACCCAACAGTTTGTCAACAATATTCTTAACGACAGACCACAAGTGCCGGCCATAGCCCCAATTACATAAAGAAAACATCATCTATCATAAAGCCCAAACCTCATCCCTTCCTCCACTCAAAAAAAAAAAGGAAAGAAAGAAAAACTTTCACACAAAAGCCAGCAGACACACATTTGGATAACTTTTTCTTCCACTTGATGGCAAAAAAAAACTTTAAATTAATTTCACTATAAATTAATTTTCTCCAAGGGTTTTATAATTATATGTATTTTGTTTAGCACTACAACACCCAATGACTTTCCTTCTCTACATCATGTCGGTTCTGAGAAAAAATGAGAACATAAGAAAAAGAAAATGACACTTGAGGTGAACTCCTTATCCTCATATAAGCCAATTATATATAGTCAAAGGCGTTTCTAAAACCTAAGCCTCTCCCTTACCGTCTAGCATCTCAGTTCCTAACAGTAAATCATTAGTATTGTTATGCCCAACGATCCATGGCCATGAGAGCACCCAAACTACATCTCATAAATCAACAATAAATTCTTACACCATGATGTAATCTACAAAGATGTTTAGGAAAAGAGTTCCAACGTTAAAGTTTAAATCGAATATTGTAACGTATGAGAACTTTACACTACCGTATATTTTTCTTTACGTTATAACACATAAAAGCTTTATATTATTTCCGATTTAAGCTCTAGAATTCAAAACACTTTTTGAAACCCGATACATGTTTCAAAATTAGCATTTATATGTCGAGCGCAGACAGCAGCAGTGGGTATTGCTAAGACGGACAACACAAGCAACAGAGTTCTAATAGCATTGTGCTAGTTCGTAGCTTTGATTTTTGAGCTGCCTCAGGGCCCGCATGCAGGTACATAGCTCTTGCAGAAGGGTCTAACCTGCAGAATTGCGTTATTATTACAATTATTATTTTTCTTAATCTTCATTTGCGTCATTTTACTTGTCAACCATATTTTCAAGAAGTTCTGGTTTAATTACTTCAGTACGTTCATCAAAGGGAGTGACCTCACCAGAGTTTCGTCACTCTACAAACATATTATCGTTTACTCTTTCGAGGAGTCGCCGATTAGGTACAAAAAAGATGAAAGATTTCTCTAAACGTTCTTCTTCATGGTCCAAGTTTGTTATCCTTTGAAACACACCTAATAATAAATAAATATACCTTTCTAAGTTTCCACTCCAACAAAGATTGTTTCTAATGTATATGTCAATGCTAATATTATATTTACTACTAAAAAATGTAAAAATAATATATTTGATGTGTTATTATGTTGTACTATTCTCTCCTGATTTTCTCTTCACTGTCCTTATAATTTTCTCAATTTCTTTCTAATTCTCTTTTTCTTTCCTCTTGTTTCTCGTATTTTCTCTTTTCCCTCTCTAAATCTACATCATTCTCACTATGCATTTCTAACATAACAATAAGAAATTAGTGAATTCAATTTGCCAATTAAACCCTACTCGATTCTCAAATAACCTATTAAGAACAAGAAAGATTTGCTATAGAAAGAGTGTTTACAAACCAATTTGAAACTTAAACATTGTAACATATGAGAACTTTATATTGTGACATTTTTTTATTTTACTATAACATATGTAGCATGTAAGAGCTTTACGTTGTAATAGTTAAAACTTTGACATTAAAACTTACTTCTCAAATACTTTCTAAACAATGGTTATGTGAATTAAAGAATCTTCATCTTTATCGTGGTCATGTCATGTACGATTTCACAAAGATACTAACAGTGTCTTGTAGGATCTAACAAATACAATAAACCACCTCTAACAATCTAACACTTATACTTTGAAAGCTAAATGACATAATTGCCTGACTACAAAGAGAGAACATTGCTATAAAGCATCAATTGTGTGAAGCACTATCCAGTAATAGAAGGTGAATCTAGCAGTGTGAGACCTAAAAATGGGACCCATTTTTTATTTGTGATTGTGCTTAGCACCAATGGTGTTACTAAGCATTTTTCATAGAGAAAAACAAATAAGAGGACACACATTTCAATTATATTATTCCCAGCATAACCACACACCGATTGAAAAGAGAATCTCAATTTACCCATTTAGGTAAGAACAATGTCAAAGGACACCCGTGGTGTCGAAGACCACATATTAATAAAAGATGGATCTCATAATATAGAACTTACAAATAAGATGCACATTTTATTAGTTGTAGTTCTCAACATTGGTAATGAAAAAGCTTTTTTTTTTTTTTAGATAAACCTTCTAGCATTATTTACACAACAGAGAATAAGTAACAAACACCACACAAAGTCAGATAAAAATATGTTGATCTTGAAGCGTTTCAACATTAATGGTGGAAATTAAAGAGGGGAGAAGAGTACGGGCGGACATGAACAAAAATTTCTTTAATATTTTCGAAATTTTCATCAAAATTTTAAAACTAATTTTAGGGTCTTGTAATGTATTTCAGATGTAAATATATTTGGTAAATTTTAAAAATAATATCAGTGAACATAGCAGATTCAATAAGGTTTTAATGTACTTTTTATAGAATTTTAGAAAATATTTGAAAAATATTGAGAAACTATCAAAAACTTTCAAAAAATTGTAACCATGCCATTGTAATTTTTATTTTTTTTCTTTTGTCAATATTTTATCAACTAACTAATAGATTTGTATTGCCTAGTATATTCATATACCTTGTAGATTAGAATGTGATTGTTCCACTATTACTTGAAATCACATAGGATTTTCTCTTGCCCCAAACATGTGATTAGAACTTGTTTATTTATTTTTTTTTTAATTTTCATTATATTCTAAAATATCAAAAAGAATATTAACTTTTCAAAATAAGTATGCATATTTTGCATAATTTTTTTTCGATATTTCATAAAAATCAATATTTTTTTAAAAAAAATTTCAAAGTTTTGAGTATCAAATTTTTTCATCCCTGGGTATGAGGCCACATTGCCCCTCTCTCCTCGTCACTCCGCTACTTGTTGGGTTGCCTTCACTGAGCCAGATCTATGCCCGTCACGCAACCTTCCGAGGTGGGTCTGCACCCCAATTTAAATGAGTTCCTTTGTTTCTTTTAAATCTGAGATTTTTCTATGAAGCTGTCAAGAAGCATTGCAAGCCGAAGATTATTCGCTTTGAGGGGTCTGGTTTGAGTTCTATTCATTTTTTTTCCTTTAGTTCCTCTTGAAAAAAAAAAAGCGTACTTGTACAAAACTGTCCTTTTTTCCCCTTGTCGTATCTTCTCTCTTCTCTTTGCAACTCTCTCTTCATTGGCGCAAATGAAAGCTCACCATGCCTCATTGGAGAATGGTGCATCCGAGAAGATCTACAGTCAAGCGTCAAATCTCAATCTGCACAATGTGCATCGTGTGAAATCTAAGCATGTGAGAGTTCTGCATCGACAATGGCAGCCAAATCAAGTGGATGACCGTTGGTCATCCAGTGAGTGACTTGGATGACCTATGTCGACCATGGCTTTACCCATCAATTTTGACGTGGTTTTATTGAAGAGAAAAATTACGTGCAATGACATTCTTTTCCCTTATCATTTTATTTATGCTACAAAAGTCAACACTAAAAAATATTATGCTACAAATACCACAAAATTCAAAATTTCTTTTCTTTTCTCTTTTCCCCCTCTCGAAGTGTTCGGCCTCCCATCTCTCTCTCTCCCCCTCTTAGACGAGAAGCTTCTCTTTTCTCCAATGAAGACACGTTACTGTCACTCACATCACCATCAATGGTGGTAAGGATGACATGGTCACGCTAGTTCTCCATCCTCCGCCCACGAATCGATTTTACACTCACACTATAGAAACTAGCCTAGCCATCACCGTTCGCTCCATCTCCATCCTCGATCTCACTCAAAATGTGAGGCCCAGCCCCGATCAACGTCGGTAGACAGTCAATCTATTCTTCCCCTACCATAGCGTCGACGGAGGAGATCTGTGGACGATAGGGAGTGCGGTCGTCGGAGACAGACGATCTGCTCTTCACTTGTCGTAGCGTCGTCGTAGAAGATTTGCTCTTTGCCCAAGTCTTCACGTTCCAACCACATCGCCACTAGAGTTGCAAATCAAGATAGACCACGCTGTTGCTGTCGCCACCTCAAAGACAGAACACGTCACCGTCACGATCGTGGTCCAACCACCCTCGAAGATAGACCACGCCGCCTCGTCGCCAAAAGAGATCTAGTTTTTTTTTTTTTTTTTTTTGGTTGTTGCTGTGGTGTTTTAACTGTTAATTTTATTTTTTTTTACTTTGTTGTTGTGGTGTTTGTTTCTGTTTTATATATAAAAATGTCCCAGTGAAACATGTGTGAGGTAGGAAGAAATCTCCCACCAAGACATGTGGAAATGTCCTATTGGGATATGTGGGAGGTGGAGAGAAATGTCCTGCCGGGACATGTAAAAATGTCCCAGCAAGACATATAGGAGGTTTTAAAAATGCCCACCAAGATATGTAGAAATATCCTAGCAGGACATGTGGGAGGTTTTTGAAATGTTCTACTGGGACATGGGACAAGTTTTTGGAATGTCCCACTAGAACATGTGAAAATATCCCAGAGAGACACGTGGAAGGTTTTTAGAATGTCCTATTGAGACATGTAGAAATGTCCTACCAAAACATGTGAAAATGTCCCAATCAGACATGCAAGAGGTTTTCAAAATGTCCAGACGGGCTATGTTGAAATGTCCTAAGACACATGTGGAACTAATAATCCATTTTGTGACATAAGAACTTTTTACATTTTGTAGTAAAAATAAAAATTGAATCCAAAAAGTAGCATTTCCGTGAATTCCCCTTTATTCAATCTAAGCTAATCGTTTTTATTCAACAAAAAGGGCAAGACTAGAGGGACTTATCTACGAGAACCACTTTTTGTATCAATTGGATTTAATCCAATTGTTTAAAAGACTCAGCTTCACTAAATAACAATAGGGTTGTTTATATGTAATAAAAATAAAAATAAAATTAAAAATGTAACGTCCCGAAATTTATTTAATGTTAATGTACTATAAATAATGAATTAGTGTGCCATAATTAACGTTTTAACATTAATTAGATTATTGGGTTGGATTTTGAATTTTTGGTTGTTTTGTTAAATTGATGTGTTCAAAAGATTTCTTATTGTTTTAAAATGATGCTTTGAGTTTTAAAACACAACAATTTGTAAAATGTTAAAAATACTCCGTTTTGCAAAACCGTGGGCGGCACATGGTTTTCGCACAGTAAAACCGCCCACCGATTTTCTCTATTTATTTCCTTCCTCTCTCTCTCCTCTCATTCCCTCCCGTGACATTCTCTCTCTCTATTTCTCTCTCTCGGCAGCTCACTCTCTCTCTCTACATCTCTCTCAAATTTTAAAACAAATTCGAATCCAAGCTTCGGGATAGCAAGGAGGAAGCTCGGGGACGTGATTCGGCAACCGAGAACGCGGATTGAAGCTTCGATTCGAGGTTAGATTCAAAATTTCTAAACTTTTTACAAAATTTTTAATTTTGTGCATTTTTGAAATCTAGGTTTGTTTAAGCTTAGAAAACCGTGGATTTGTGTTAAATGAACTTAGAACAACTAGAATCTAAGCTTAGATTGAAGAAAAACGGATTGGATTCAAGATTTTTCATTTTTCCCCTCATTTTCTCATTTTTGGATTTTTGAGGATTTTGAGTTCAAATCTTGTTTAAATGAGTCCAAACATGTTTTAGAATGTTTTTCTATCAACTATGATTGTTTTTCATGCTTGGGATTTGAGAAAAACAGGTTGAAAACAAGATTTGGATTTTGGGGATCGAGAAACCCGTGGCTGGGATTTCTAGATTTTCCCAGTTCGGCAGGCCGGAGTGATGATCGGCAGGCCGGTGTTCTTCCGACCGGCAGGCCGAATCTGGAGAAATGTTCGGCCGACCGAACTTTGCTTCCGGCAGGCCGAACTGTGCAGTTTGGCAGGCCGAAGCAGGGCGTCCGGCAGGCCGACCGAGGCATGGAAAATTTTGTGATTTTTACCCGTTTTCTCTGTTTTGAACCCAGATTTAAATCCCAACCTTATAGAATGATTTTAAAGGTACAAATGGCACTCTAGGACATCATGAAATGATTTAGTAACATAGAATGTCTCGAACTAGATATTGATCGACTTAGTTTGTATCTAGGATCGTTCGTGGTTCCGCGGAGCTAACGTATAGCGGACCGGGATTACGGTGTGGGGCACCGGCACAAGTATTGAGGTAGGACTTTTATCCTATTCCTTTGGTAGCCTAGTTTTGAAATGATTTGGCTTCGAAAAAGGTTTTTATCAAAATGTTTTCAACGGTGTTTGAAAATAGATTTACCGGCTATATTTTAATATACCGTGATTATGAAATGAATTTCATAATAAATGTAATTGACAACACTCGGTAATTGGGTTTTGAATGATAATGATAATAAACACATGGGCATGATGCCATATCAGAGATCGGGTCGTGTAGCGATCGACCTTGGGGGCAGGTCCCGAAACCCAGCTGGGCCACTACGGTGGTGATATCATGGTTTGCCTAGGTAAAAGTAAAATGGTGTTTTGATTTGACGAGTAGACTGTTCTGTGTCAGGACGGTTCTACTCAAATTATTTATTTATTTATTTATTGATTTATCTAAGTTTCCTTTGAATAACTTCTAATAATGCTATGTTCCTTTGCGTTAAACTATTTTTATAAAACCTAGTCCTACTGAGCCTTTCGCTCACGTCTTATCTGTTTTAAATTCCCCCCTTCTAGGTGGTTTCCCATTTAGGTTTGGAGAAGATTCTTCGGACCGAACTCAGGAGCAATAGGAGAATTTATTTATATTTTGTATTATTAATCAAGGCATGTAAGACTTAACTTTATTTGTACTTGGACTGTAAATTGTAAATATTGTCAGTACCATGTGTGTGCACAAGTTGTGGGTTGTGGAACCCATATTCGCGGTTTTTATTTAATTTTTATTACCTGCTTAACATTTATAAACACTTTTATAAAATGTGGTGGAAAATCTTCTTAATTTTTATTTAATTTGGTTCTCAAACTCTCGATTTTTAATTAAATTCTCTTTTAATTAATCTAAATATTCCGTCACGTCACCTCCCGTACTCCGGGGCGTGACAAAAAAACTAATAATTAAAAAAGTAAATAAAAAAACACACAAAAAACCACGCTGGCAGCCACAAGTGTGGCCCTTAGAGGCATTTTGATTGACGACGGCCAGGGAAAAGGTAGGGGTGTACTTATAGAGGAGGAGGAGGAGGAATCCCAACCACCATTGCAGACGACCCACGAGTTTCTGATGCTACATCACAACCAACGCCTCTCTGACCGTTGCCGTGGCTCAAATCGTGACCAAGATCGCAATAGTCGAGATTTGGCCTCACGATCCTGCTTGCGATGGAAACCATCGGGAGAAGGGTGGGTTCATAGGTCATGACCTCCAATGGCGATGGATGGCGAAGGTATGTCGGGGTGGGACGAGAGCTACCTCTCGCATGGTCAGGACCACTGTAGCGACGGAATCGGGGGGGAGGGCAATGGCGTTTGAGGGGGAGAGGGGTCGCGGGCGACGGCAGTGAAGCAACGAGGGGGCTGGGATTGACAGAGATATGTGTTGTGGGTGTGGGATCGACAGAGTTTTGGGCTCTAGAGTCGCGCTTGATGAACTGCTCAGCGTGAGTAGCTTCGGCGACGTCCAAGGAGCTGTAGGTTGGGGTTTTAACGGAGATTTGATGGTGGATTGGAGTGACGACGATCTCCGGCAATGGTTAATTTTTTGGCCGATATGAGTGTTACAGTTGTATGGGATTTTTTTTTTTTTTTCGGGCTGTAGATTTTTTAACTTTTGGGATTTTGATAAATCGAATATAAATGAGCTTGTCATTTTTTGACTGTTTCGATCTAATATATATAAAGTAAGTCTTATGGTAAAATTTTCCCCAAAAAAAAAAAAATCTAATACTTTTTTAGCAAGAACGGTCGCTGGGGGGACAATACTTCAATTGTCGGCATCCTGAGTTGTGCTGTGCACGTGGCACGCCCTAATAGACCTTAAAATTGTACGGCCCTGGTTCATATATGTGTCGCAATGGAAGAGCCCATGGCACATGCTAGGGCTAGGGTTGCATAAAAACTGCCCTATACTCGTCAACCATTCGCGCCGATGCCTTCTGTTCAAAAAAAGCAAGTCTATGTCAGCAACCCATCCACAGGCGGGTTCTAATATATACAGACAGGTGGGTTCAATTTCAAGTTTTTGAGGGCAGGTTCGGGTCTATATCTTAAAAAACAAAACTAAATCTACACTGCATTCAGCCACACACTCGTGACCTAAATCTATATTGCACTCAGCCTCCGCCTCTCTTTCCCCCTTTTCTTTTCTTATTCTCAGTTCTCTTCTCCCTAATCACCCCCTTCTTCTTCCCCTTCTCCCTAATCGGCCTTCGTTTCAGTTCAGTGCTTGATTTTGGTCAATGTAAGTATTTTTGTTCATTTCCAGCTTTTTTTTTGTTTCTCTGCTCCGGTTAGTGTAAGTATTATGGTTGCTAGTTTTTACTAGTAGAGGGCTTTTTCTTTTGTTTTATGGCTTGCTGTGTGCAATTTTGCTTTTCAGGTTGTCTTTTGTTGGCCTTTTGGCGATTCCAATGAAGTCCTTATACAACCAAAAAGGGACAAATTTCTGTGTCATAAATAACAGTTCCTCACATCGCATTTGATATATGTGTTATATAAAAAAAATTGATAGTATGACATAGCTATCTAAAACAATATTTTCTTAGTTTGTGTTACCAAGTCATGTCTATATACCTCCATGTTGGACAGTTGTTGATACTTATATTACATAAAGGAAGTAGAAGAACACACTTGCCTCTTTGAGACTTGAAAAGAGCTTGTGTAGTAGTCCAGATAATGATGCTATATGGTCCAATCTGTTAATTTTGAGAATTAATTTGATTGGGTGTTTGTCCATGTAGATATCTCAGCTTGCATACTCGGAGTTTGAGGGACGGATGTTGAAGATCCATTTGTAAGGATAATTTTATAGGTAATGATTCTATGAAATCAGCTTGCCCATTTGCTTTTCTGTTATTCTGTGGTTGCTTATTGGAGAGTCTACAGATTGTAGAGTATCACCTCGAACTCTATTAAGTATTAACATGAAGAGTTTGCAGATTGAATTGAAGCTGCCAGTAATGATAGTTGCTTATTGGAAATCAAAATTTATGACTTGCAGATGAAACTCATGCAAACAAAGTCTACGGCTAAATAAGAGAAGAAGATTTAGAAGCTCACCAAACAATGCCAGCTCAAAGCAAACAAAAATTCGTTTTTTTTTTTTTTTTTGCAAAAAGCCTAAAAAATTATATTGGGCTATAGTATTGGCCCAAACTGATGAAACCTGCATGCACCCGCCTAAAACCAAACCGAACTATCCGCCGTTCCACGGGCGATTTGCGGGTTCTTTAACCGCCAACTTGATATCTAAAAAAACGAACCGAAACCACCCGAAACCATCAACCCGTCTGCCTGTTCACCCCTAACACGTGCCTATTACATGCATACCTTTGATCAAACGCAGAACAAAGTGTCCCCCAGATTGTTATGTAGAATCAAAGGTGTTTTCTCAAAAAAAAAAAAAAATCAAAGAAGGTGTAGTCCTATGAGACCTAATGATGGCCCTTGATATCCCTTGCAAGTGTTTTTCTTTCCCTTTTTCTTTTTTTTTTTTTACAGATTATTTCCGTTCATAGTTTGTTTTAATTATAATAAACGTTATTTTTTCAAAATTAATTGTAATAAATCCCAAGCTTTGAAAAATAAATAGCAATTATATAGTATAAATAATTTATTTATCTTCTTCTTTATAGTGTAAAATAATAATATAAATAAGTTTAAGGTGTAAATAGTTTAAAGAAATTATACAAAACGTCAAATTTATTAAACATTTTAAAGTAAATATCTTATTTTAAAAAAATTAAAAATCAATGTCACATTTTAAAATTGTAATGCCGAATTTCCTCTTTTTTAAATCTGACAAAGAAAAACTCCTCTATTGACTCCGATCACCGTCGACCATCACTGCCTCCAACGCGTCCATCAACACTGACTGGTCCATTATGTTCAAACTTTGTGATCTACAAAACCCCATTGACGATGGACTCTGACAACGCTTGCTTACAGAGATTGACAAGGCTCCTTCGCGATTCATGTGACTCTGGCGATGGTGCAATTGGCTCTTTTGTAACCTCCCACGACGAGCGTGTGTGTACGTGTGTGTGTTGACCTGTTATCTCACTTCATCTCATAGGTGAAGATCGGCCCGATATGAGAAGACGATCATAGCCTTCACAAGCTGGGATTCGCCATCGGCCTCGCTCGTTGTCGCCTACTGTCAGTCGTCAAAGCCGTCCCTTGTCAAAGGCCGTCACTCGAAGGAGAAAGAGAAAGGAACGAAGTTTGAGAATGCAGAAGAGAGAGAGAGAGAGATGAGAAGAGAGAGAAACCATTGGAGAGAGGAGAGGGGAGAGAGAAAATAGGAGTAGAGAGATAAAGAAGAGAAAAAACCCTAGGTCAAATTAAGAGAATTTTGGTATATCTAATTACTTAATTTGAACAACTAAATTGATAAGTGACATTACCTAAAATCTTATATCAGACATGGTATTTGCTACAAATAGTTTTGAAAAATCTGATATTTCTTACATTCTTCCAATGATTTATTTATCTCTTTGCAGACAGTGTAAATAAAAAGTAAATAATTCTTTTTTACATAGTAAATAAATAATTTACAGTGTAAATTTACTATTTATTATATATATATATATTCAAACTTGATATATATTCAAACCTGATATTGACTCTAAAAAGTTTCAAAAACTGTCATTTCTCTCAATCCCCCCATTTTTTTTTTGTATTTCACTTACAAGTTATGAATATTGGTCATCATCACTACAACAATTATGGTTTGTTTGCTTATGCAATTAAAATCACATTTTATTCTTTTCACTTTTTATTTAGAAAAAAAATACAATAGCAATTTCTATTAGAATCGCAAATGTGGTGTCAACCATATTTCTAATCAGACTTTGTTCTGTCAAAAAGAAAAAAAAAATGGAAAGAAAGACATATCATTTCAGTGGGAAAGGACTTTTGTTCAATTAATGTGAATCTCTCCAAAAACATGGTTAAATATTGTTAAAAGAATTGGAAATCCTCCACCTAATTTCTTCCGTCTAATTTTTTCTCCCACTAAGGAATCATGAATTTCAAAATCTTTCTAGTTTTGACACATTTATCCCCTAAACATTTTACTTTTTTAAAGAATGTTGACACATTTATCTATTAAACTTTCCTCTTTCTTGCAATGTAGTTTTTTAACTTTTTTTTGACAAATAAGTTTTGAAATTTAGCAAGCTATAATAATTAAGCCCTAATCACAAATACCCATAAAAATTGAAGGAAAACGATCACACATAATGACTCATTTAAAAAGCCAAAGGTGGAAAAAAAAACCGCCTAATAATCCTGTCCACCTTGCACCGCCAGTTAGGTGCTACATCATTAAACCGCCAAATTCTCGGTTTCAAATCGCTAGCCCCACAATTTATAATGGGCAGTTTCGATTTGAGTTTTTCCTGAATCGCTGTTTTTGAAAACCGCGTTGTCTTGTCAAACCATAATTTCAAACCGCCTCATAGATTCATGTTACATATGATGAAGCATGAATTGCTGTGATTTGATCTCTTGCTGGTGAAGGCTCAATTCAAATAGCTTTGTCCCTCTCCTCACCAATAGTTCAATTGCCTGTTTGCTCCTGCGTAAATGAAATATAAATCATGATCTTTCTTAACTTTAAAAAAAAAAAAAGATAGGAAATTGATAAAAATTGTTCTAAAAGCACACATCAAAATTAGTATTACGTATTGCATCATTACATCTGTGTTGGACTTGGGACGTGGTTAATGTTAAATAATAAGAATTGCAAGTGGTTGGACTTAGGATTTTGTTACGTGTTGCATTTCCATGCATGTTGGACATGACTCTTTCTTAAGCAATAGATGTTTTGTAATTCTTTTATTATGAATGATGATTGGTTAATGCTTAAAAGTTAAAATTTTTACGTTTTTTTAAATCATAAATTAGACATTTTCAAAACGTACCAACAAAATTATTTTTAAGTAATATCCATTGAATTTTTAAAGTCTTTGAAAAAAAAAAGTCTAATTATGTCCAAAACCATTCATTCTTTTTTTTTTTAAAGGAAAAAAGCCAAACCGCCGGCCACCTTGCCAACCACTCGCCAATTGCTCGTCCAAAACTGCACCGTCTGCTGCTCAAAATAGACGATTACGGTTTGGATTTTTACCAAATCGTTCTTTTGCAAAACTACATCGCCCGCTTGTAAAACTGCCTGCCTTATTCACCCCTAACGTATTTGATATAGGATTGATATAGAAAGATTAATCGAGCACTACTATTAAACTATATTCCAAATTTTACATCAGAAAAAATGACCTATTACATAAGGGAAACTATACCAATACAATATTTAAAGTGTCCAATTGCATTACTTTTTGAAGGATTTAAGCCTAACTTAGGTATAGAAGTCACACAAATGAATAATTGAACTTAGAAAATAATACAACCTTAGTTTGCACATGAAAAAATTAAGTGGATGGTCAATTTTGACCACCCCCGTGCGAAAGAAGTTGGGCTACCTTGTCTTGAGAGCTTACCTGGTTACTGAGTCTGTGAGTCTCTGATTTCATTGTAAGTACGTATTTGAAGATTTTGTTTGTTTGGTGGTTAAATTTTTTTTTTTTTATTGGCTCATATATCAATAGTTTATCATTGTTTTAACAATTATCTATAATTGATAAAATGGTGAATTATTAATTGGAATTAGTTAATTATTGACTAATATAATGTTATATCAATGATCAACCAGGAAATCAACCAGAGATAAACCTCTAGTTAATTGGTGATAGAAAAGAAATTAAGCCGTCACTGATCAACCAGTTCTAAATGTAACAATTTTGCTATTTTAACCAAACTTAAGTCATTCGTTTGAAAAAAGGAAAAAAAAAAGCTTAGAAAATGGGCATTTATTTAAAAATCTAAGGTCACATCTCTCTTTACGATGGTGTAGCCTACAACACATGGATAGTGTTTGAAAACCAAGTTGAAACTTAGTCATTATAGCATGTGAGAGTTTTACACTGTAGCAAACTTTTGCAATTGGAACTTATAGACCGTTTGGTACGTAAGTCCAAAACAGTTTAAGGCAGTTCAAATCATAAAGACGGTTCATACTGATACTTGATAGAGTAATAATTAAGGTTCATTCAAACCTTGAAAGTGATTTTTGCATGGCCAAAACTTTCAAATCTAAACTTTGCTCCCCCAAGTTCATACGGTTTAAACTATTTTCTACAGTAAAAACCATTTTCATTCTCGTTTTTTTCATAATTCATAATTTTTTAAACATCACTTCTCATTTTCAACCTTTAAGTTTCAAACTCTAGTTCAAAACTACCGTTTAAAGCATACAGTTTAGAACTCATAATTTAAACTATAAAGCTACCATTTAAAGCATACAGTTTAGAACTCATAATTCAAAGCTACCATTTAAGTTTCACACTTTAGTTCAAAGCTACCATTTAAAGCATACAGTTTAGAACTCATAATTCAAACTATAAAGCTTTAAACCATACCATTTTAAATCTGTACATCAGATAAATCCTCATTAATTTTAACTAGAAGGGTGTTTAGTAAAAATAATCTAAATTTTTTTTTAGTTACAAATAGTATAAAACCCTCATATATATATATATATATACATACATATAATAACAATAAAAAAAATTAATATAATATAAAATTTTTATATATTATAGTCAAAACAATTCTAATCGTCCTGTCACCCGAGTTGTAAAACAAAGTGAGAAGAACTACCTATCCGTTTCTACTTTGAAAAATTTCAACGGGGGCACGGCACAGAAGACACGTCACATTGTACTCCTTTTTTCTAAAGTTTCTAGTCTCTCCTCGGTCCTCCCCGTACGCACGTGACCGGACGCCCAATTATCCCCTCACCTGCCACGTCATCACGGGGCCCCACGCTCGGCGAGCTCGATGCGCTTTTACAGACGTATCCCTCAGCCCCCTCCGAGTTTGTGGATGAGAATCGAGGACCAAATACACAAACGATGACAAAAAAATAATAATAAATAAAAAGAAGAAAAAGAAATAATAAAAAATGGAAAAAGAAGTAGGGAAAAAGCGAAAGGGTGCGCTGATGGTGTAATTAGCCATTTAATAATCGCCACTTGGCACGCTCCGAGAAGGCGCTCGTCCCCGTTGGGTCTCGCGACGCCTGAGAGCCTCAAATAAAAGAAAAAAAGACGCCCAAATTTTAATTTAATTTTTAGGAAAAATAAATCCACAAGAAATAATAGTGGCTGAGATTGATCGCTCGAGGAAAAAAAAAAAAGGAAGCTCAACTCTTCTTCCTCACTTTTTCGCATCTCTCTTCTCAGCTTCTTCTCCTTCGGTTTTTTCTCTGATTTTCTTCTTTTGATTTGATTTTCGATTTGAGTTATTCGAATTCTGTTCCTCCATTGCCGGAAACTATGGCTTCTGCGGTTCTGCGGCGGATGTGCGGTGAGGCTGGAGTTCATGCGTGATCGAGCATCTACAGGTTTTCTCGGCAGCTCTCTGATTCAGTATGTCTTTACCGGGAGGAAAGTTCCTTGAGTTTCTGCTGCTTTTTTTTTTAGGGATTTTGTTTTGCTCTCGAGTTTGGTTTTGCCGAGGGAAAAAGGAAAAACGGTTTTTGGAATTAGATTATTCGAGAAAGGTTTTGATCAGCTGAGAGCAACTGTTTCACTGAGCTTTGGGCGACTTTTGTTTTTCAGCACAGTTGGAAAGGTTGTGTTTTTAGTTGGATGAAGTGATTTTATTTTATTTTATTGGATTTGGAAAAGAAAATTAAGTGATTATTGTTTTTGAATTTTGAGTTTTCTGTGTTTTCTCGGCAACCAAACGGAGGGATAAATGATGAAACAAAGCTTAGTTATCGATACATTGTTGAGAGGTGGATATAGAAATGGTTGGTTGATTTTACTGATGCAAGTTTTTCCCTCTTATTTTCCGGTTCTTAAAGGTTTTGGCGTCGTCGGGTTCGTTTTGGTGAGGATTCTGAATAAAGGAATTTTCTTTTACTTCTTTCGGAGAAGTGTCTCTCTGCCTCTCTGTTGCGGTGGACTCTGAAAATTTTTAATGAATAGTATTAATTGTTTATTTATTGTGCTCAATTTCTGATTGGTCTTGATTATTCACAAGTACTTTCAGCTGATTTGAAAGTTTATTGAATGGTTAATATTGCTGAAATAAGATACAGAGACGGATCACTACCGATTGCTGTTACTTATTTTCTTTTTGCAGTAGCAATTCCTTATCAGGTCCTGCTGTCTGCTACCACCACGGCTTTACTTGTTTTAGCTTTTGATGTTGTCCAAAATTATGGGAAGTTAGCGCTTTATCCGTCGTCCGTTGGGGAGGATTTGAAGCAGTGGCAGCTGCCCAGGTCCGATAATGGACACATACTCCTCTGGAGAAGACTTCATTATTAAGGTGATAACTCTGGACTAACTTTTGTTGAAGTGACATAAATTTGACAACTTTTTTCCCCAAAGAAAAATGGTCAAATAACTTCTTTTTTGCGATTTTATCCTTTTGATTTCTAAATGTTGTGTTGAATTGGAAATTGTGTAATGGGTGTGAAAGTTGGACTTATAAACATTTTGTAATGGTAGACAAGAAAGCCATATACCATTACAAAGCAACGAGAGCGATGGACAGAAGAGGAGCATAATAGGTTCCTCGAGGCCTTGAAGCTCTACGGGAGAGCATGGCAGCGAATTGAAGGTTAAAACTTGGAAGAACTTTAACTGGTTTTTTTGGTGTTGTTCATTTACTTTACCTATTATTCCAAAGCTGTAAGTAGTACTTCTGCATCTTATCTTACAGATATATTAGAAGTGCTGTTTCAAGAAAAAAGAAAAAAGGGAAAAAATGCTTATATAGTTATATGCTATTCCTGTAGTGTGCATTTAGCTTAATTCACGACAGAGTTTGTTCTCTATGATGTATGATGACATTCTTTTATATTTTTCTCTTAATTGGGGTTCTTGTTTCTACGTGGTGGTGTGCAGAACATATTGGAACAAAGACTGCTGTGCAAATCAGAAGTCATGCACAGAAATTCTTTTCAAAGGTCGATCGGTACCTTCTTAGGTTATGCTTCCGTGAGATCTGTTTTTTGTTTATTGCTTGGTTATCAGTCCTTAATCTGCAATCACACTTCTGTTTGAAATACTGCTTCTTAATTTGCTTGTGGTCATGCTATTCAATTGCACTACCAGCAAAAGAGGGTAAAAAAATAGTCGAACTTCTACAAGGGGTTTTGCAAGCTATAAAGTTACTATAGATATATTCCAGAAAAATGTAAACCAACAACTGTTTTTGGATTAAAAACCAGTGCTTTATTAGCATTAAGAGCATTGCTAATCCACACTTGTACTTGATGAGCATGATTCTGCTTGTCTGTCATCTTGCTTGACTATAAGATACTCTTACAACTGTTAAATGTGTAATTGGCAGGACGTTGTAGACTTGTAGTTGACTATTTGGATTGTGACTAACATGCTTAGTTGTAGAGTCTAATTATTGCTCTGACAATATCGCCTTTTACAGAAGAAGCATGCGGATTGACCTTGGGGTGAGGTGGCCATGGAAATTGGAAGGGGGGCAGAAAAGTCCCCCTCCTGGGGATAGTGGGGCAGAGTCCCCTAAACCTAAACCATATGAAGGGTTTGGGATTTCAGACTCGTAAATTCGGTTGCACTAATTTTTCCGATATACAAAGGGGCGTCGATTTTAGGGTTTTTAGAGAGAGGTTAGAGAAAACACAGAGAGTTGTTAGGCGTGATTTTCTCTTGTAAACTTCTTCATCATTGTAAATTTTTACAGTGGTTGGAAGTAGACATAGTTTTCATATTCAGAGTGAATCACTATAAATTTGTTTGTTTAGTTTGCTTGGTTTTTCTTTTGTATTTTTTATTACTCTTGTAAATATGGATTTAGTGTGTCTAATTCTTAACAGAACAAAGAACAAATGCAGGTATAAATTGCTTAAGTTCATGCAAAGGCTTTTTTCTAACAAAGAAGGGTTTTTTTTTTAAGTGGAATTTTTTTGGGAGAGATTACTTGGGAATTTTCTTTATTTGTCTTTAGGTCAGAGAGGTTCAAATAGTGATAGAACTCTATAAATTATTAAATTTATATTAAGTATGTCTATCTATGAATGGGAGATGAGGTTTTACAAAGTTCTTTTGTGTCAGGGAGGTGCAACTAGAACGTAAAAGTTAGCCAGTCATGTTAAGTGATAAGTATGCATTGAAATATTTAATTCCCTTTTTTTAGGTGGTAGAAGTTTATCGCTACTGTGGAAATACTTTCCCCATCAAGTTTTGAAGATAGAGTCCAATTCAATATGAAATGGAAGAGGCATAGGTGTCGGGAGACTCTGTCAGAAAGTTTGTGGTAGAAATCTATTAGCAACATGGGCTTGCTCGCCTCAAGCTTATTGGGTTTACAACAACTGAAATTAACTCCTTGTCATTCAGTTCCAAGAGGGACGACTTGAACACGTTTTATGTTAAAAAGAGCACATTTGGTTTTACTCAGGTGTTTTTGATGGATTGGTACCAAATGAAGTTAGACTCTGAAGAAGCTATTAGGATGACAGTACTGTGTGGGGCTCTGTAAAGCGTTCTCAAAGTTATATGAACAAAGATTGTGATTTTCTCACCTTAAAATTAAATTAGCTTGTTTATTAGCAATCAATCAAAGCAATGATTAATAGTAAATTTGAAGCTTTCAGGGTATTGTTGGTCTCAAAATCCTTGTCATTTAATATCGGAAGGGCTCAATCTTTTAGTAAAGTCTACCACCTGGAGTTGGAACATAACGTGTGCACTCTTATAAATTGTGAGGCAATGATTGAGATAAAAATTTAGTCCAATTTCTTTGACTGAAGATAGATTCTTCAACAGGTAGATATAATATTTGGATAGATCAAATTCTTGAACATATGATTATAGATCTGTGCTCTATGGTCCTGTTGTCTTCATCAAGTAGGCTTATCTCTATGCTATTTTCATGATTATAAGAAACGGTTTTGACCTAAAAAGTGTTTTGTTTATTGTCTTCATAAAGCAGGCTCATCTCTTTGCAACATTTATGATTATTTGAAATGGTTTTGACCTAAAAAGTCTTTTGTTGAATCTCCTCTCCCGCCCTTCCTCCCTCCCTCCCATTTTTTATTTTCCCGTCCCTAGCTCAAAAGGGGGGCTGGTTTGGTCAAGCAGTCAAGCTAACTGACTACTTGGCCAAACCAGGCCCCCTTTTTTTATTTAGGAGCATGAATATGAAACTATTGTTTGGGTTGGTAATTGAAATTTGGAGTACAGAGAGAATATACAGCTCCTTATGGCTAGTGATATATTGATATGTGAAGTCCTAATAACCACATCAGCATTATCTGATGCAATCTTTTAGATTCCAGCGGTGCGTCATATGCTTCAGTTTATGGAAATAGCGGGACAATTATATACATAAGCATCGTTTGGTACTGTTTGGAAAGATCAGAGAAGCCTTTTTGAGTAGCTCATTGTCTCTGGATGCATAGGGACAGTAAAACCTTATGATCATAGGAGTGGAAAAGGATCTATTCTCTCTCAGTAGAATATCCCCTGGTACTGCAGTATAGAAAAGATTAGGTGGACAAAAAATTGTAAAACATTCTATCGTTGGCCTAGCAAACTTGCAATTTCTTAGGCTTTGAATGGATGCATTTCTGAGAAAGCAGAGATGATTGTTCCACCTGAAGTTTTAGTCACTGAAAATGAATGTTAGCTTGGTGAAGTATCCATGTTTTTGGGAAAGACTGACAGCATTGGGATATGTAAGTGCTACTGCTTGTTGTTTAGGGCTGATGGAATTATAAATCCTTGATGTTAAGTCTTAAGGAAGACGATTTTCAATGTTTAATTCAACTGGTGCGACATTCGAGTCTGATGTGGGGCTGGAGTGATGAGGGTTGAGGCAGTGCAAACAAATTCTCTCTAGGCTTTTTAATTAAGTGCTTTCAGTCATAGTGGATTCACCGTTCGTTTGGTAGAAAAAGTAAATAATATTTTTTGTTTTCTATGTTCTTTTTTAGTGAAACACTGTCATTAGTTTGGAAAACTAGATCATTTACGAAGTTGTAGATTTTATTGCGGAGGCCATTCTTCTTCGTTTTTTTTTTGGTTCGGAACTTCAGAGACCTATTCTCAATGATTTAAAATAAAAAATTCCCCTGAAATTTCTCTCTTTACATGTTATAATTTCCAAAGATATGAATATTTAACAAGAATTTCATTTTTTTACAATTTAATTTAAAAGAAATATTTATAAAGTTTTGGTTAGAAAAAGAGCCAGTGTTTACACTATTTCTGATTTCTTTTCTTTCTTGGCTACATGCAACGTTTTCTTCCTGTCGATTTCGTCTGATTTTCATCTCATTTTTTTCTAGATGATGTTAGAAGTGTGTAAATGAAAGATGGCGTTAAATTTGCATTTGAACCCCCAGGATTATCGTTTTCGCATTTACGTTCTCAAAACATTTTTTCAGTTAGAAGTTATTATTTAAAACATGTTTTGTCCTCATGTTATATTTTTATCTAAGGTGTAATCTTTCGGTGAGAAAGCTTATTTTACTGATGTATAATTGATACTTAAGCATTTCTTAAAGGATTATTAACTATTAGTTTCCACGCTTTGAGGCAATTTCCTATTCGTCAATATTCTCGTGCATGAAGAGGAATAAATCCCAACTACATCGATGTTTTTCATCCAAAAATACTCTAGTATGTGAGCTACTTTGGGTTTCACTAAACATGTTATTTAATTAGGCTTGAAAATTGAAATTCTTATCACCAATTCATGTCTTGTCCTAGACAATCCAACAAGGAAACTATTGAACGATTTTAAGAGGGTCATACATTGTACAGATATCAATTTTTCAATTTCTGTTTCTGAACTGCACGTCGTGTCATAATTATTTTATCTATGTCAGTTCATGTGCCATTATCATTGTCAAAGCATTTGAAGCAACATGCTGTGAGCTGTGACCGACAGTGGAGATAATTGAAATGCTGATACATATTTTGATTGCAGTTGGAGAAGGAGGCTTTCGTTAAAGGTGTTCCAGTTGGGCAAGCAATCGACATAGATATTCCACCTCCACGCCCTAAAAGGAAACCAAGCAATCCTTATCCTCGAAAGACCAATGCAGGTGCTTACACACCGCAAGTGGGAGCAAAGGATGGAAAATATTTGTCATCAGAGTCTTCTCATCACTGTAAACAAGTACTGGACTTGGAAAAAGAACCACTTGCTGAGGTAATGTCTCTCTCTTTCATGTAAATTATGTTCATGTTGTCTCAGTTTTTGTTTCGTCAGATAATCATTTTGCGACTTTTTTCTTTCTTTATCAGAAATCTGGTGGAGGAAAACAAACTGATAGAAAAGAAAATCAAGATGATGACTGCTCAGAAGGTCTCTCCCAGCTTCAAGAAACTGATTGTTCTGCTTTCAAAAGATCCACCACCAAACCACCTGTGCGACTCAGAAATGCTTGCCCTTTTAGGGAGTTTGTGCCTTCAATGAAAAAGGCAAATCAGGATGACCCTAATGGATCTTATGTCACGGTCCAACTTAACGGAAATCAAAATATAGAGAAAACTGATGCCATAGAGATGACGGTAGAAAATAATAACTTATGCAAAGGCTTAAAGTTAGAAAATGCTAATCCTTCACAAGAGAAGTTGGTTCAAGGTGAGAAGATAGATGACTTAGGTTGTAGAGGACCGACTGAGGAGATGCAAACAACTCAGAACTACCCAAGACATGTTCCCGTGCATGTTCTTGATGGGAGCCTAGGAACTTGTACTCAAACTCCTTCCACGGATATGCCGTTCAAAGACCCAATATTTCATCCAGTGGGAGAGGTTCATGGCCACCATAACCTCTTTGCAAATTCAGCCGCATCTGCTGCCACTGAACATCAAAGTAATGTGTCAATATCATCACCTCATCAATCATTTCCGGCTTTTCATCCTCCCTTTACCCCACTTCGCCATAATCAAGATGACTACCGGTCCTTTCTCCACATGTCCACTTTTTCCAGTCTGATTGTGTCTACACTGCTTCAAAACCCAGCGGCACATGCTGCAGCGAGCTTTACTGCTCAATTTTGGCCCCATTTCAATGTGGAAGCTTCAGTGGATTCTCCTGCATGCAACCAAGGTGGATTTTCACCAAGACAAATGAGCTCCGCTCCAAGTATGGCAGCAATAGCTGCTGCTACTGTAGCAGCTGCAACTGCATGGTGGGCGTCCCATGGACTGCTTCCTTTATGTGCTCCGCTTCACTCCGCCTTTACCTGCACTCCCGCATCCATCAGTGGAGTTCCATCAATGGATACCAGTCAAGTTCCAGCAGCCAATACAGAACGAAGAGAGAATTCTCTCAATCCTCCCTTGCAGGATCAAGCGGAACAAGAATATTCAGAAGCTTTACAAGCTCAACATTCAGCTTTGAAACCTCCTGCTGCATTGTTATCAGACTCTGAGGAAAGTGGCAATGCAAAGCCTGATTCCAATTCAAAAGGTGCTGATCATGAAAATGCTGCCGCAACAACTGAGCTGCATGATTTAAGCAAGGCAAAGAACAGAAAACAGGTTGACCGTTCGTCATGTGGTTCCAATACAGCTTCTAGCAGTGATGTAGAGACTGATGCCTTAGAGAAGCATGAGAACGAGAAGGAAGAATCAAAAGAACCAGATGCCAACAATCCAATTGCCGAGACAAGTAACCGTCGCAGTAGAAGCAACAGCAACACTAGCGAGTCTTGGAAGGAGGTCTCTGAAGAGGTATACAGATTTATTTACTAATGTCCTTTTACTAAGTTGATTCTATATTTTATTGCCTATACTATCTTGTTCCTTTGTCAGGGGCGATTAGCATTTCAAGCACTATTCTCTAGAGAGATATTGCCCCAAAGTTTTTCACCTCCATATGACAACGACAAGAATCAGGAGAATCAGAACAAGTGCGTGAAAGATAAACAAAAAGAAAATGAGAAAGATGGAGGTGCATCAGTATTAGATCTCAACATCAAGACATGGAGTTCCTGTTCTAACCATCAAGAATTGGAGAAGAAGGAATCACCAAGAGGTGACAACAATTTGGACGAGGGGGTGCTGACAATAGGGCTCGGATATGGAAAGCTCAAGGCTTGTCGAACGGGATTCAAACCTTACAAAAGGTGCTCAGTTGAGGCCAAAGAAAACAGGCTGGGAAACACCAGCAGCCCAGGTGAAGAGAAGGGAACCAAGAGGTTACGCTTGGAAGGGGAGGTTCAACTTAATATTTGATTTTGCATGCAATCAAATGAAACCTTTGTTATTGCATGTAATTTCGAATTTTTTTTATCCCCCTGTCTCCTATTATCCTTACTATATTTTATTCAAGACTCCTGGAGCTCACGGAACTTTTCGTGTAGGTGTGTGTACCATATCATTTTATCTGCATTGCTTATTACTATCTGAACCCGTGCCACTGTTAAAAGACTCCCTTAACAGACTTCTAGACAAGAAAGTATTTGATGTGTTTTTAACTGCTACTTTCGTCTCAAAGTTATGTTATTTTTCAATATATATATATATATATTGATGAATTTTTGACTGCTGTGGAAATCAAGGCCTCTTTTGTTGCTTAGCAAAAAGTCAGGAGCTCCTTGAAGGTCTGTTTGTGCTGAATAGGAACTATTTGTAGCTTAGTCGCAGGGAATTAATGATTTGACGACAGATTTTACTTTTTTACTTTCGTTTTTATTTTATTTGCTTAAGTTGATCTTCTTTTCTTCCTAGTCGCCCTGTTGGTCATCGACTACATGACTGGTATTTTTAAGTGGAGTCGAGTTGAAATCTCTTTCTTTTTTCGAAGCTGTTTGTTCTTTGACCAGAGTACAGGTTTAGACAAAGAAAAATGACGGAGGATATAACCAAAAAAAAAAAAAAAACACTTGCATTCAGAGCCCATGCAATTTTACAATGTCTGCATGCATAGAGGAAACTTATTTAACTTTGTACGTAGAAGAGATCAAAATAATTAGGTAAGTTGAGTAACAACCTGAATAAGGTTATTATTTAGAAAAACAGTTAAAACCATCAGTCTTATATACTACAATAAAAAATAAAAAGTTACTATAGTATAAACTATCATATATTATCGTTCTTAAATTAAGACTTTATTTTAACTATTCTTTCAAACGGTCTATTAAATAAGAGCATATTTAAAAATATGAGGCAGCCAGCATATTTACGGTATTTACCCTTCTATTTAGTGTAAATAACCATTATTTTCAATGTACACGTGTTATTTAACTCAACTATTTGGAAACATGCGCTTCAAAAAAAAAGTATAAATTGTTTTTGCTTTTTTCCCCTAATTATATTGGAGGATCACCACTTTCTCAGCAAGTTGGCCATCTAAACGGGCAATGTCTCTCAACTGAATTGTGTGCATTTTGGCGAGATACAACTCTCGACCCAAATAACCATAATAGACCTTTTATCCTGATATATCCCCACCATGAACAAAGCCATGATATGAACTCAAACAGCCATCAGATCAATGCTATGATACTATAGAATAATATTTATGCAAATTAGCTTATAGAAGCCAACTGTACAAGTAAAAGTTTCCATTCATATTTCCAATTCTGTTTAAAACAAAGAATAGAAAGTTCATTTACACAAACGCAAGAATAGTTATTCGTTCCATTGTGCCAACAATGTAACATATGTTTTACCTATATATTAGATATCTGTTAAAGTACTCTCAATTTCCATCAATCAACAAAACTATATACATGTCACAGACTAAAAAACTGCCCTCTGCACCCCACACCGGTTTACGGCTACGATGCCAGTAATCTGCCATACCAAAAAAGATGGGGCTCCAAGAATAGCTGTACAAAACCAGTTGTGTATTTACTTACTTTGAAGGAGGGTTAAGGAATTGTTTCAGAGAAGGCTGTGACATCAAGAAGTTAGTCTGACGTGAATGCAAGTTCATGATGTAGTGCTGGATTCGCTTCTTGTTAGCAGGTGTCAATGAAAACGGAGGGTTTAGAGAAAGCGTTGTTGCTTCTCCTGCGATAAACGAAAGCAGACACAGTGCTTTTGAATATGATTCTGCCGCAGTACTGTTGTTTTCCACAAACTCAACCACCTGAAAAACATGCAAAGAATAATCCGTTGCCCAAAGACACAGAAAGAATGATAAAAAGGGCATTGCAGAAGCAGACTTACAGCACCGCTGGTCCCATAAGCTAGAGCTTTTTGGAATATTATTTCCATTCCGTCTGGCATCTCAGCAGTCCCTGCAATAAATAATTGAGCCAGTTCAAACCCCAGTACTGAAAAGTGGAGACTAAGACAAGAATGACATGAAGAAATTGAAAGAGGGGCTAACCGTCCATATTACGGATATGATGGGATAACTTGTCAGCACGATTAAAAGCAGCAAGAAATGATTTTTCAGCCCACGAGGAAACACATGAAGGCCTGGTGAAATCAATGTTTTCTTCAGTGTCTGGGGATAAACCTGCACCTCCCTGAGCAAGTTTGGAGTCATTGACTATACTGCTTCCAGGTTCTTCATTCTGGGTAGTGGAAGCCAGCCATGTGCTGCAAATTTGAAGAGCCTTTTTCCATATTGCCAAAATAACCAGTTCAACTGAAAAGGACTCCAGAAAGAGTC
Source organism: Artocarpus heterophyllus (assembly GCA_025403435.1). Taxonomy (NCBI): domain Eukaryota; kingdom Viridiplantae; phylum Streptophyta; class Magnoliopsida; order Rosales; family Moraceae; genus Artocarpus; species Artocarpus heterophyllus. The sequence goes on from CM046329.1 coordinate 5,769,156, forward strand.
CAGCATTATACTGCAAATGAAGGAGCGGCAACTTTTAATAAAAGAACGCAGAAGGGATTGAAAAATTATTGAACATGCTCATATAGATTTTTGGAAGTTAAGAAAAATGCAGGAAAAAAAGTCACAATTTTGATAGGAAAGAGAAAGGTGATATCAATACAACTCAGACACATGGATACTAACCGAACATGCAGACATGTTCTTCGGGAAGCTTATTTATACAGCAGGTCATTTTGCAGGATGCATGTAGTTGTAGTCTAATAAATTGTTTACCCATACAATTTGGATTAGGAATTAAAAAAGGTTCCTCGTAAATAGAAGATTATTGGCTATCTTAGTAATTAGTCCCTAAAAAGACTTCAAATCCAGATTGTAATTCAATGACTGCGTGCGTTAGTATGACAGAGGAGATACATAAAAATATATATATGTTAAAATATGTAACACACCTTTTCTAGTGATACTTCTGCCAGAACCTGAACATACTGACGCAACAAGTGGATCCTAGTAGAAGGATGCAATATAGATAATCCTTGCACTTCCCTTAATATAGTTGAAGTGCTTGATGTTGGCAACAAATCTGCCACATACTTCTGAGAGCTCTCAGCAATGCCAACAGAACTGGAAGCTAGCTCCTTCGTTGGCATAATCGATCTACCCTGCTCATTCTGCTCTGGAGTATGGGGAGAAGCTCCAGTTTTGAAATCAAATTGCGACGATGCTTCACGGTAACAAGAGATACATTCCAACGAAGCAAAATGAGCATTGACAAGGACGTAGCCCTTCTCAATGGACTCCATGGAATCGGAAACTAGATACACAACCACAAAAACAAAAACAAAGGGTTTCAAACAAAGAACACGCTTTACTAGAAATATTTGGACAGAAAAGGATAACAAAAACAACCTTGACACTGATTTGATGAATTGGGTTCTTGATCCGTAGATTTCCTTGGCCTATCACTAGTAATATTTGGCATAAGCCCATAAGCACTCTTAGTGCCCGATGTACCTTCGCCATCTTCTCCGTGCAATACTGTGACTTCGTTTCCAGTTGAAAACTTCGAACTCGGGCTTCCACTACACAAGTTCAAAGGAGCAGAAGGCAAATCTGACATATCAGAGGCAGAAGAATCGGACTGCTTAACATCAGGCATTGGCCTACAGGCATAGAAGAGAAGCTTTTTTAAGTTAATGACGACATAGGAAGCTAACTAGCAAATAGAGCTGAAAATATTATAGACAACAACAACAACAAGAAGCAGACAGCAGCAGCAGCAGCAACCAAATAAAAAAATTAAAAAAACAAATTTTACCTTGGATCCATAAGGAACTTGTGAGTAAAAAACTCCTTGAATGTTAGCCGCTCAGCTGAAACATGAAGTATTAACTTACATGATTTCTATGGCACTAGTAGTTACATACTTAAACAAGCTTGACTCTGTTGTAATTAAATAAATATACAGAGAGTGGACATCATTCAACCTCTCACTAGAATACCTGGGTTTTGACGTAAAAGAGATCTGCATAGATCTACACAATCTGGATGCAATTCTTCCAGTGCACCATTGGGAAACTGCAGCTCGGTGGATGTTATGATATTCTGGAAAAGCTGTATACAGAGATGAATCAGAAAGGCAGAAACTCGCACATAAAGAATACCTTTCTTATACTTAATCCTTCCTTTTTTTCCTTTTTTTTTTTTTTTTTTTTGAGGGTTATCCCTAGACCTTTGCAACACTGTTGGTTTGATAGTATGCATCACAACGGTCAAGATTTTACCTGAAATTGACTATTGCCATCAAAAGGAGGCCTCCCAGTCACCAACTGAAACAGAATTGCCCCAACACTCCATAAGTCAGCCTGCAAAATATATAATAAAAATTATGAATAAGACAATATAATAGCTGAAGGGTACGAATGAATGGAGACAATATGATATGTTGCATTACCTTTGCATCATATTTTCTGTTCTGGATAATCTCTGGAGCCATGTAAAGTGGCGAACCACAGAGTGTGTCAGCCAAACCTTGAGGCATCAAGGATCTGGACATCAGTACATCAATGAAATGACCCGGTGTAAATGACAATCTTTAAAGTTTTTAAACAGGGGAACTACTAGCCTCAAGGTAAAAGTGTAGATGACAATCTTTGCGCCAAATAAAGTTGTGGGAGACTTATAGAAAACTGGAATTTTTTGAAGAAAGTTGAGAGAATTTGATAGCTGGAAGAAAAGTAGGATGTTTTACCATAAAAACATTACCTTGCAAAACCAAAATCCCCTATCTTCAATAGCGGGATGGATTCAGTACTTGACAAGAGTAAGTTCTGCAAGTTTGAGCCAAACAAGGAAATGATTAAAAACAATGGATATCACAGATTTCAAATAAGGAAAAACTAGTCGACTATAATCTCAAGTCAAATACTCAATTTCAAATCAAATTCCAAACACTGAAACAAACAGAAGAGCACAAAAAATCACAGAACTTCAAAGGGAATAAGTGATTCGTGTACCATTTGAATTTTGTACGCGAATACGGGATTGGTCATGAACGAAAGCCTTCACTTTGGATAGTTCACAACATATCAAGAATGCAATCTCACTGAACTATTTTCTTTTTCCTTTGATAACGTCACATAATTATTTGTGTTTGATGTTTCAGAAAGAAAACAAAAAATACCTGAGGTTTTAAATCTCTGTGAATGAGGTGCTTTTCTTGAAGCACTTGCAATCCTGCAGCTGAATAAGGCAAATCCAAATTACACTCCAAAAAAAAATCCATGACTATTTTAGTCACCACATGCAGCCAACCCGAATAAGTAAAAACCAAACAGAGAAAAAATAATAATAATAAAGACAACAAAATAAACTCATCTACAAAGATACTAAAGATCCAACACAACAGAATATACCCACCATCCAAACAACTAATCATTAATTGGGTCAAAAATAGCCAAAGTTTATTCCTTTGCCAAAGAAACATGCCACTAATCCAAAGCTTTCAACTTTCATCATCAAAGTTCAGCAGCCAAAAATTTCAAAGATCAGATTTTTACCAAAAACAGTAATAAAGACAAAACTCAACTCCAAAACTAATAAAAATCATCTTTTAGTTTACCCAAATGCCTCATGAAGTGCCGGGCAACAGCTTCAGAAACTTTGCCACGTCGATGGATATAACCGGCTAGGTCACCACCTTCACAGTACTCCAAAACAAGGTAAATCCTATCCTCAGTCTGCAAAAACCCAAAAGGACCCAACCTTAAAATCTCCAAAAAAAATAAAAAAATAAAAAACAAATGGGTATATCAGATATGGCGATTTTTGTTCTCTTTTTTTTTTTTTTTTTACCTCGATGGCTTCTTGGAGGCGAATGATGTTAGGGTGATCGATGGTGCTGAGAATCGAAATCTCCTTGAGCAAGCTCTCGCTGATTTTCGGGCTGAGCTGCTTCTTGTCAATCTCCTTGACGGCGAATTCGCTGCCCGTTTGCCGGTGCCTCGACAGCCACACGACGGCGAAGGAGCCCGACCCGATTCTCGGCCCCAGAATGTAGTCTCCGACAAGACGGGACTGGTGGCTGTTGGGCCTACCACCGAGATCCATCGTCGTCTGGATTTGACCTTTTTAAAAACAAAAACAACAAAAAGACACGAAAATATTGCGGCGCTGGGTTGGTGGGTATGAGGGTATTGATTTTCGAATGATTTTGTCTAATGGGTTGTGTTGAAGGCCGACGAAGACGGCGAGTCTGGCTCCGGCGGCGGCAACGGCGTTGAGTTTTGGGAGAAGCTGGCGGCTGCGGCTGAGGTGGCTGAGGCGGCGGAGGCGGCGGCGGTGGTGGTGGTGGTTGTTGTTAACGGAGGTAGAAGAACCATGATGGGATTGAAAGTGGAAAGAACAGAAAGGAGAGTGTTGGGTTTCTCGCTTTATTTCTTCTTTTGCTTTATGTGTGGAAACGACGCTGATTGTTTGTGAAAAATATGTTTTTTTTTTCCTTTGCAGGGAGAGAAGAGAGAGAGAAATATGCTTTTAGTGTTTGTTTTTTCTTTTATTTGGTTGGGGGATATTGGGTGGACTTTGAAGGCATAGGTCGATAGAGGAGGAGAGCGACGATAGTTGCCGTGACAGTGGAGAGCTTATCGTACCGAGCTTTAGTAGTGATGGCTATGACCAACGACAGCAAATCTGATGTTCACAGATCCCGAGTATTTTGTTAAATATTATAAGAAAAATCCTTTTTATCCCAAATAATTATAACCCGTTACTTATAAAATTATAAGTGTTAATGTAAATATAGGGCCTATTTTATAAATAGATTTAAATTAATGATTTGATTTGTGTTAGTGTGATTTGAATTAGGATTTGAGTTAGTGATTTGAATTGACATTTAGATGTGCATTTAAGTTTTAATCTGAGTATGAAATAAAATTAAAATTTGTGTTGAGAAAGGTAGCGAAAATAGTTTTTGATTTATTAACAAATCTTATAAAATTTTAATGTTAATGATCCTAAAAAATATGCAATATGGATTTTAATTTATTCCTCTCTTCACTAGGAACATAATGAAAAAAGAATTATCTCAATTGGATATCAAATGAACAAGTTATGATTTTTTTCCCTCAAATATAGGAAAGAATTTCAGTTTTTACCGTAACAGAAATATCCGAGTATCAAAAGTTTAGGAGAGTTAGAACTTTAAAAACTTGGATTCTTGATACTGAAAGGATTCAAATTTTAAGGGAAACAAGCACGTATATAAAGGATTCTTAATACTTGAATCCAAATTTGAGTTCACTGAGTACAAAAAGTACTCAAAACAAACAACCTCAAACTGAGTCTCACTGTTAGTATCAAGATTTTAACATCATAAGATTAAATAAGATTGCTCAATTTATAGGCAATTTGAAACGTCCGTTATAAAACTTCAGTTGTAACTTACATTTTAAGTTTAGAAATTGTAGCACTTGAAAGTTTTATACTATAGTAATTTTTTGCTTTTTACTATAGCTGTCGAGAAGTTTGAAACGCTTAAAGCTACAACTGATTTGTTAAATAGTACTGAAGTTTCAAACACCTTATTAATTCTCGAAATATATTTGGAACAAAAAAAGTTTTTCTATTAAAATAATAACGAAAAGTTCTTAGTTTTACTTTTTTTAAAATTATTTCATGTTCTTATTTGTAGAAAATAATTTATGTGAAAAATTATGGGTTCTTTTGTAAAAGCTTTTTTTTTTTTTTTTGTTTACCTTATGAGGGGATTTTTTTTTTTAACTTTTAGCTTGTTGAATGAAACTATGAAAGTCGTTTTCTTTTAGAAAAATGATTATATTATGAGGGTAAAATAAAAATTGCTTTGAAAAGTGCTAATAATTTATCATAGGGTTAGTAGATGTATGCTGAAAATGTAGGCTTTTTTGTACCAGACTCCCTAAACTTTGCATGTTTAGTAAATTGATCCCTAAACTAAAAGCTTTGACAATTGATTCCTCGAACTTTAGGATTTGTTACATAGCAGGTCCAATCGAAACAGTATTAAAAATTTGACAGACCTTTGTCACATGACTTGCACGTAATTTTTAAAAAAATAAAAGAAATATTCATACTAGAGAAAATGTTGAAAGGAAAAAAAAAAAGAAAAGAAAAAGAAGAAGAATATAAAATAAAAGAAATATTATAACCCTTTGTTGAAATATTTGTTTGGTTTTTTTCTTTAATCCTTTGTTGTTTTTAAAGCTATTGTTGTTTTTTGTGTTAACGTCGTTCTTATAACCGTCTCGTTTTGGTCCAAAATGAGTTATTTATAGTGTTTACTATCCAAGTTATAAACAGTTTTTTTCTTTCTTATTCAGCCAAAAAAAAATGTCATAAACGAAGAAAGGGTTAATCCCTATAGGTTTACCTTCATGATTAGGCTAGAAAGTTTTAACAAAGATTAAACTAGAGGAACTTATTAACTAGACCCAACCTAGAGCCAAGTAAGTTAATTATTCCCTATTTTAGGTTGAATAAGTTAACTATTCCTTATTGGCTCATCCTCATAATTAGGCTATGAAAGTTTTGGCAAAGGTTGAACTAGAGGAACCTATTAACTAGACCTAAACTAGGGTCGAGTAACTTATTTATGTTTGATAAATGAGTTTACACTCATGAATTTAAACCGTTTGTAGTGCAAAACTTTCATATGCTACTATATAAAGTAAAAGTATGTTGCAACAAAGGCCGTGTTTGTTTCATCGGTTTAGTCCAATTCGGCTCACTTCGAACAACCATCAGAGTTTGAATTGATGTTTAGTAAAGCATTTAATTCAAACTAAACTAATAGCTCAAAAGAGGCTGAAATGTCTATGTAACACCCGTTATTCTTCTAACGGGTATTGAGGTAATTAAATTAATTTTTAATGTATAAAAAAAATTGCTTCATTTAAATTTATTTTATAATATTTATTTTTATCTATTTTTAAATTTTTTTAAAATTCTCCTATATTTATTTAGTATGATTACTAAAAAGCCTTAGAACTTCTAATAAATATCAAAAATGTCATATTGACATTATGTGTGTTAAAGTCTTTAGATGAGACATAAGGATATCTTTTCCAACTACTCTTGACCCTCATTTTCTTTATTTCCTCCGTGACATGCTTCAACATGTCTCCTCTATAATTGTTTCTATCACTTCTTTTCAAAGACTTCATCTTTTCTTCCTTTCTCTTCCACGGTTCCCACACTCTTCTTCTCATTTCTTTGCTGAAGCAAAATACTTAGAGAACTTCTTCAAGGCAGCCATAAAAATCAGCCACCATCACCTCCATTTGAGCAAGAATTTCAGTCATACCGAAGTAAAGGAACCTGTTTTGAAGCCATTTCAAGCTTCCAACTAACCATAATCCGAGGTTAGAATCTTATGAACAAATTTAGTCTTTCATTTATAAATTTTCTTTTATACTAAAGGATTATTCAATTTTTGTATTGGAAACTAGTAAATCTGCCAGTTTGTTATGGTATACCAGCTGCTAACCTGAACCAAGAACCCATCTTTGCTCACCACCTAATTCTTTAATGTCTTGCAACCTTTCCAATATTATCCTAAGTGATTGATGAATCTTATTAGGGACTAAAACATATAGATTACTTGTTCACATTTTATATTGTGTTAAGACAAAAATTGTTTACTGTGGTATTCAAAAGAGATTTATATAAAAGCTTTAATGGCATACTAGTAAGATAGGTTTACACATGATTTATTTATGAATGTAGTTGTATGTTGTGCTTTAGTTTTAATTGTCCTTATGCACGCCTTAGGATCAAGGGAGTATGGAGCTAACGTTAATTGATTCCAGGATTAAGAGACTGTTGATAAGCTTGAAAGGTAGGGATTCTATTACTCATCTTTTGTGAGGTTTTTATAGAATTAAAATTGATTGTTTTGCCGCAATATATATATATCTATGTTGAACTGATATTATATGTGTATCACATATGAAACTATGACATGGACTCGTCTTGTATTGTACGGCGAGGAACATAATGAATTGACACATGTTATAAATTGAGAAGCATGGTTAGGAAAATTAACTCTATTAATAATGATTTAATATAGAGAAATTGTGAGACATGAAAAGGGCGACGGTTACGTCCTTGGGCATGAATACCCTAAAAGGTAAAGTAGGGGGAAGGCGATGACGCTTCCTTGGGTTGAAAGTCCCAGAACACACTGTACAGGAATCGATTTGGTGAGGACTCGGGGCTTGATGTCCCCTCACCGGAACACCCTTGGAATGTTTATAGGGTGATCAAGTGCGCCCATTTGGGTTTCGATGAGTTGAGTGATACTCAATTTAACATGGATACCTAGGAACAATGATGATTGGTAATATTTGTATAAATGTGTAATTATGACACTTGGTAATGATTAACTACGGTATCCATAAGATGTGATCATAATAAACCTCATAATCTGAAATATGATGTGACTTACTAACCATGCAGATTTTAATGTGGTAATGATAAAAACCTAAAGGTGGGTAATGGCTTTCTCTACTGAGCATAGTGTTGCTCATTCCCTTATGTTTATATCTTTTCAGGACTCACTAAGTGTGAGGTGGCTACGAGAAATATAGTTGAGGAAGTGATGTAGCTATATTACATTGGGACTGCTTCAATTGTTGAGAATGTTCTTCATGATAATGTAAGCATCAATTGTTACTTTCTGTGACTGTATTACAATGTGATGAGGGTTAAAATGATGATGACAACAGTTTATATTATTAAATTTAAGGTGCTACATTAAACTGTGGTTTAATTGTCGTTTATATTTTTATTTTTGAGTTGAGAGTTTTCATTTAAGTCCCGGGTAAATTTTATTTTTAAGGTTTTACTTTTACTATTTATTTTTATTTTATCTCATTAAAAACTGTTAACCCCCATATAGGGGCGTTACAGAATTTTTGGTATCAGAGCCTAGGTTCGGTTAACCTAGGGAGTGTAGCACCACTTTAAAAAAAATATATTTTTGAGATGGTTTTGAAGCTGAATTTTCATTGTCATCATCAAAATGAACCTTCACATTGATTTATACAGTCTAGAAGGATGTAACATGGAAAGGCCATAGAATGAAAATATCAATAGTTATATGGGTACAATAATTTTATAGAAGGAAAGTATTAATAGTTATAAGGGAATGATAATTATATGGAATGAGTTTATAAGTAGATTGCTTATGAGAGATTCGTATAATATTATGATCTATAAGCATATCTAATTCGTATAAACGATGAGAAATTCGTATAGATAAGAGGATTTAAAAGCCTTTTGTCTCGTGAAAAACAATAAGAAATATAAGGCTTGACTTATTGATTTTAAAGTTTGACATAGATATGCCAAATTTTTCGTAATTGATTCAAACCTAAGTAATGATTATGTGTGGATTCGATGGAGCACATAAGTGTCAATGTCTTTTCTTAAAAGTTCTATATATTTGAGGAATATGATATAAGTTGGGAATCATGGTGTTGAATTTTGAGAGAGATAAATGTTAGACTTTTGGTCTGTTGAGACTGTGTAAAGTCTAGAATGCATGAATCTCAAAATTGGAATATTTCGTTACGTACATTGTATTTAAGTGTATCAGTGAATCTTTTGGTTACCTAAGGTTTTGTTATATGAGGAAATTATATATTGTATGAGTAGAATTGTGGGGATTGTAGATGTTCTTAAGTAGTAACATCAAGTGTCTTTGTTTGTTGATATGGTCTACGTTGAAAGACGTAAATTGTATTGATTTTAAGGTTAGTCGCATTCTAAACCCTTGGTAGTAATGATGATGAATCCATTGATAGATGTTGAGTATTAGGAATAACATATGGGTGTATGTATTGTTCAATAAGGTTTTGATTAAAACAAAATTATTTGAGTTGCTGGAGGATTATGTTGTTATGAAATGATTTTAAATATCATTCAGGAAGATCCTTGTTGTCGTTAAATTAGATTTGTTGTTTATAGTCAACTTTATCTATAGTGGGCTTTGAATTGGGTTTAAGATTCATACGAATTGGTTTTCAATTTTATGTTTGTTATTTAACTCGTTCTAAATGTGTTAAGGCCGAAACAACCTGACCATTTTCAACTAAGAACATTTGGGCCTAGTTCAAATCTTAAATCAGTTTGATTCACACTGTCTCTCCCACGTGGTTTCTATACGTGTCATATACAGTGGTTTAATCATTGTTTACATATACGTTTACTGTGCATAGGAGCTTATTTCTCCGAGTTCACTTTTTCTCTCTTAATTTGTTATTTTCTCTCTAAATCGCAAATCCTCTTCTTTTTCATTAAAAATTCTTCTTTTTCTCTAAAAGAAGAAGGAATTCTAGGATTCTGCAATTTACTATCTTAATTTTTCCTTTCTATTTACTCTTCTTTCATCTCATCATGGACCCAAAGTACCAACACCTGATAAAGTATTTCCCATCACTCTCCCAAAAGATTCTTAGAAAGAAATACAAGGCTAGAATTACTCAGTTGTGGATTCTTATGCATTTTGGCATCCCTTGTGATGTGAGAATGTTGATAGAGGGGAAAATCCGTCCGAGTGACTTTAGTCAAGATGTCGGTTTACCAGGAACAGGTACCAGTCGTAGTACAATGAAAAGAAGAGCTCGTGCCATCGTGGTCACTTGTAACAAATGTGAAAGACAAAATTGTAACGGTAAATGTACTTCACCTGGTTATATGTCTACGAATAGAGAGGATAAAATAAGGTTTTGTAGGGATGGACTTTCAAAGGAGAACTTGGATAGCATCCATCCTCCTCTCCACGGTCACCCTAGTGGATATGTTCAAGGAGCTATTTTTAAACTCTGGCCTAAATTTTATACAGAAAGACAACGCCTCAGGAATATGGTATTTCTAGATCCTGTTTGCCAAGCCATAAGAAAACTGGATGGGGAATAAGTCATCGCACTATAAAGGTTATTTAGTCTTTACTTATTTGAAGCAGTTTTAGCTGATGTTCAACAGTTTGTGTTTTTCTTTTACTCAGAATATTTGCTTTTGTGTTTGAAATAATTGTGATTATTAGATTGATACAGTAAGTGTTAATATCTTATTTAATTTATGATTTTCTTAAATATATATATAATAAAATATATTATCTTATCAGACACGTTACATACGGTACAGTAATATGTTTGAATTTTGAAAAGCTTATCCAGATATTTCAAGATTTGTGTCTCAAATTTCAAAAGTTCTACAGTATTTGTCGTTTATATTAAATTTCTAGACTTGGTGTATATTTGTCAAAAAGTCTACAGTTGTGTCAAGAGGGTCTTCTGTCGAATTGTTCTCAATTGTCAAAAGTTATACAATTAGAGTCTAATCTTTTTCAAAAAGTGAATCAGATTTTCTGTAAACTATCAATCACCTTATCTTACTTTCTTATCCGCACAAGATTTTGTTTAAATCTTTGGATTACCTTTTCATTACCTACTCGTCTATCTCTTTAGCCCTTTTTGTATATTTCTCATCTTTAAAAACTCATGTAGAACCCGAAGTCTAAGTGGAGCAGACATTAAGCAACCACTTCTATAAACCAAATATGTCTACCTCCCAGTCCACGAAGAAAATAAAGAATGTCTGTGTCTTTTGTGGTTCCAGCCTTGGAAAAGATAAAGCTTATTTAGAAGCTGCAAATCACTTAGGGCAAGTCCTAGCACGCAAGAAGATTAACATAATCTATGGGGGTGGTAGTATAAAAATGATGGTAAATATGGCACTAGCAGCTAGGTCTAGCGACGCTACTGATGTAAGAATTTGGCCTCATATTCCAGTTGAAGGAAACCTTTGTAAGGAAGCCATAGGTAAGGGAGAAGGAGTCAGGAGTATCCCTAAAAATTTTAAAGACATAATCTATAATTCTGATGCTTTTATAGCATTACCTGGTGGTCTAGGTACTCTTGAGGAAATATTTATAGTTGCTTGTGGGCAATTGTTGGGCTTTTATTCCAAACCTTTGGGTCTGCTGAACGTAAAGGGTTTTTATGACGGTCTTTTGAAATTTCTAGATTACGCTGTGGAAGAAAATATCACTACAGAATCGGAGAGACAAATCTTTGTTACTGCTTCAACAGTTGAGGAATTGATAGATAAAATGCAAATCATACATCCAGAATCCGACACTGCAACATCCAAGCTTGAATGGGAAAGGGAAAGCCGGGAGCGGCCAATTGATTTGAATCTCCATCTGTAATCTTTTTGTTTTATCTTTGGCATGTAGGCATGTGTGTCCGTATTTCGTGTGTTACGAATAACCGTTTGCCTTGTATTATGTGTTTCTTGTGGTACGTCGTTGTTAAATCTTTTAGATTCATTGAGCCTAATGCCGGGATGGCTGGATACGGAGTACTTGATGCTCTCGAAACGCATCCTTCTTAAGGTCCGATCTTTTGTTTATCGATGTTTTTGTATCCTCTAAGCATGCATGATATGGATAGCTGGTATACGGAGTGCCTTGTACTCTCGAAACGTATCCGTATCATATTTATAATGTGTAATATTCTGTTAATATTATGTGGAAGTACCAGAGTCAGTTATGGGGATATTCCATATGAAATATGAGTATATTATTTGGGTTGAATGTTTGTGTCATGAGGATAGCTGTTTAATGAAAAATATGTCGGGTATGTTTGCAACCAGAGATTCCGTTTAATATCTCTATGAATAAGTTTAATGTATGGTTTTGAATATAAGTGTTTGTGATATATGTTTTATGATTATGTTTTAGTTTATTAGTTGAGGTATGAAATCAAATATATTTGACTTTTCCTTACTCAAAAAGGAAAAGGAACCTAAAGATGAAGTATATAAAATTTCTCTGGCAATCTCCTTAAATGTGATTGTAAATCACAGTCCATGGACAATGAAGGACTGGAATCATGGTATGGTCAATATGTATGCCTGATCAGATTCTTAGACTATTATACGGTGTTATAAGTTGAAAACTTGTCAGAAATACTCTCATTGAGGGATTTAGGAGTAAGATTTATTATGCAAGTAAATAAGTGGAGATACGATAACTTAACTTTGGAAGATAAACAACATTAACGGTTTAGACTCGGAATTGGAATCATAATGGAATCAAAATTTTTACTAGTATTGCTAGAATTGAAATTTCGAGGACGAAATTTCTTTAAGGGGGGTAGAGCTGTGACACCCGTTATTCTCCTAACGGGTATTGAGGTAATTAAATTAATTTTTAATGTATAAAAAAAATTGCTTCATTTAAATTTATTTTATAATATTTATTTTTATCTATTTTTAAATTTTTTTAAAATTCTCCTATATTTATTTAGTATGATTACTAAAAAGCCTTAGAACTTCTAATAAATATCAAAAATGTCATATTGACATTATGTGTGTTAAAGTCTTTAGATGAGACATAAGGATATCTTTTCCAACTACTCTTGACCCTCATTTTCTTTATTTCCTCCGTGACATGCTTCAACATGTCTCCTCTATAATTGTTTCTATCACTTCTTTTCAAAGACTTCATCTTTTCTTCCTTTCTCTTCCACGGTTCCCACACTCTTCTTCTCATTTCTTTGCTGAAGCAAAATACTTAGAGAACTTCTTCAAGGCAGCCATAAAAATCAGCCACCATCACCTCCATTTGAGCAAGAATTTCAGTCATACCGAAGTAAAGGAACCTGTTTTGAAGCCATTTCAAGCTTCCAACTAACCATAATCCGAGGTTAGAATCTTATGAACAAATTTAGTCTTTCATTTATAAATTTTCTTTTATACTAAAGGATTATTCAATTTTTGTATTGGAAACTAGTAAATCTGCCAGTTTGTTATGGTATACCAGCTGCTAACCTGAACCAAGAACCCATCTTTGCTCACCACCTAATTCTTTAATGTCTTGCAACCTTTCCAATATTATCCTAAGTGATTGATGAATCTTATTAGGGACTAAAACATATAGATTACTTGTTCACATTTTATATTGTGTTAAGACAAAAATTGTTTACTGTGGTATTCAAAAGAGATTTATATAAAAGCTTTAATGGCATACTAGTAAGATAGGTTTACACATGATTTATTTATGAATGTAGTTGTATGTTGTGCTTTAGTTTTAATTGTCCTTATGCACGCCTTAGGATCAAGGGAGTATGGAGCTAACGTTAATTGATTCCAGGATTAAGAGACTGTTGATAAGCTTGAAAGGTAGGGATTCTATTACTCATCTTTTGTGAGGTTTTTATAGAATTAAAATTGATTGTTTTGCCGCAATATATATATATCTATGTTGAACTGATATTATATGTGTATCACATATGAAACTATGACATGGACTCGTCTTGTATTGTACGGCGAGGAACATAATGAATTGACACATGTTATAAATTGAGAAGCATGGTTAGGAAAATTAACTCTATTAATAATGATTTAATATAGAGAAATTGTGAGACATGAAAAGGGCGACGGTTACGTCCTTGGGCATGAATACCCTAAAAGGTAAAGTAGGGGGAAGGCGATGACGCTTCCTTGGGTTGAAAGTCCCAGAACACACTGTACAGGAATCGATTTGGTGAGGACTCGGGGCTTGATGTCCCCTCACCGGAACACCCTTGGAATGTTTATAGGGTGATCAAGTGCGCCCATTTGGGTTTCGATGAGTTGAGTGATACTCAATTTAACATGGATACCTAGGAACAATGATGATTGGTAATATTTGTATAAATGTGTAATTATGACACTTGGTAATGATTAACTACGGTATCCATAAGATGTGATCATAATAAACCTCATAATCTGAAATATGATGTGACTTACTAACCATGCAGATTTTAATGTGGTAATGATAAAAACCTAAAGGTGGGTAATGGCTTTCTCTACTGAGCATAGTGTTGCTCATTCCCTTATGTTTATATCTTTTCAGGACTCACTAAGTGTGAGGTGGCTACGAGAAATATAGTTGAGGAAGTGATGTAGCTATATTACATTGGGACTGCTTCAATTGTTGAGAATGTTCTTCATGATAATGTAAGCATCAATTGTTACTTTCTGTGACTGTATTACAATGTGATGAGGGTTAAAATGATGATGACAACAGTTTATATTATTAAATTTAAGGTGCTACATTAAACTGTGGTTTAATTGTCGTTTATATTTTTATTTTTGAGTTGAGAGTTTTCATTTAAGTCCCGGGTAAATTTTATTTTTAAGGTTTTACTTTTACTATTTATTTTTATTTTATCTCATTAAAAACTGTTAACCCCCATATAGGGGCGTTACAGTCTAACTTAGAATTCTAACCCTCCTTCTATTTTAGCTTTTCGAACCAATATTAAATAGCGATTTCACTCTCATGTATTTTGTACTTACAATTTTTAACACTATTATTTCATATTATTTTTTAATTAAATAATTTCTTTTTTTACATATTTCATGTTTATTTTTAATTAAATAAAATTTTCATGTTTCAAAACTAGATGTAGCAATACTCATCTGAACACAAATTTATATTGGATGTCCTGTTCAAATTAACACTATAATTGTACATCCAAATGGTAGTTCTGATTACTATTTAAACTATACAATTCAGATTTTTCTGTTCAAACCCAAAAAGTTTAAATTAACATAATTCAAACTAGCGAACCAAATGAGGGAAAAAGTTTTCACATGATACAGCGTTTGAATTTATTTTTTGAGGTTAATAGGGTGTTTAGGAAAGTAGTTTTTACTATCAATTTGGTTTTGAAAACTATAGCAAGGAGAGCTTCACATTGTAATTTTTTACTGTAACATGTGAGAGCTTTACACTGTTTACAGTTCATTAACAAGGAAGAGCTGGTCACCGTCATCATTGGCACTGCCTTTTTTTTATGCCTACGAGAGTCAACTCCTTCTTATAAGCTCCGATCTTAATTATTTTTCCATTACTTAGATCTTGTTGCTGCAAAGAAGGTTGTTGCTACTGTCGATGGAGGCTGGAGGCGGCGGATCTTGTTACTTAGTAGACTATTGTTAAGTTTTCTCGGTCGTTTGATACGTAGGTTTAAAATCATTTAAGGCGGTTCAACTATAAAAATGGTACAAACTAACGTTTAGTGGAGTAATAACTAAGGCCGGTTCAAACCATAGAGGTGGTTTTTAAAACTGCCAAAAATCCCAAATCTAAAATTTACCCTCCCTTAAATTTACACGGTTTGAACCATTTTCTACAGATAAAAACTATGCTCATTCTTTTTTTTTTTTTTTCATAGACCATAGTTTTTTAAATACCAATTATTGTTTTAAACTTAATATAATGTTTTATTCTCGTTTTGAACTTTTACGCTCCAAATGTCAATTCAAAACCTCCGTTTGAACTATATAGTTTAGAACTCACAGTTCAAACTATAAAATTCTAAATCACACTATTTTGAACCATCGTACCAAACAAATCATTAGACATTTTGTAGAATGAAAGGCTATCATCAAAAGTTTATTAAATATTACATTTCTTATAAAATGGGTGTGCTAAGTAATTGTCCACATCTAAACCATTTTTCAAACTATAAGCTTATTTTATAATAGCCATTAGATAACTAGCCAAGAGCTATTATTTTGCACTCCACTGGAGGAGGATAAAAAGCATTCTCCACTACAATTAAGAAAAAAAAGAAAAAGAAAAAAAAGAAAAAGAAACAAAGAAAGTGTTTTAAGAGTTTTATTATTGCTTAGATTATCAACTCAACAGGGTCCTCTTGTTTCTTTCTTATCTGAACTTCTACAAGGAAGAAGAAAAAGCAGTAAACATAGAGAGTATCAAGAATGATGGGTTATGGGACAACTTATGATGTTCATAACATTTCTATTATCTGTCCCTGATGTTAGATGGATTTCATAAAATAATTGTCCTAAATTTAGCATATCTTTTGTTTCATTTATTCTGTGTGAAATCCAAACAATTTTTTTTTTTAAATGAATCGTCTAAAAAAAGTTCAATAATTATCAGACCTTTTTTTTTTTTTAATTAAATATACCTGTTTTTTCCTAGCAATCCCTTCCATTCTTAATCTCTCCCATGCTCAACTACTTTGAACACTTATTTTTTTCTCTTTTTTTTCTTTTTTCGTAAATACTTCCAATATCTTTTATTTCTTTAACTACACTGGAAATATCACCTAATAACAAAATAATAGCATTTTATAGAAGATATAATTTTATATTTCAAGGATAAGTCTTTCGTTTCTCATCTCCTTTGAACTTTAAATGAGTTTAATTAAACGCTACAGAAGAATCAAACAAAAAGTACCTATCAAAAAGGGCAATAATCGGCGCGGGACACTTCCAAAACTAGAATTTCCAAACATTCTAATAGAAATAGACATTCCAATTTCCTAGCCCTAAAAAAAAAGAAAAAGAAAAAAAAATCTGATGGGCACTTGATGTGTTGACCAATTAATAGACTGCAACTGAGCAACGGAGGCAGGGTCTATTTATTAATCACCCAAAAATTCCACATTCATTTTTTTTTAAAAAAAAGAACGATTTAGAAAATGAAAAACATACGTACTTACCTGTAAATTTGAACATTCTGCTAACTAATAAAATAATTTTGAGGACCATTAGTAGTCTTCTTCTTTCTTTCTTTTTTTTTTTTTTTTATACGGAAACAAGGCCTTTAGTCCTTAAGCTATTAGAAACGTGAGATTGGTTCCTTTTGGTCCGTTGACGTAAGTTTTTGGTTTTTAACAATTTTGGCTCCCTTGCGTTTTTGGGTTTTGGTAAATTAACCCCTTACTTTTATTTAACCACTTTAATCTCTCACTTGTAAAAGTACTGCAATGCGTGTCATTGTACTAACAAACATTTAGTGCACTAAAAGCCAACTATTGCACACCCTTAGCCAAGAATACCAAATCTCAATTCAAATCCTAACACATATCGCTCTAATCTTCAAATCAATCTTTCAAATTGCACCTAACAAATGTAAAAATGCGTCACATTACAACAATTTTTAGCAAATTTGGGATGGAAAAGAATGTTCTCAATCAAAGTTGAAACAAATAAATTATAATATTTAAAGTTTGAGTTTTTATAGAGACTGAAGAGAGAAAAAAAGCCAAAAGTAGTCACATACTATATTAACCCAACAATGTTGATGAAATGCTCAAGTTACTTACCGCTTTGTTCGCGTTCTTCATAAATCATAGTATTTTTTAAAAATAAGGCATTTAACAAGTTGATTAAAACTAATTGGTTCCAACCAGCTATAGTGTAAAGCTTTTTGTAGTTACAATAAAAAATAATAGTTGTCATAGTGTAAAATTTTTACACGTTATAATTTTTAAACCAAAATTTACAATTCCTAAAACCAAGTGGAAATTGTCTTGTGACATGTTTTTTCTAGTTTGGAAGTTTTTATCTCTTGAGAAATAAACAACATGTCGTTTCTTTTTGCCAAAAGTTTGCACTCATAAAAGAACATGGATAAATCTTATGTCGTTTCCACTATAAATTTTTTCTTTCTTCGTTTCTGCTTTATCTTAAAATGACAAGGAGTTTGCAGGCTATTAATCCTTCTATGCTCACGACGTATAATGTAAACAACGTTGTCAACATGTATAGACCATTTGGAAGAACGATTAGAAATATAAATTATAACTATCAATAGTATAAAGTTCTTGTATATTACAGTAAAAAGTAAAAAATTACTATAATATAAAAGTCTCACATGCTATAGTTATCAAACTAACATTATTAATTTTAACCTTTCTTTTAAATAGTCTAATAGTCCTAATACGACAGGAAAAGCTCGAATAGAGACATGTCCTTTGTTCTTACAGCAACATGGAATAGACAACTTAATCCTTTAAAACCACAAAAAGGTTAGTCACGAAAATTTTGTTTTAAGCAGTGATAGATTAGAAAAGATAACGAGACGCTTTTCCTTAAAAGACCGGGCACGTCATATGTCGTTTTCAACAAACGACAAAAGAGCAGTGACACGATATGTCGTTTTTGGTGAAGAGTTTGCAAATTCTCACTCTGACAGCATGGACACATAATTTTCTCTGTCCCCTTCTTAACTTTAAAAGAAAAAAAAAAAAAATTAAAGACCAGCAAAATGTAGATGACCAGCGCCATCAAAATTCTTTATTGCAAATCACACGTTACCGAACGACAGGTCGCTTTTTCCTTTCAAGACCGATGAGAAAAAATAATAATAAATTTTCCCAAAAAACTACAAACCTTTTTATGATCTTACGCAATTTGATTAACTGGAAATCAGGTGCCTTTTTATAATGTAAACTACAAAAAAAGTTTATTTTTGCTATTATTTTCAGAGGTTGCTTTTAGTTTTTATAACCATCTTAACAAATTATGATGCTTGGTAAATATACATGTATGCATTAAATATTTGTTTCAAAATTATACATCTTAAATAAATATAAAATTCTAAATTTAATGTTCAAGCATTTTTAGTAATTTTTAAAAGAGGAATGCTATGGTAAGACCATTGTTTTCCTCTTATAGATAAGACTCAATTTTTTAGCCGTCCGATTATGTCAACGGTTTCAAAATGAAGTTCCATATGGTATACAATAGAAAAATCACATCTAATATTAATTGTTTCCAAATCACCAACGAACCATTTTCTCCAACTCACGATTGATGACAGCAGGTAGAGCCACCATTCTGTCATCACGACTCACGGAATTACGACGGAATCGCAAGAAGCAGTGACCACTATGGTGACAGAAACAGAGAAGAGGGAGGAGATCGTGGTTTGCATTGCAAAGGGATTGAAGCAGAGGGCGGAGGCGTGGTTCGACACCACTATAGCAACGAAATCAAGGAAAAGGGCATGGTTTGCCACCATTGTAGCGACGAATTTGTGGCTGGAAGGTGAATATCGTGGTTAGTGAACCATTAAAGCGACGAATTCTTGAAGGAGGTTATGGGTCAAAGGGGCTCGTCGGAGATGGAGACGGAAGGGCTCAAGATGCTAGGAGAATCAACGCACAACCACCATGACTGGGTTCATGTCGGCCCTTCGCGATTTCGACCCAAGGTCAGTAAGGGTGGCGTCAGAATCTCGACGGAATCTCATGACCCAAGGTAGTGGACTAGGTGAAGGAGTCGTAGATGGTTCTACCGCGATTTGGTCGCCGTTGATTTTCGACCCAAACGGAAGGGGTGGCGCCATCGTGGCACCTCCGAGGAGGTCGAGAAGAACTCTGGTGACTCCTTTCAGAGAAAGGAGGAGAAATAATTTTGAATTAGACCTTTTTTTTTCTAATTTTTGGGTTAATCAATCTGGTGTGTGCAAGTTTATTCAACTTGCAATGGTCTTGTTAAATTTTAACCACTAGATGTAGGTCTAATGGCCAATAAATGAGTCTTATCAATGAGACCTTTAGAGGGACTTATTATAGAAATTCCCATTTTTGAATGTTTTAAAATAACATTAATAAATTAAAATTTTAAAATCTATTTTGTTGTTATAATTTTATTTTGCCTTTGAGCATTTTATAAAAACTAAAACTATATACATGCGCAATAAAGTATGTATATGTTTATCATTATAGATTTTCGTAACAATTTTATACATAGTTTACTAAACATTCAGGGTTCTATTTGTAGTATTTATAACAACTTTTAAAGAAATTTACCAAGTGTTTTTTGTATTCACAACAATTTTGAAAGAAATTTATCAAAGACCTGCATGCTTCGGGTCTTAGCACAACACAATTTCACAATAACAGCAAGCAATAACAACAACATAGCACAATAATAATTATGAAATTAGGATTTGTTAAAGAATTGAGCTTTCATCTTAAAATGTACACGTGTTAAATAGAGTGGCCCAATATTCTTATAATATAAGCTCTTTACGTATATGCCATAAAAATAAAATTTGAAATGATTTATATCACTAAAAATAATTATAAAAAATATCATGCTATATCATCATACAATATTTAATAATACCAAAAACTTCCTCAAGGTATTTCACATTTACCATAGTTACTGGCTGGTATCCGTTATAGTTACCGATCAATATCCAGAATTAGCATGGTTATCAGCTAGCAACTAGTATCTAACCACCGTAGTTACCGTCGGTATCCGCACCATTACCAGTCGGTAATTGCCAAAATTGACGGCATTGTGGCCTCTCTATCAACAAAAAATCACAAAAATACATAAATTCACAAAATAAGCACAGCCCTAAAAAAATAATCAGATCAAAACAAGAAAAAAAAAAGGGAAAAAAGATATATATTTTCTCTATCCACTCTTTCGCTCTTTTGCTCGTCCGCACTTGTCATCTCCTTCGTCGGTGAAGCTGGAGATCAAAATCCAGTAAGAATCTTTCCCGTTCATGGTTCTGGCGACACAGATCATGTTGCGAGATCTCTAAGCTTTCTCTGTTGGCGATTTGTTCATGGCAGCTGTGATCGTGGAAGAGACGATTTGTTGCAGATCAATTCAGCGTGGTGGAAGAGCTTCACATTGCTGGGGTTGTAGATCGGCAAGATCATGACGCTACTCAAGCGAGATTGACTTGGCGTCAACGGAGCAAAAAATCTGTTTGATGCGGTGATTGGAGATCAATGAGTCACTGGACGACAAGATCGTGATGATTGCAACAATGAGATCGAATCCGAGGCTATGTTTTAGATTGGTGCCGATGAAGGAATTTCAGCTAGAGGAGTAAAAACAAAGGAAGAGAGAGAGGGACGAAGAAAACAAAGAGAGAGGTAAAAAAAAAAAAGATTTTAAGGATATTTTAGTCCTATTAATATTTTAGTAAAAAAAATTTGTGGCTGAAAATGGTATAGTGTTTATGTAAGTGGCATATATGATTCACGATGGAAAAGTGTGGTATATTTTCTATTTATCCTTATAATTTAGTGTTTATGTTTACATTGTAAAGATGTGTGACTAAATAAATTTTAAAAAATACCACTTATATTTTATTGTATTTTAATTTTACTACTTTTATACGAAAGTTTGAAACATACCACTTCCAATAAAAATAAAGACAATATTATTCTCAAGCATTTTATGTTAGGGTAAGGAAAATATGTATTATCTAAGCGTGTTTTAGCATTTTTAGCTAGGAGAAAGGATATGTATCAAAAGGAAAAAAAAAATAGTAGAATACAATAGTAGTAGTTAAAAAGTGATATATGTCCTAATTTACTATGTAGGACTTGAGTTTATCTTACCCTTCACACATCTTCGCAAGATGGAGCTTTTCTTTTTAGAGTTACCAATCTTGTATTGGATAGATCAAGCCACTCATTTGAGCTTGTTGGATGTTGATACCATGATGGAATTCGGACTTGTTTACAATTGGACTTTCATCTTAAAGGTCAACATGTTAAGTGATGTGCCCCAATGTTTTCATAAGTTGGTGTTTTTGGTTATATTTTAACAATGTAGTACTCAAGTTTATACGTTTTGCAAATAACCACTATGTGGAACTAGCCTTTAAACCTAGAGGATTATAAACTTGTAGGCTATTTTTGGTAAGAATCCTGTTAAAATATTATGTCGTATAGTACTACATTAATATAATGTTTAGTTCGATCATTTTACTATATAAATTAATACAAATTGATAATTAACACAATTCATACCATATATAAAATACAATTTATTTTTGGTGCATAATATTGTAATATTTTATATCAAGTTTAAGGTTGGGGACTAGATTTTGGGTCAAGGTTGGGACTTAAGTAGGGTTTGAACCATTACCAGGGTTAGCGTCAGGCCAAGACTAGGGTCGCGGCCATGGTCTAGTCAATATTAGGGTTGGGTTGCCACCGGGATTGTGGTTAATCCATGATTAGGATTGGGGTCATTGTTAATACAGGACGAGGGTTAAGGTTATGCCTAGACCTAAACTGAGGTTTGTATGAGACTAAGGTCAAGGTTGGGATCGTGGTTGGGTTGAGAGCGACATTAGAGTTGGGTAAGGGGTAAGATTGGGTTTGGGATCGGGACCTAAGGCAAAGTCGATTTGGGATGAGGGTCGATGTTGCAATAGGTTTGGGACAAAGGTCGCGTTAGGCTGGGACCAATAAAGTTAGTCCATAATAAGGTTCAAAGTTAGGGTTGGAGCATGACCTAGGTTAAATAGGGCTGGAACCAAGTTTGGCTCAAGATCGAGTTTGATTTAGGATGGATCGGGTTTGGGGTTAATCAAGAACAAAGGTTAATGTCATGGTTGGGCCAAGACCAAGGTTGGAACAAGATCAAGGTTGGTCTGAGATGAGATCAAGGTTATGATGAGTCCATGTCAGAATAGGGGTCAAGGTCAGGTTTGAGGTTAGTTCAAGAACAAATAAAGACAGTGTAAGATAATGTAAAATTCTACCTAATATTGTATTAGGTTATTGACTTCGTTAACAGTTTGTGACAACAAACACCGTAGTATTTTCAAACTATTTTATGATCATACCTCACAATACAATATACTACACCTTGTACAGTGCAAATTAGAAGCTTTCAAAATAGCCCTAACGAACCAACGAGACGCAACTAGCACTACTATTTCATTCAAAATATTGAAGTTCTATGGAAATGTGCCAGATACTCTTTGGCCATTATTCGGTCCCAAGAGTCCTCTTCCCTCGGTTTGGTTTGTATTACAAGTATACGTAATTAATTATTATCCTTAGCTTGGAGGAAAGGAATGGTCTCACACTTACGCCGTGTACATAGCTCCACGTGGGATATTACTCCCCTAGAGCTAACACATAGTTTAGCTATTTTTCAGCTCTTCCCAAACTACCCTTCTTCATAAGGTCTTAGCCTGTGAACGGTGCCACGTAAGCCAGGCAAAGTTGGGCATCTCGCCACAAAAGTTACAGCATTACCAAGAAGGTGTTACCCAAGAACAAATATTGTTTCATTTTCATCGGAAATGATAGTGCCGAAAGTGAAGCTTACACAACTTTGTTTAAGCAAAATGGCACACAAAGCAAGCCTCAGGTGTGGGTACGAAGCCCACCTGAGCGTGGCATTGGGGCTTGAGGTACATCTTATATGGTGTACGAAGTATTTGTTTGAATCAATTGATTAATAAATTGGTTCAAAACAATATAACATATAAGAGGTTTATATTATTTAAGTTCGAACCAGTTAGTTCAAATCAATCCTCTCAACATTCTATTACTTGCATAGATTGTAGCTTCTTCAAGCTATAAATAAATAAATAAATAAAAGTCCTGTTTTCCTTTACAAGCAAAAAAAAAAAAAAAAAAAAAGAAAAAAGCTATAAATAAAAAAGTCCAAAATTCCATTTCAAATGGATGATAGATCTGACATTCCGTAACTCTCAAACTACATATACATAAATAAACAAGTTTACTTTGTTCAACGTAATGCATTGTTATACCAAATCTCGGAGGCCATGCAAATTTCCCAATATTTTTTAATATTATTTATTTGTTCCTACTACAAAGCCATTGAAGTGAATATAGAAATGCTCACACACATCGGCCATGCTCACCAAGTGCACACCATCCCATATATTATATGGTACGAATTGTAGCCCATTCCAGAGACCAATCGTCTCTACTTTCCCCAACTTCAACGCCCTCCTCAATACCCCATTACACCCCTGATCTTGCCACGTCATCTTTAGGGCATGTCTGATTGTGGGTCCCCCCATGACATGGCAGAATATAAACTCAACTCCTTGTTTGACATGTGTGTAACTCTTAGTACTCTAATATTAGCTCTCTCAATTCACATTACAAATGTTCAACTCCAGTTAATTAGCATATCAGAGCAAAAACCGTGATATTATGACACATGTTGTTATATAACTTATATTATATGACCACCCTATATACTGCAGTTCACATCTCTTCTTTCTTCCTCTCAGTTTCCAGATAATAATTTCTGCAGTCAAACCTTTTTTTTTCTTTTTTTGTTAACTGGCAATGTTCCCGCTTCTCCTGACTTGCTTGATTCTCCTTAATGTGATTTCTTACTTTCCCATCTCTCATTCTCTCCATCAACAACAACTACTAGTACAACCCCTTGTCCTTCCAAACCAGTGCAATGACAAATGTGGTGAACTCAAAATCCCATACCCATTTCACTTGAACAAGAACTCCTCTTGTGGCACAATTTCCAACAAGGCATTTCTGCTATCTTGCTTGAACTCCACAACCCTTTATCTCAACATTGGCCTTGAAAACTACAGAGTGCTTGAATTCTACTCTGATGGTTTGCTTGTTGATTTTCCTGGCTCGTCTTCATGTCGTCAGTACAATGACCTCAACTCCTTTGGCTTTGAGGGGAATGACCACTTTGGAGTTTCTGATGACAATGTGATTGGCCTTTATGACTGTGAGGATTCCTCCCTTTGCAAGGCGGAATGTGAGGCGGTGGACTTGCCCGGCTGCAACGGAAGCGGAAGGAGTAGCTCTCCTGCTTGCTGTTATCCCTTGACAGACCACAGCGTGTGGCATTTTGGAGACAGGTTTTCAGTGTTCTCCAAGTTTGGATGCAGGGGACTCTCCAGTTGGGTTGTTCTAAGAAGCACAAACTCCGGAAAGCGCGGGGTTAAACTCGAATGGGCTGTTCCTAGGAACTCATCAAAGAGTGTTTGTGCTAGCAATGCTTACATTGCCAATGCCACAGCCATCAAAGAAGGGGTGAGGTGCTTGTGTCAAGAGGGATATGTTGGTGATGGATTTGCTAATGGCAATGGCTGCATAAAATGTAAGTAGTTTTTCAGCCCCATTTTATTTTTTTAATTTTTTTTTTTACAATGAATCTTTTCTCGCTTCCTTATTTTGGTTATAAAATATGCTGTTTTTAGTTTTGACAACAATATTTCTGCCACAGCATTGGGCTGCTCTATGTTACATTTATTTCTAATTTATTAATAAAAAAACTTTTTCTCTTCAACCATCTGGTAATCTGATATTGTGGACATCTAACCATTAGAACTTGCATTTTTCTTTAACAATTGACATCTCTGTTTTCACATTCTTAGTTTTCTTAAAAATGATTAAATACCACACTGGTATATATAAAATTGTTTTAACATAATGTCTCTGACACAGCCTGCTTCAAGGACGGAAGAGAACTGTACGGAAATGACTGCAACAACAAAAAACATAATGACAAGAAGCTTGTAATCATAGGTGGTAAGTATCACCAAAACAACCACATATCTACATTATATCATAGTGAACATCTTCTTCTCTGTCTCAAAATAAATCTCTCGTGGCATCCTTAACCTACAGGAGTACTTTCTTCCGCTTTCATCATTGCCTCTTTCATTGCACTCTTTTGCCTACTGAAGCGGCCAATTAAGACCGGCGAATATGACGCTGAGCAGGCTAATTTTAACAGCCACATCTCGTTCCGCAAAGCTCGTAGGACCAGGCTGTTCACATACCATGAGCTAGAGGAGGCCACAAAAGGATTTGAAGAGGGCCACAAACTTTTAGAAGGCGCCAACGGCACAATGTACGCTGGGGTTCTTCAAGATGGATCCCGCATTGCTGTCCACAAGATACAATGCGAAAATGAAAGAGACTTGATTCAAGTCCTGTCCCAAATTGAGATCTTATCTTCTGTTTTACACAGGAATTTGGCCCGACTTCTCGGTTGCTGCATTGATTTGGCCTACATGCCACTAGTAGTCTACGAGTATCCCGAAAATGGTACATTGGACGAGCATTTACACCAAAGAAGAGAACCAAAAACAGGTCTTGATTGGCACAACAGGTTAAACATTGTTTTCGAAACAGCAAATGTCCTAGCCTTCCTTCACTATGAGATCTCTCCTCCAATATTCCACCGAGATCTCAAATCCGGTTCAGTCTTTTTAGACGACAACTTCTTGGTCAAGATTGCGGGGTTTGGGCTACTAACCCCGAGTCCCGGAGATTCACAGAAGAGCCACGAGAGTAGTACTCGGTTTCAGAAGAATGATGTTTGTGACATGGGAATGCTGCTGCTTGAGATCATTGCAGGCTCAAACAGATTGGACTTGCCAACACTAGCCTTACAGAAAATAAGGAGCGGGAAGCTAGAGGAGATGGTAGATCCACTTCTGAACTATCACGAGCAGCCGGGTTTTCGCCGAGAGCAGATAGAGATAGTTGCTGATCTCGCCATGAGATGCTTGTTGTTTGGTGGGGATGGCAAGCTTGGAATGGTTGATGTCGCCAGAGAATTGGCACAGATTACTAGAGACAATATTGATGGAATTAGCAAGAGAGGGCCTGCTTTGGAGGAAACATTCTCAAACTCAAGCTTACTTCAGATGATATCAATGTCTCCTGATTCAATATATCTGCCTTGAAAATGTGTTTTCACGGCAAAATTCCCACGTTCCATTTCACTTGGGCCTAAAAATTTTTCCACTAAGCTTTACTTCTGTTTTGGAGGTTGCAGATGGGGGTAATTTTAAAAATGTCGCTGGCTTATTTGCTTTTGTGTAATGTATCTGATCAACTTGAACATAAATGATGTCGTTTCCCATTCCCCAAAAAAAAAAAAAAAATTGATGTCCTTTCCTTAAAGGACTAAAAACTATGGTGCTTGTTTGTTAAGAGGACCACTACACTGGTGGCTTTTTTTGAGGGTATGTTTTGAAAATCTAGTCAAAATTATTATTATTATTATTATTTTGTAGATTTACAATGAAGAGATAGATACCCGTTGGTGGTTAAGGGGTAGGTGTTTCTTTCGGTTCCATGAAAAATTGCCTTTTTTTGGGTTACTTTTTCTCAAAGGGAAAAACATTTTTCAGTTATGATTTAAAAACTTTATAGCCAATTGATGCTTGGAAGATTCGTCTGCTGATTGTGGAACTTTTTCAAGCATACATGATGTCCTTCCCTAAGATGTCAAGTAGGTCATGCTTAGTAATTGAGTGTTGTACAGAACTGACAAGTTACAGTGTACCAGTTCAGGCCTTACAATTATAATTTTTCTTTCATAATTTCAAAAAAAAAAAAAAGGTTTATTTTTGTAACGTTTTAAGTGAAGATTAACAATTTTTAATAAATAAAAATAAAAAACAGAAATTATAAATAAGCATCAATAAAATTTTGCTTAGGACTTAAACAAAATAAAAATAAAAATAACAATTAAATCATAGTTTAATATAGCACCATAAATTTAATAATATAAAACTGTCATCATCATTATTTCAACATTTAACACATTTTAATATAGTCACAGAAAATAACATACGACACTTACATTATCATGAAGGACATTATTAAGCAAACAAAGCAATTTCTAATGCATATAGTTATATAGCTTCCTCAACTATGTTTCTCATCACCACCTCATACATTGTGAGTCTTGAAAAGATGAAAATATAGGGGAATAAGCGACAACATGCTCAGTAGAGAAAATCATTACTCACCTTTAGGTTTTTATCCCTACAACATTAAAATCTGCATGGTTAGTTAATTCTCATCATTATTCATCAATTTTATCATGTTTAATTCCGGTGGATATCTTATGATCATTTTTACCAAGTTTCATATATATATATATATATATATATATACACACACACACACACATATTATTTCAAGATTCAATTGTGCTCATTTGTATCCACCATGCAATAGAATATCATATTACTCAACTCAACGAAACCCAATTATGTACGCTTGATCACCCTCTAAACATTCCAATGGTGTTCCGATGAGGGGACATCAAGCCCCAAGTCCTCACTAAGTCGATTCCTGTACAGTGCGTTTTGAAACTTTCAACCCAATGGAGCATCATCACCTCCCCTTATTTTACCTTTTAGGGTATTCGTGCCCAAAGGCGTAACTGCTACCCTCTTCACGTCTTACTATTCTTCTATAATTATTCATTATTTATAGAGTCAATTTTTCCGAACCATGCTTCTCAATTTACAACAACATATGTCAAATCAATATATTCCTTGCTGTACAATATAGGACAAGTTCATGTTATAGTTTCATATGTGAAACTCATATAATAATAGTTCAACATACATATATATATCTTGCAGTGAAATAACCAATTTTAATTCTATAAAAACTCATAAAAGATGAGTAATGGAATCCCTACCTTTTGGTGAATTACCACGTTGATAACTTCCAACGCACAATAAAAAGCTCACCACGTAAGCTCCAAGAACTCCGTCATCCTACGACGTATAAAATAACCATACTTTAACTAAATTTCTAATCCATAATCATACTGATTTACCAACTATTCTTATTAGTGTGCCACAATCCTTTTTATGAACCCTTGGAACATTTTGTAACACAAAACGGTGTAAAAACAAGTGTGTTTGGAATGCCTAATCGGCCTACTGATCAATTATTTCTGGCCTTTCGAACAAAACTGTTATTTTTAGACTCTTTTATGGCCTGTCAGTTACTATTCATTAGCCTGCTGGTACTTTTCTTTGGCCTACCAAACTGAACAGTGTTCGACATGTTGAACCTGCCGATGGGTTCGGCCTGCCGATTAAAAAGATCGGTCTGTCGACAAAACAACTTTTGGGAATTCTAGTTTCTATTTTCAAAGTTTTCAAACTTTAAAACTTAATTTGATTCTTTTTAACAATTTTTAGGGTATAAAAAATTGTGGATTAACACATTTAAATACATATAGATCATTCTTTTCGAAATTTTCATGCTCAGCAAATAAATCTAAACCAAAAAATCAAAACTTTTCAAAACTTGCTTAAAAACTCATTTTAAACAAAGATTTATGTAAATCAAGCTTCAAAACATTATATAATTACCCACAAATATCAGGAACATATTTCTCACAATTCTTATACCAAAATACAGATTTAAATCAAGGTTTTTAGCTTAGAAAACCTTACCTCAAGCTTGAAGAAAAATAGTAATTTTGTTTGCAAAAATCCTTGATCTTGTTTTGTGATTTTGAAGATCTAAGAAAATAACTTCGGATTTCTCTCTTGATTACCTTGAAGCTAGGTTGATAATCTTAATCTTGAAGAAATCAAAGAGAAAAAAAAGAGAGAGAAAACGAAGAGGTAAAAAGAGAGAAAGAAAGAGTCTTGTGAGAGGAGAGAAGAAAAGAAGAGAAGAAAAAGAAAAGAAAAAGAAAGGAAGTGAGAAGACAATAGGGGTTGGCAGGTAAAAATCAAGTCTCCATCAAAGACTTTTGGAGCAAATAATGTTAAATGGCAGGTTTGTGATTAAATTAAAATTCTAAGGGCATTTTGGTCAATATACTAAATAAGTATAAAAAAGTTTAGAAGCTTTAAAAATAGATAGAAATAAATAATATGAATTAGATTTTAAATTAAACAAATTTTAATCGACACACAATAATTAACATAATTATCATAATACTCGTTACGAAGACAACGGGTGTCACAGTTTTTTAGAACGCAAATGCACGAGGTGGGTGGTTAACTTATGGCCAAACAATAAAAACAACAAGGAGAATAATAGATCTAAGATGTGCAAATAAATGGAATCTTATCATAAATCATGAGTTCATACTTCAGAATAGACTCTATACGTTGGATTTTTCTTATCATCTGTTTAGCATGCCGCTTGAAATCAATAATTATAACTAACAAACAATATAAAACTCTCATAAATTATAATAAAAAGCAAAAAGTTAATACAGTGTAAAATTTTCATATGTTACAGTTTTCAAACAAATATTTTCAGTTTCAATCACTCTTACAAACACCCGTGTCACACACAAATGTCTTGTCCTTGGACTTTATTAGGTCTACATTGGCTCTATTCTTGTCTTTTTCTTTTCTTAATAATAACTTTGTTGGACTGGCACAGAGCCAGCATAAGACGAGTAAGGACTTAAGCCGCCACTCACTTTTTTTTTTTCCTTCAAATATTCTATATACATTTATGTATATATCACATTGTATTGTTACAAATAGCCCAACTAAATCATAGCTCTCAAATTTAAAAGCCTCACTCCCAATTGATATTAAAAGGAAAAGAAACACTTAATCTAGTTTAATACCTTAATAAAGTGCGCTACATGATAAAGGCCTTTATTTTTTATATAAAAAATAAATGAAAGAAAAAACTTACTATTTTCCTTCTCTATACGACTCTTCTACTCCTTTTTTTGTCTTGTCTCATGTATTATATGCAATATCAGAGAAATAGAGACCACAGTGGAGAGAAAAAACAATCCTCACCTTTTATATGATATTAGCCAATAGTGAAAAAAAAGAAGATCCATTGATATTATTTTTAAAATAAGTGAAAATGATTTTGTTTTACAAAAAGAGAAGTTTTGGAGAATGATGCTGAGAATTATTATTTACTCTCAATCTTGTAATATTGAGTGAAAAATTTGTTAGCTAAATACTTAACATTCATACTGTTTATATATTCATTTAAAAAAGAACCTTCATTTTAAATTTCTAACATTTTTAATGCCTGAAAACCTATCGAAGACAATTGTACAATATTGATATATATTGATTTTGATTAAATTTTTGTTTTAGTTATTAGCCTAATTGACAAAAATTCCTGACTCCATCGCTCCTATTGGATGTTCAAACTTGCTACATGCCAAAGTCAAGTTTCAGCTGTCAACCACTTTTAACAGATAATGTAAGCTTAAATTTTCTACAGATTTAAACACTAGTTCTCTAAAGTACGATTCTGTTGATTCTTCTAATTTAAGAATAGAATAAAAAGTGTAATCCATTAATCCAACACAAACATTTTCCACTTAAACTTTTAATGTAACCAATTTTTTAAAAAAATATATGAAAAAAATTGTTAAAGAACAAGAAAAAAAATGAAATCTAAAACAAACGAAAAATATGTGAAAGAGCAACCTTTGAAAAAACAAGACTATTTTAAATTTGAAACCCTTCTCACTATTGCATAAGAAACATCTATTGTAGAGTATTCTTATTAGTAATATCCTTTTTAAATGTTAAATTATATCAAAATTATATTAAACGCAAATAAAATATATTTAGCATTTTACAACGTAACACATCTTACTTTTTCATCTACTGGATGGTGTTTAAGGTGGTGTTTAGTTTATGAGTTCAACCGGTTTAAATCTTTGAGTTCAGTTCATTATAATGTTTAGTTGTACATCTTAAGAAATGGTTTTGAACCTAACCTGATGTTTTAAACAAACCAAAACAAGAAATTTTTAGAATTTCCATCGGTTGGTAAATTTATATGATTTGAACCCATTTATAACAATAAAATCATAGTATTTTTTTATTTTATTATAATTTTCAATGTTTCAATATTATTTAAACACCAATTCAAATTTTATTTCATGTTCAGTCTATACACTTCTAAACATTAATTCGAATTGCAGTTTAAGCCATGGTAGTTCAAAATTTACCATTCAAACCAATAGGAGCCATGTTTGTTTGACTGGTTCAGTCCAGTTCGGCTCAACTCGAATGGCCATCACAGTTTGAATTAGCATTTGATAATGCAT
The DNA here is from genome assembly GCA_025403435.1 of Artocarpus heterophyllus. Lineage (NCBI taxonomy): Eukaryota > Viridiplantae > Streptophyta > Magnoliopsida > Rosales > Moraceae > Artocarpus > Artocarpus heterophyllus. Next base: position 5,801,121 of record CM046329.1, read on the forward strand.
TTAGATTACGGTTTCAACTACACAATTTGAACCAGCGAACCAAACAGGGTGAAGGTTTACTTAAAACCACACAATTTGAACCTGCAAACCAAACAAGGCCTAAAACAATTTAATGTCATCGGGTCTCACCTTAAAAAATTAGCCTAACTTTCAACAGTTTACTTCAATTTCACCTTCATCCAATGACCGGAAAACAGGCTAAGTCAAACCTTTCAAAAGATAAAAATATCTATAGTTGTTCTATAAGGTGGCAACATTGGTTTTAACCTTAATGTTTAAATTAACATGCAGTTTAAATTAAAAATGTTGTAATATAGAAGAGAAAATATTATTAAAAATATCATTGGAACCACTTATTGCAGTTTAAACTAAGGTTCTACTGCAAATAACTTTTATGAAGTGAGTTGGAATTATTCCATGATATCCAACCTCATACAACATAAATCACCAATTTAAATGGACCGCAATTAATGGCCCCATCTGTGGACCCCACGCAAAAATCTCCCCCACTTAATCTCCCCATCTTGACAGCGTCAAGATCGCCTGGCGTCAATACCTAAAGAGAGAGGCAGGGGTCCCACGAGTGCAGTGAATGGCCCCGAACAGACCGTGCACCGCATTAGCAGAAAAGCGCTCGGCATTCCATTCGGTGAGGCCCATACGGAGGTGGGACCCGCTCAGTCCATATCAACGCACGTTTTTCTCCCAAAACAATTTCACCTTTGCACATTTGTTCGAATTTTTTCGGTTTAAACCACCCATAAAGTAAAACTTTTTATAATAACAAATAAAACAAAATATAAAACTCTTAATAACTATTATTGAGGATGAGCTCAGCGCCACCGTCAATAAAATAAACTTTTGTGGTCGGCTCATAAGCTCGGCAGAACTCCGGCAAGCTTGCTATCGGCCCCCGATGCATCATACTTCTTTCCGAGGTGCCTCTTAGGCATCAAAGGCTGCATCCCAAGAAGACTGTCACCTCTAAATATACAGTAGCTCGAGTCGGACCAATCTTACTCGCAGGCAGGCTACTACTCGTCATTATAGGCCAACACAAGGCAGATAACTCACCGTCTGATGGAGTCCAATCCGTCGGACGAGGGGCGCGACGCTTGTCACCTACTGCCTGACACGCCTTGATGTGATACTTGAGTAGTAAGTAAAACCCGCCTTACACCCGATCCAAGTGGTGGCCTATAAATAGGATGCATTTATGGCATTCTAGAGAAAGACTTCTTCTACATACCTAACTAGCTACCGACCTCTGTCGAGTAAACCCTGCCTTGAGCATCGGAGAGCCCTTGTCTGTTGACTAACCCTTCTATTTTCTTCGAAGCATCCCTCCTCTTGCAGGTGCATCCGCCCGGGCAGAGGCGAATCCAAGGAGAGGTCAGACCGTGTGTAGCCGCACGTGGTGTTGGTCCGACGCCAGATCACGGTAAGCATCAACAACTATATTATTTAAATAAAATATAGTTCAAATCATTACTTAAACTATTCTTCTTCTGAACACCTAATTAAATTTTTATTGATGGATTTGATTTTTTTTCCTTTTCTTTTCACCCTACAACCTTAATGGAAAGATGAGATCTCATCAACCGTCTAAGGTACAGGAAGGGTTGTTTTTGTTGGATTCGATTAATATGACAGTTCCAATACGAATTAGACAATTGAAAGACATAATATTGTTGATATGTTATTTTTTTGATTCTCACAAAAAAAAAAAATTTGTCTATTTTTTATATAAAAAATTTACCAATTTCTAATTGGAAGAGATTTTATGTAGGATTAAAAAAAATACATCGATAGGTATTTATTTTTAGGGAATTCTCATGATAGGAAAGAAAATTTTTCTTCACTAGAGAGGCATGTTGTTTTAACCATCAAATTAAGATTTTAACATTTCAATTTGCGATTGTCTATGTTAAAAGTTCACAGAACGCGACACAAAATTGTGTCAGTAGTAGATCAGATGGTTAAAAACTTAATTCGACACCTAAAACACTCATGCTCGATCAATGAAGCAAAATTGTTTTCTCTATTATAAAAATTACCATATTTTTAAGTCATACTTATGTAAAAATAGCATGTTTTACTTTTATTTTTTAATATTTTTTATTTAAACTAAATTTAAGTATTAAAAATTTATGTTATGAGCCCACCATATAAAGAATCCTAAAAAAACAATGAAGTTTCAGGTTGAACAGGACAATAGCGCAAGACATTTCTACGAACGAGCCACAAGGGTGTGCCTAAAAAAATAAATAAATAAGGGTTAATCATATAACTATACCTCATAATTTTTATTATTTTTTAATTTACCTGTCTGTTTATAAATTTGAATAACTTGTTTCAATTTTATCCCTTGTAGACTTTTTTGACTTAAAAAATATAGATAAGATAAAAATACCTTAATTAAACCTAATTTGTTTACAAAATATATATTTCTTCTTGAGAAAAATTTTTAAAAAATACATTTTAAAATTTAAAAAGTCATAAAACTCAAGATTTTTTTGAAATTTAATGTTTGGTTTTAAGATTTTTTATGTTTTTGATATATAAAATATTTATCATAATTGCTTAAAGCTAGTCATATTATTTTATCTAATTTTTTTATTCATTAGATGAAATTAAAATATTATTTTTTAAATTTTAAAGATATTTTTATAATTTTAAAAAATAAATAAATTAATTAAAAAATTGTTAAGGCTACAAAATATAATTTCATAATCATCCTAGTTCGCTTTGCCCTTGCCTATATAAAACTATCGTTTTAACCACAAGAAAGTCAAAAGTCTTTAGCGTCCCCCTCTAAATATTCTATCCTTTTCAGTTTCAGCCACCATTGCTTTCCATCGATCTTAAGGTACGTAAATATGCTTGCTCTGATCTTGTTTTTGTTGGATGAACAACTTCAAAGTTATTTAAAAAGAAAAAAAAAAGCCTTTTTATATTTTATTGTGCTCTTTTCGAGATGCCAATCTTGTAAGTTAACTCTTAAAGAAGTTTCTTTTTTTTTGGTTTTGGGATTGGGATTGGTTACAAAGTCCTAGTTGGATCATGTGGGGACTCTCATTGATTGTGAAGTAATTTCCAGAGGACCCTTTTCCGAGATGAATATGTAATATTGAATTTGATCATCGTTCCGTGAAAATTGGAGCTTTAAATGGAGTTACCATCTTCAATTTTTTTTAGGGTATAAAAGGCAAAAAAAATAATAATAAAAGGAAGATTTTTGACCCCAGAAGTATGGATATCTGTTATTTATTCGTTTGTGCTTTCACTGTGTTACTCAATTACCAAACGGCACCGTTTAGATCCTGAAATAATGTGTATCTGAAGCCATTGAATGATTCACCTAAAAAAAAATGTAGATCTTTTGAACATGATCTAGTTTTTTGGTAATCTCAGATCCTGGCATGTTAATCATTTGCTATGATAATTTTAATTAGGCCATGTTTTCTTGAAGTGGGATCTATGATCTAGCATTTGGTTACTTTCACCAGCTTGCTTAAAACAGAGAAAAAAGAGTTCTAATTGGTTTTCTTTTTAGCGCATTTTGTATGCTCCTGTATTTGACATTGTTATGTGGTTTCTACTCAGAGATGAGTGAAGAGGCCAATCATGACGAAGCGCCTGTGCAACTGCCACAACGTCAAGTCCCTCGTTTGAATGAGAGAATTCTTTCATCTTTGTCCAGACGATCGGTCGCTGCACATCCTTGGCACGATCTCGAGATTGGTATAACTTGTTTTCCATATCCAGTTCTCCATGCATACGCTCTCACTCGCTTATGATTACAAATAACTAATCATGTTGCAACATTTTTTTTTTGCAGGACCTTCGGCTCCAAAGATTTTCAACTGTGTATGCACTCTCTCGAACTTAAACAAGGGAATTAATATTCATAATCTAGAGCCAAAAATTGTCTATAGAGGGACACACAAAATGAGGCCTTGATTTTCAGCAAACTTAATTTATCCTGTGTTAGTTCTGGAGTGAGGTGTTTTTGTTTCTCTTAATGAATTGATGCTGAGAAAACAAGGGAACTTATATCTGTTTAGGAGCAATATGCAACTAGAAAGAAACAAGAGTCAAATAACCTGCATTAGTATTCCAGCTCAATGTTTTGTGTATCACCAACGCAAACTTTTCCTCCTTAAAAGTACTTTTGACCCAAATCAACAACATATCCCAACTTTTTTAATACCGACTCGTGTGGCAAGTAAATTGTCATATTTCCATGATGCAACTTTTTTTGATGTGCAATTTTTTAAAAACGCACATACCACGTCAGTTGATATTAACAAGTCAGGACCCCTATCCCTATTCAATTCGGCGTCCAAGTAGACAAGCTGAAATTTTGCGTTCTCAGTAAACTAGGAATATCTGCTTGTTGACATTTTTATTGCAATGTTACAGGTGGTTGAGATTACTAAGGGAAGTAAGGTCAAATATGAGCTTGACAAGAAAACAGGACTGATAAAGGTATGAAAAAAAAAAAAAATCAGGTCTTTCTGGTATAGTCTTGGATTTTTGATGCATGCTTTTTAAGCCATATCCCGACTCCTATGCCACTCACTCATATAAACATCCCACTGTCTACATAATATAAGACCCGTCCTTTTACATATACTCGCCAAAAAGGATGGTGCCTTGTTGGGCTCTAAAGTATTGAAAAATGCTTCAGCTAAAAGGGGATATTTAAGCTGTATATACTAGAATCTTGGCCTTCAAACTCTTAGCTTTGATCTTTGCTTAAGAATCTTTCATATAATTTTAATAGTAGTCTTCCTGTGGAATTCTTAGGTTGATCGTATTTTGTATTCATCGGTGGTTTATCCTCATAATTACGGTTTCATTCCTCGCACATTGTGTGAAGACAACGATCCGCTGGATGTTTTGATCCTCATGCAGGTCAGTTCTTGTAATGTTGAAATATCCTCAACTATCTGTGATATTATGGCCATTTCTTCACTTCAATCATCGAATAAAGTGGGAAAAGAATCTACTGTTTGAAGTTTTTGAATTTCCGAGCTATGCCATTTAATTCCACTGGTATCAGACAACACATCTATTAGAAGCAAGACCCACATGTGGACCCACCCTTATACGGGTCCGACTTCTATTACTGCTCAGCACCACTAAAGCTGATTTTAGAGCTTTATAATAAAGATATATCATCATGTCAAGGTGTGTTTGCAACTGTGCATCATATTCTTAATATTATTCTATAAGTTCAATCACTGCATTTTAAAGCTTAACAACGAGCATCAATAAATACTTGAACCAACTTTCATGCTTTGAGTAGGAACCAGTTCTTCCTGGTTGTTTTCTGCGAGCCAAGGCCATTGGACTAATGCCCATGATTGACCAGGTACCTTTTTTTGAAAGGATCAGTAACAAATTGAACGTCATCTTTTTCCATCCTCTTATTGCAACAACTACTTTGTGTTCTTACAGGGCGAGAAAGATGATAAGATCATAGCTGTCAGATGATAAGATCATAGCTGTCTGTGCTGACGATCCAGAGTACAAGCACTACACTGACATCAGAGAGCTCCCTCCTCATCGCCTTTCGGAGATTCGACGCTTCTTTGAAGACTGTATCCTTTTGAATTTTATATTAGAAGACCCCAAACCCCAGATTACATTCATGAAGATAATTTGTGATTTATTTACATTCGAAAGGATGGTGGCTGCTTAACATTTTTGCACAGATAAGAAAAATGAAAACAAAGAGGTTGCAGTTAATGAATTTTTACCCTCTTCCACTGCCGTTGAAGCCATCCAGTACTCAATGTAAGTTGAGCAAAATTTAAATATGCAGTAATTTTTTGTTAGGTGTAAGCAAGAATTTTGTATCCAAGTTTCTAAAAAATAATATGAGAATCTACTTTGATTATTTTGAGTTAAGTTGTTGCAGGGACCTTTATGCTGAATACATTCTGCATACTCTGAGGCGGTAGACACAGACCGATTTCTGTTTATTCGAATAAGTTCTTTGATCAACGATGTGGAAGATGTTGTGATGAAAAACTTTTTGAGTTCTTGTTTCATTTTTGCAACTGGGATAGTGGGGAATCCCTTGTTTGATTTATCAAGCAAAGAAGAAAGACTTTTTAGTCAAGTTTTCCTAATTATATGCCTCATAGATTGGAATTTTGCATTAAGCCGTTCACAATCCTTGAACCAACTATTTTTTATTAGAAAATTTTACATTTCTTCTTCGTCTTTTTTTGTTTCTGGTTTTTTTAATGATGCCCTTCATTTCTCGGTTTGCTCAGCTTCATTTCTCTGTTTGCTCAGCCATATTATAACTCCATTATTCACTTTAAGCAATGTCTTGCTGGGTTAGAGCTAAGAATATTTCGGAAAATATTTTCTTTTCATGCTGCAATTATTGATTTTTCAGAGAGAGTAAAACATGCAATTTCGGGAGGAATGACAATTCTATTAGGAACTGTGCTTGTTTATTTGTTGGAACAAGGATAAGGAAGCTTTTTCTTTTTTTCATGAAAATATATCATTACATGTTGGGATATACGAAAGGGGTAGTTAGGGTAAGAAAAATGAGATTATTAATGTAGGATGGGACGATATTCTGGAATTCAAAATGTTCCGTCAATTTCGTACGCCTTTTCATTTTGACGTGATTTTATTTTTGATCCTATCTACAATTGAAACAGGGCAATGAAGCGCCAACAAAGGGGAAAAGTTCAGAGATATAAATAATACCTAATGGATCTCCAGCAAGTGCCTTACGGAAATCATAGTATAAAAATAAATAACGTAGGAATTTTCTTTTCTTTTCCCTAAGAAAATAACGTAAGAATTATCTTAGAGTCAGACAAGTTGCACTAGTAACTAGTTCCACATTAGAACCTTTTTGTTAGGAACTCTTATATCGCAATGCAACAGGAAACTTGTTTTATTTAGCAAAACCTATAGGGCCTTGTAATTATTTTTCCATTTTAAAGAAGGCCTTTTGGCTGAAATAACAATGGTGAATGACATCCGGAGTGTACAAGTAAGGATGTGAACACCAGAGCTTGGAGTTTCGATCACGAGTACAACTTATTCAGAAGGTCCAAGAGAAGAACAGCTGCAGAGTCCTTGGCCTTCTTGACGCTTGGCATGGGTTCTCCCACACATTCATCGGTCCATCCCCTGTCTGTCGTGTTCACTCGTACGGCAAAAGTAAACCTTTTCGCATGTGCAGGGCCACCCTCGTCCACGCACCTATAAAATGAGACATTACAATCTTCCACGTACAAACCAAGCATGAACAATATCAGCCCAAGGATGAGCCATGTTGAACGGCTTTCTTACCGGTAGAATGGCATGGGCCAGTTTCTACGCAAGCATATATCGTTTAACGTTTGTCGCGTAAATGTATGGGGACCATTCTTCTTTTTCTTCTCATTCTCGTCCTCATTCTCCTTTGCTTCGGCCGTTTCCTTCTCTTTTAAAGCGGCAAGTGCATTCCTGGCTGCTAGTTTCTGCGCCATCTTCTTTTGTGGATTCTGAGCAATGCCGACTTGGACACCGTCAATGAAGACTTCGACGGTAGCTACATTGCCATTTCGGGTGGCTTTGTATTCCAAACCTTCTGCTTGCTGCTGGCATCTTTCTTGTAGCTCGCGCACTGGGTGCATTGGGAGCGTCTCTGGAGTAACCATTGGGTGCAATAGAGGTTCAAACACCTAAAAAAAAAAAGGAGGTTGCAACATCAGAAATTCTGTTCATCAATTCTTGTATCATAAACCAAAGCAAACTTGGGGTGTGGGCAAGAGAAAATGAGGGTCTTTGAGAAAACTAACCTTCCATACTACCGCAGTATCACGTCCACTGTCAAGAAAAATAGCACCTGCGATGGACTCGATAATATCACCAAGAACTTTTGGAGCTTTGCAGTCCCCCAAACCAAAGGAGTTGAAACCTGGCTTGGACAATTCCAATTGAACTTCTTTGACAAAATCCCGAATCTGTGAACAAACCAAAAATTAGTCAGTTTACAAATTTACATAACGAGAGGGGCCGCCACTAGCTCCATTCCAGTATAAAAATTTTAGTGAAGAATAAATAGAAAACCTGCTTTTCAAGGGCACTTGAACCATGGCGAAGGTGCACATGCAGATTATGTCTTACGGCTACACGAGCAAAATTTTCATTATTTACAGCAGCAGCTCGCAGGTCAGTCAATCGGCCTGGGGGCAGATTTGTGTATGAAAAGAATAAATGCTTGGTGATGAGATGATCTAAGACCGCATCACCAACAAATTCCAAGCGCTGATAGCAGGATACTCCAGAAGATGGCCGAGAAGCATGAGTAATGGCTTCCACCAATAGAACACGGTCTTTAAATTTAATGTTCAAAGCTTCCTCTAAGGCAGCAAAGTCAACACTCCGAAATACACTTTCTGGAACGTTGGACGGTCTTCTTGTGCACCCTATCTCATCAGGATCGAACTCTACCTCAATCCCAATCCATTTCATTAGGTGGTTAGCAGCGTTCTTCCCACCTTCTACATAATACACCCCAATAAGTGCTTCCACAACATCTGCAAGAGTCTTGCTAGACAGAACCCTGTAAGAACTAGAGTCGCTCTCAAGCTCACCATCTTCCATTTCATCATCTTCATATCCATCACAAGGTTGGTCCTGTTCCTGTAAATTCTCAGTAACCGATCTTCCCTGATCAAACAAGGATGAATCTCCATCTTTCGTATCCTCATCAAAGACAGGCAACACACCAGGAGCAGCCCATCGGGATGGAGCGAAGCTATCTGCTTGGATATACGATTGAAGTCCTTTGCTGAGTGCATACTGATATAAAATCATGTTACTCACCATTTGTTGCCTCATCCTAGTAAGCTGACCCTCATGCTTTTGGGGATATTTAAGAAATAGAAATCGACTAACAACCCATTTCAGGTAAGCATCACCAAGAAGCTCCGCCCTTTCATAACAAAATGTCTCTTGGCACGAAGCAGCTGTCAAGGCTTCCAAGATCTGCAGATGACATCAAACAGTTAAATGGTAGTCGATAACCGATAACAATTAACCTTAAAGTCAATAAAGCACCTTCAAAGCGGGGACAGGATGGTTTATAATATGCTTAAGCTGAATCGCAAGAAGCATGCTTTCAACTCTCCTCATTATTGAGGGTAATCTCTGAGCTCCACGAACAAGTGAACCAGGCAGTGGGTGCACTAAACACAGCTCAGGAGGGAGAAAAACAAAGTATGTTTTGTCTACACTCTCGTCAGAGTCACCTACACAAACAATATTGCTCCCTTTTGCTCAATAAATAAAAGGAAGTCAAGAACGTAGAACAAACTAAGTTGAAAGGCAGAAGCAGTGAAATTGTACCTTCTGCATGTTCAAATCGAGGAGACAGAAGGTTCTTACAATAGGAGACGCCGCGTCCTCTTATAAGAGGTTGTTGCTTATACATCAACTCAACTCCATACCTATATAAAAGAGGACCCAATAGCCAAAAGCACCTTTTTTGCTGTGCAAGAAGAAAGCAAGAGCTTATCAAATCTGCAAGGATCACAACTATTGCCGATAGAAAATGCGTGGAGCCGCCTACAATATGTCCATGCATTTTCCCTTGACAATAGTAGAGATTTTAACATATTTCCTTGACAGACTAAGATTAGCCTTTTCTTTTCTTCAGGCACAACATCTAGGTGCATTGTGGCTACCCAGCCCCGTATATCAGAATCACAAAATTTCTAGGCAATAAAAAGCAGGAACATACATTTTTTTTTCAGCCAATTTCTTAAAGGCAAGATAAAGGAGGAACTAGAGACCAAATAATTTGAGGATGTCTACGTACTTTAGTTTGTAATAATCAGCATATGAGCTATACTCCAGTGGGCCAAGATAGCCTTCTTTCCTCGGGAAAGAGTTTTCTGCAGTCATACCATAGCATATTGAATCCACATAAAACCTCTTCCCAGAGTGAGCAGCTGTTACGATTCTCCCTACCAAATCTTCTGCACTTGTAGAAGTATCAGCCATTATAAGTTTTCCTTCAGGAAAATCTACATGCTTCTGCGCTTCAACTGCACCCCAACTAGGAACCAATCCAGACGCTTTCACAACATCAAAATGCGCAACAGCTCCTCTAATACCATATGTGGGATGGGACTTCTGCCCAAAAGCCATGCCATGACGCAGTTTCCCAAACCCATACTCCCTTCTATCTCCACCTAACGTACGCTCATTTGTGCCAAGGTAGACATCTGGTCGAGCTCTTTGAAGAGGATTGCTCCAAGCATCTGTACAAATTATTTTCTCAACCAGATCCCAGTCAATTTCTTCAAAAGGATCTACTGACTTATCGCTAACCACAGGGACAAACAAATATGCCTTTGCAGGATCCCAAGGAGTGGTGGAAGGTTCAACATCCACATCCAGCACAACGCTCATCAATCTTACATGAAAACTCTTTAGGGACACCAACTGTAAAGGATAGCATTTTCATTCAATTATCAGTAGCTGAAAATCTCTGCAGCGAAATGCTTATGAAATCAAGCAGATTCCAGTAAGGTAATCAAATATTTAACCTGACTTTGCGTGATATCCATCGAACCCCTGAAGACAAGCGATGCCTTTGTAGTCATGGTTCGAGCGATAAATAGATCCATCGACATCGATAACACCTATTACCAGAAAGCTACAGTTAAAGGGTGAAATTGATACTACCACACCAAAGACATAAATAAAAACAAGATACCTCTGCATCCAGCTCATTGCCAAAAAGCACTGCAAAATCTGAAACCCGAGTCAAAAACGGATCTTTAGAAGAGCCTATGTTTACACATTTCACATCATACATAAATAAATGCAATTTGGAGTTGTTGCAAACATCCCTTCCAGATAAGATCCATTCTCCCTGAAACACCAAAAACAGTACGTGTTCTATTAAAGTTCTAGATCTCATTGAACTAAAAAAATGGAGACAATCTACAGCATAAAACAAGCACGATTAAGGTACCTTGAGAACATCAGCCACTCCTTCAGGATAAAACTCTCTATGCCTAGCGGTTCCAGAAAGTGGATCTTCATTACTCTGGTCAATCTTTTCTCTTTCTTCTCCACTTCCCTTGTCTGGCAAAAGCATGTCAGTAAATGCTCCCATCTCGTGCAGCTTCTTGCAAGCAGCCAAACAAACAGCCTGCAGAACCACAAAGGAAAACAAAAAATGAAAACTGTTGAATACTTTGAGACAAAGGCAAAGCATGTTTATGGTAAAATGATACATGCCTGTTGTGCAAGGCGCATTGAACTACATACGGGACCCTCAAGTGTCTCAAATGGGGCATTACAAGGAAGTTGAAGCTTGCATGAATACTCAGTGGGACCTCCAGGCTTCTCATGCCTTACCATAACAAACTCGGGACGAAGTATTGAATACCTGGACAATGAAAGCAACAGCAACTGAAATTTAAACCAAAGATTCTAATAGTAGCAAGAATCTCTCAAGAGATCATTAAATCGACTGAAAGGAAGCACCTGTCACTGGGCAGCTGAGAACAGTAAAAATGGATGAGTCCAACAGCAGAATTTAAACTCACAACAGCACCCGTTGACTCCACCTGGTACATTGTACCTGGTGTTGCATCAATTGAAATTAGCCTCGAAGTATCCTTTACATGACTCAGGTCAGTTCTCTCAATTGCTTCTTTCCGCAAGGTTTCCTCACTATTCCTGGCATTCCTTAAGAATGCTTCATGTGATAAATTCCCCCTAAAAAAGTTAAAGATAAGCACTCAGTTCCCAAGCATTTTTAATTGTAAAGATTCCAAACTGATCAAGTTAAAAAGTAAGACCGATAATGAATGACACTACTAGTACCAAGAACTATATTTTGCAGCAACAAAAGAACATAAAGATTCAGTTTTTCGGTCTAATTTTTTTTTAAATCTTCAGCCTGATGAAAGAATGTACCTCTCAACCATCAAAATATAGTCGGATCCTGGCTTTCTAGCACGACCCCTAGACTGAATATAAGCCAGGACAGTTTTTGCGAGATCAAAGCGAATAACTACATTACATTGCCGAATATCAAGACCTTCCTCAGCGACACTAGTCGCAACTAACAATGTAACCTGCAATACAAGTGAAAGAACTTTACAGATGAAAGAGTATCTAACATGAATGCCTATCTAAAATGATGACTTCCATCTATTTATTGAGTCAGCAAGGATAGAATTTGAACATACACGACCATCACGGAACTTTGCAATTGTGTCCTGCATTTGGCAAGATCGCATTTCCTGACTATTGTTATGACCAATCAAGCTAGCACACCTAATGAAACTTAAAGATGGAAGTTCTGCAAAGACCTGCATGCTTGACAGAACATGACAATACAATAAGGAACTGAAAGAGAATGCTAGATCTGAAAGGCTCAGAAAATAATATGTATTAACATATTGAACCTTTGGAAGAACCAAAGCAGACACAACACGCTCCACAAAAATGATTGCACGAAAATCTTCTGTATGCTGATATGTAAGAAGTATCTTAACTAGTGACTGCACTTTTGGTGTCACTTTTCCATCAGCTACAGCAGCTCCTATAATCATATCCACATGCTCGCCACCCGAAACGACTACACAATACAAGTAGAGCAATAAACAAGTTATCCAAGTTATTGCAAATCCAATCGCATAAATGACTAACAAACTCAATTACTGATGGAAAAATAGAGAAAAGAGTTCAGCGTAATTACTAAGAGATTACTTTATTCCCTCTATAAATTGCAATTACTTGGTGGTCTTCTACCTTTTTATTTACTATTTTTTTTTAAAAAAAAAAAGGGGGAAGCAACAACTCTCAGCAAAATGAAAAAAGAATATAAAACATTAAAGAGGGAAAACACAATTTTGTACAGCAATAACCAACATAAAATCTTCTTTTCTGAGCTTGCGATAGCCAACATCCTTTATGTTTTGTTTTTATTTCAAGAAAAGAACACTAAATGGCAGTTTATTTCATTTAAGCAAGGTTCATAAAGGTCAGCAGACTTACCATGACTGTCAGGAAGCTCTCCCTCCTCAATCTCGTTAGGGTTAGTGCCATCACAAGGGACTTCACTCTCTGAATCCGAGACTTTCTCCCTGTCAGAGACAGCTCCCTCTGACAAATGGCATTGCAAAAGAGAGACAACCTTGCTCAGGTAGGACTCTTGAAACTTTACATCAAGCTGGTAGTTAGCCCTCTCGTCATTTTGTAAAGCTGCCAGGAAAGATTGTGCAACCTGTGGAGGAAATGGATTGAGTAATCATCCAACCAAAACTTACTAAGTTGACAAAGGCACGCATGATTAGCAACAATATGTTAAAAAATAGTGAATGCTACCTTGTAAGCACACCACTGACCCAGTTCACCAAGTGCATAATTTACAGCCCTCAACTTCTGAATTAGATTGACAGCGCCATCACTTTCTGTTCTTTCTGAAACACCATAAACTTGGCGCAGCTCTTCCTTGGCTCCGGCATCTCTAGCTCCCATACATTGCCATTTACTTCTTCTGGAGCTTGATTTTGCAGCTTCTTCAACTTCTACCTCTATTTGTTTTATCTGCTCATGAAGGGACCACAAGGTGGCTGCTTTGTCATATTCCACCACCCTCTCAGAGGGCATTGGGACATATTTTTCTAGCTCTTTACGATCTTTAATGGTACAAACTGTGGAATCTAATTTACTTTCAAGATTACGAATCTTGATTGCACAATCTACCTGGCTGGAGACACCTGAGTAGAACCACAATCATGAATTATGTTCACATTTTGAAATTGCAGCATTGCCAAGAAAAAACAAGGTTGAAAATAAATTTAAAATATAAACCTTTTAAATTAACTGGAGATGCAGTCATTCCAAATACAGATGGTCTCTTCTCCTTGGCTGTTGTATGATAGAACTCAGACATCACCAAAGAATATGGATGTTTCTTCACAGCATGATGGCACTCGTCCAAAATCAAAAGATTGATTGCTTCCATTTTTATTATGCTGTGTCTCAGAATGTTCAACAGAATTTGAGCAGTCATCACTAGAACCTACAGAGTAGGATATTAACCAAAAAAAAAAACCCAGCAACAAGCAGGTTAGAGGGTCAATAATAGGAGTGGAGCCAGGGTCAGGATCAATAAGGAAACTGGAGTCTAATAAAACGTTATGATAGCTTAAAAAGGTAGCTCAAGGTAAAGGCGCCACTACGCTGGATGATCCATGTGAATTCCAAAATAAGGCTTGCACGTAACAGTACAGTCAAAAGTCTGTATGATGATTTATTCAGATATCATTTATTCAGATACCTCGGTTCAGCCTATATAGTTTCCAATTTACAAGCCATGTCCAATTATAGAATAAAGGAGCATGAATGGCTTGGGTTTCACCAGAAAAGAAATTCATAACAAATTTATTGCTGACAAGGCAACCTTCTTTTCCTTCCGTAGCTTCAGAAACGTGTACCATGCTTACATATCCAGCAAGAGTGATTAAATGTAAATGAAGATCCTAAATAGTGTCAAAATTGTTGTAGTTTGCATTTTCAAAATTGTTGTAGTTTGCATTTTCAAAATTGTTGTAGTTTGCATTTTCATGGACTAATCTGTGCGCATATAAATCATCTCCATAATTAACAACCTCTACATCACGACTAACACAGAAAATCCCTCAAGCTCAAAATATGAATGACAAAGATCCTCAGCTGGAAAACAAATAATTGAACCAATGCACCTATTAAGTATAATGCAGCTAAAACTTCGTATTTTTACAGCCATGGAGGCCCAAGGAGCATGCAGAGTAATTGCAGATAGTCATAGAAAAAACAAGACAAATGAGGCAAGGAACGTAAGACGTTAAAGTACAAATAAGAGTAAGTTTGTCAATCATAAAAGCATAGCATGTTTTACCCGAAAAAGAAACTTTTAAAGACTACCTGTTTTGTTTCAAACTCTCGCTGCCATCTTCGAGCGTCCCAGAAATCCTGACCCATTTCACCACAGTAATGACCAACTTGGTAACCGGTCCTCTCACGAATAGCTTCAGCTTGCTGAGAGATTAGGAAGACGCCAAATTTAGCTTTCTATAACATTTTCAAGAAAGCAAACACCATCAAATTAGTAAGTAAATTAAATAGTACCTGATAAACAAGTGGAACTTTAGGAACTAGAAACACAGCGAGCATTTTCTTGTTCTGCTTTTGCAACTCATTGCTAAGGCTTCTGATTAGGAGAACAGCTATCAACGTCTTCCCCGCCCCTGTCTCGAGGAAAGCAATAGTGTTTTTCTTCTTAGCCTGTTCAAGAACATCCAACTGGTATTGCCGCGCTTGTTCCTCCGGTATTTTCTCTTTAATCTCTTCGGACTTGTTCTCTTCTTTCCCATTACATTCCTGGTTTTTTTCCTGGCCGGCCTTCGCCTCTCTGTTGCGGTCGGCTTCATAGGTGCCAACGCAAAAAACCATCTCATTGGAACCCGATTTATCCCTCTCCCAATAGCCCTTTGGCTCCCTATCTCTCAATTCCCTTTCTCTACTGTCCTTCCTATTGTTACTGTAATGCTCTTTTCTCCTAACGTAATCTCTATCTCTCCGACCAATCTCGTCCCAATCCCGCACCCTCTTCCGGCCGGCACACCTCTCCTTCTCCCTCTCCCGGCCGTGGAAATGTCCCCTGCCTGGCCCATACCTCTCGCTCCTGCCATTGCTAAACCGAGCCCTCTTGCCGCACCTCTCATCGCCATTCTCATACTTCCGAATCCCATTTTCGCCATTCTCACGGCAAGGGGCGGGACTCTGCTCCCCACTGCCATTAGCCAGCTTAACCTTGCCGTTTGGGAGATTGTTCTGGTAGGTTCCGTTGAGCTGAGAAACCGAAGAATCGACCCGCGTCATCGTCATCATCTCCGAGGCCACCGCCCCCTCATTCTCCAAGAAGCTTTCTCCTCCAAGGCCGCAACCATTGCCATTGAACTCCGGGAGGCCGTCGCCGTTCTTAAAGCTGTCAAGAATGTGGTCAATTCCGCCGAAGAAATCGCCCACAAGGCCGTCCTCTTCCTGGCTGCAATTGCTCCCATGGCGGTCCCCCAACGAATCCGGCAAAACCGAAGGGTCGCCGAAACCCACCAAGTCGCCCATAAGGTCGCACGATATGTCCTCGTCGTAGGCGTCCAGCCAATACGATGGCCGGACCTCCTCCGACGCCGGCGTCCGGACGGAAACATGGTTCTCCGAAACCCTAGATTCCTCGTCCATGGTTTCACTACTATCAGCTAAATTGAAAAAAAACAAAAAAGAAAAGAAATGAAATTGACAAAATCGAAAAATCTAAAACCTAGAACAAAATTAGTAGTAGCTCGGTTGAAGATGGAATTAGAGCGAGTGAAAACGAGAAATCCGAAACCCTAGAGAAATTGGATTTGATAGTTAGTAGGTTTTCAGTAGTAATTGGAGTGGTTCTGAGAAAGATTCCACGGTCAAATATTTTTTGAGCTATATAAGATTATATATTCTTGTTTTTCTTCGCCTTCGACCGGGATCTCCTCAGATTCAGGGCAAGACAAGCGTCGTCTCTCTCGCGCGACGAGCGGACGCTTTGATCTTTGTTACCTTTTCTATTCTATTTTGTCTCTAGCTTCCTTAATAATAATAATAATAATAATAATGATTGTTTAATGAAATAATAAAAAAAATTACTTAGAAAATCATAAAAAAATCGATTAAAGAAAAGGAAAATTGTTAGGTGAAAAAGATTGTGTTGAATACTTGAATTATTATTATTATTATTATTATTTGTGGTGAGGGTATGCATTAAATAATTTAAATTGTCTGAAGACTGAAGTTTTAATGAAATTATATAACATTAGCAAAAAAAAATTAGTATAATAAGATGTATCTTTTATTATTGAAAATTTTTTGATAAAAATGTGTTTTAAATTACATAATATTAAAAAATGTTGAAAAAGAATAAGATATTTTTTTTACCTTAACCAAAAATCTAAAAGAACCCAATATAAATAACTTGAAAAATACCAAAATCAAATGAAGCAAAATAAAAAAAAAGTTATTTGTATATATTTTATTTTACTTTTATTTTTATTTTTATTTTATTTTTTTATTTTTTTCATTTTGTACAACAAGATTCTGCTTTCAGTTCAGAGTGGGAAATGTGGTTTTTGATTGGGTGGGAGTTTTGGATTCTCCCCATGACACGTGTAGTGGCAGTCTGTTTTTCTGTTGGAGGCGCGTTGCGGAAGTGGCCGTTTTAGTTGAGTCTTTGTGTACTTTTGCAGGCCAAAACAGTAGTACTAGTTACAACTTACAACACATTTTTGCGTTTTGACCAAATGCCAACCACTTAACGTGTTAGTGGAGTATGGAATATACTTACTTACCAGACCTGCCTTTTTCGTTTTTTTCTTTTTATTTTAAACAAATATATATATATATATATACAGATAAAAAGAATATAAATAAAACCATAGAATATGCTTAGTTTAAAGGGTGTCAAACTTGAAGTACAATAATAGACTGTCCGATTAGATTATATTCTTTTGTCGTGAGAATTACATATATTCTTGATGAGAAGGATCAAAGAAAAGTGAACTATTCTGAATTGATATGGACACTTCTAGGGCTTTTTGGATTTTGATAAAAACACCCCTAAACTCTTAAAATGATTAAAAATAAACCAAAAATCAATGAACAAACATTAATCTTTTTTACAAAACAAGTGCACATGATTTAGGGGGTGTTTGGCAGTGGTGGGAACCACTCAGTTCCCACCACAATCTCAGTTATGAACAGTATAAAGTTCTCACATGTTACAGTAACAATAAAAAAAATGCTATAGTGTAAAACTCTCACATGCTACAGTAAAAGTGGTTTCCACCACTGGTTCCCACCACCTTTCCAAACACCCTATTAGTTTTATGGGTGTTTATATGAAATCATATTTTCAACAAAAAGAAAAAACATTGATTAAAAAGAACAATATTCATGCTTGTAATATGTCATGTCTATGTGATGATCGTGTGAGGTCATACCATGCTTCTTTATGATGTATGACATCAGGCTCGGCACACGACTCTTGTATATTCATGCTTTTAATATGCCATACTTTTAATCATGCTCTTATCGTACCCAATATCAAAGTTATAGTTAAACAAGAAAAAAAAAACACTAATACAATAAAAATATTTAACTTATCACAGCATAAAGCCTATGATTAAAAAGACCATGTAACATTAGAAATCTTATCAAGCAAAAAATGAATTAGATAAAAATCTTGTTAAGAAAAAAGTATGTTATGAACAAAATTAAAAAATTACTAAATACAAGAACAATATTATCATGCTACTATCATGCTCGCGGTTGTGTTATATTGAGCCCTTAACATATTTTGTGCATGTAAATTGGGTCAGTCTCATTTAACAAGTGTGTCGTATCTTGTTTTACTTTTTAGTGTGTCGTGGTCTTTTCGGCTTCTTTTTTTCATTATTTTTTTAGGAGAGGTGTGTGTGTCACGCAATGACATGATATGGGTTGCAGTGGGATTGGGCTCCCTCCGAGTGGATGGGCCTTGATGGGTTTAGAGCTTAACATTAGAGGGAATGACAAATAGGCCTTGCGGTGACACAATAGGGTTGCTGCCTACTTCTCTCGTTTTCTTGCCCATCGCTTCAACGTCTTCAACGGGGATTATTTGTATTCAAAAACCTATAATTTTCTTTTGTGGGACTCTTATGGAGTGTTTGTCATAATATTTAAAGCCATTGACTAAAACTATTTTTACTGTAGCATGTGAAAACTTTATACTGTAATAATTTTTTTTTACTATAACATATGAGAGCCTTATATTGTTCATAACTGAGAAGTTAGTTTGGACTATTCTTGTCAAACAGCTTTTTAGGTGTTAACATAAGGGTAAATCTATTTACTTATTTATCAAGGATGGGTATGCTGATTGTGTGTGTCTTCTTATTATGCCATTACACCAAGTTCCAGCTTTACTCGAGGAGTTTTATTCATAAATTACTTATATATGTTAGTTTTATGCTTAACTATAGCAAGTGCCGAGAGGATTCCAATATTTAAGGGTTTTAACAATCATAATGCAATTGATTTATCGTCATGTACTATTTTTTACTCGAGTAATTCCAATACAAAACATATATGAAAGGAGAGCAAATAAAACCCAGAAAATGAAAAAATAAAAAGAACAAAAGGAGAAAAAATTACATATTATGTCACATTTTAAAAAAAATGTGTCGATTAATGTCGTACTTAAAAAATATTGTGTCATGCTATCATTTATAAGATTTGTTTGAGTTGTGTCACTCTAAAATATGTCACACATTTCTAAAAAGCAAATTTTTAAACAAAATTTATGAAAATTTCTCATAAAAATACATATTAGGCGAGAGAAGAATGAGAGAAATTGCATGATTTTGAAACTTTTGAGGTAAATAGCAAGTTTTGAAATTTAAGATGTAAATAACTTATTTATTATGTAAATTATAATTATAGGTTAATCACATAATTATACCTCCTAGTTATTTACATCTTAAATTTAAGATGAATTAAAATATGAGTTTTGTTGATTATAATTAAAATAACTTATGATTTCTCAATAAATCCTTCTGTTTTTATAAACTACAAATATATCATTTGAATTTGAAAAACTTGTTTCAATTTTATCCCTTCTAGACTTTTTTTATTTGAAAAACATGAAGATAAGATAAAAATACCTTTAATTAAACCTAATTTATTTATAAAATATATGTTTCTTTTTGAGGAAAATTTTTAAAAAGCACATTTTAAAATTTAAAAAGTCATAAAACTTAAGATCTTTTTTAAATTTTGATATTTTATTTTAGGATTTTTTATGTTATTAATATATAAAATATTTGTCATAATTATTTAAAAGTAATCATGTTGTTTTGTCTTATTTTTTTTATTCATCGGGATGAAATTGAATTAAGTTTTTAAAATTTTGAGGTTATCTTTGTAGTTTCTAAAATCATAGGGACAAATTCAAAAATAATTAAAGCTAGGAAATACAACTATGTAATTAATCTTTACAATTATTTATATTGTAAACAAGGATGTAAATAAAATTATTTGCACATTAACTTTATTTACGGTGTAAATAATGGGTAAATGAATTATTTATACTATGAATCGAACATTATTACAAATATTTTCGAAACCTACTATTTACTACAATTAGTTTTAAAAAAGTGTTATTTACTACAATTTTCGATTGGTAAATTACATCTTGTGATTTCAATCCACTTGCAATTGCCTTTCAAAAACTGAGTAAATTAGATAATATACTCATTAAAAGTATTAAAAGTAGTATGTTTCAAACTTTTTTATGCAAGTAATTACATTATAAAACAACACTACTTTTTGTAGTATTATCAAATTGACCCTTCAAAAGCTCTATAAGTCGGAAGTACACAAATCGTCGGAAGCCCAATAAAAATAACGTTTCCAAAGCAGGCCTGGTACTTATCTTAGTGTCTTGTTGAATTAGGTTTAGTTAGAGAGTGTCTGTTCAACTTATAAATATTCTATATGTGACTTTTTGATATCAATGAGTAATGTATTAGGTTATCATTAGTAATCTACCAATATCACGGGAATCAATAGTTACCACTGGTCGTCGATGCCTGTTACTGGAGTAATCTTCTAGATTGGCATTTGTAATTTACCAGTTTATGTTGTATTTTCAACAGGTCACCCAACTATGGCGCCGCTAACACCAATAATCTGCCAAATTAATTCCCAAAATTAACACATACCATAAGTCGCAGAAGTAGTCTACTAGATTAATAATCATAACTCACTAAATTAACTCATATAGTCTAAGAAAAAGCCAAAATACACATTTTACAAAATTATCATAGAAAATATGATTTTGTCAAAAAATGACTTGAAAAATTATTATCAACAAAACTCTATTTTAATTCATAGTTTGAGGTTTACCTTAATGTTGAGTGATTTATGGGTTTACATTTATTTATCGTGTCATTTTGATTTTGATTTGTCAATGGATGAGATTAATTTTGATTGATAACAAAATAGACAAGTTAGATACACAATGTATAAAATTCAAATAAACCCTTTTTATATTTATGATTATAAATAAATTGCCTATTAAAATGTTATCGAAACTCGTGAACAAAAATATAATCAGAGAGGTTTAATGAATCTATGATTTGGCTGTAATTATGAACACTATACATGACAAATGTTTGTAATTATATACAACTTAAGTGTGCATTTTGATTTCATTGCGGCACAAATCAAAACAATAATCATATTGATTTCATTACAACCTTAATTGAATTAACAACAAATACTAGTGCATAACTAACATTCTTAGCCTGTTTGACATTAGTTAGTTCTAACCAATTTTTCAATATAAGACTCTCACATATTACAGTAAAAACAAAAAAATTGCTACAGTATAAAACTCTCACATATTATAATGTTTATAGTTTTAACTACTATGTCAAACACCTAAGATGTATTTTTCTTTATCTACTTCATGTGAGTCCAACTAAATTATCAGTTCTTAATTTATAGGTAAACAAATCAATAAATGAGCCGGAAAAGGATACATTTTTCTCATTTCTTTTCTATTTAAACGAATAAGAGTTATGGATTCTACCTTAACCATACACATGTTATTATATTGTACCTCCACGGCCCCTTTGGTATCCAATATTTGATTGGAGTGTATGGTATAGGATTGGATAGTAGACAATCCTATATTATGGTTGGTGTTTGTGCTCTTAGGATAGGATTAAATTTTAATATCACTTTTTTTTTAAAAAAAGTAAATCAATTAAATATCACTTTTGAATTCAATATTTAAAAACATATGCACGAAATAAAAAATATATTAAATTGATACTATGTAAAAATAAATAAATTTTAAAATCTACTTTAAAAAATATTTAGAAGTTAAAAAAATATAAAAATATTTGATTAATTCTAAAACACTTAATTTTTTAAATAAGAATTAATCACAGACGCTAAATCAATTCAATTTTTTTAAAATTATGTCATTCAATTTAGTTAAAAATATCTACTAAACATTTCAAGTAATTCAATTTCGCATTTACAAAAATTCCAATAATAGTTATATATCAGCCACGCTATAGATTGTTCCTTACATAATATGCAATATACCCAATGACCTAAATAGTCAATATCAAAGTTGTGTCTAAAAGAGTTAGCAATAGTTAATAGACCAAATGACTAATACAAAGTCTAATATCAAAGTTTCATTCTTAGATCTTCTTAAGAATGATCTCACCCAATCCAATTTTTTTGAATCCTCCAAAGCTTTGAAGACGCTGACATTCCATGGTTCTTGAGCAGCAAGCTTCAAAGCCTCAATTTGATCATCAACATGAATATCCAACTTTGTAAGACCATCCCATATGAGAGTGTGTTGTTCATCATCCTTCTTTTTCACATTATCCACAATGTCTTGAACTATAAACTCCACTTGTGCATTTGACTTATCCAAACACATGATCGTGTAGTTATATTATATTGGTCTGTCTTAACATTATTTAAGAGGAAGCAAGCAAAAGAATGAAGAAAAGAAAAATAGAGGACAAGCAATGAATTGTTTGCTAAAAAAGATAATCAATTCACTCTTGTTAGCAACTCATATTGAGTACATGTTTATAGAGAAGGGGAAGAGAAAACAAAAGGGAAACTATTCCTTAAGTGAATGATTTAAAACCTTTCTATTGCAGAGAATTTTGAGTAGTAAAATTTTATAACTATGCCCTGTTTCGAGAACATGGGGTGTTTGAATAAAATGGCACAACGATCTTCTTGCTTTTCTAACATGGGTCGCTGGTAAGTTTGCTAGTTTTCTTTCCTGTCTTTGAAGTTCTCAACAACTTGTCCTCTAAAGATCCTTATTTTGTTTTTTTCTCCCTTATGATTCTCTTTTTCAAACACACGGGGATGGATATACAAGCTTATCTGAATTTTGAAGTCAATGATGGTTTTTGTACCCTTTTGACGGATGTTTAAGTTTAAGAAGTTAGGTAATACTAATTAAGAGCTCTCAATAAAATCCACGTCGTTTGTTAAATCACTAGAAAACGAAAGAAGATGTAAAGAAGTAAGAACATGGAGTGACATTAAATCAAAAATGGATTAATCCCATTGCTTGAAACACCAAATAAACAGTCACCAAACATCAATCTCGCCAACAATCTTTCTAAATGAACATTTCCATCTAATTTCTAAAGAAATGTTCACAATAAAATTCTAGGAAGCATCCACGAACCCATATTACTAAAAAATGAGTTCAAACAAAGCCACTTAGGCGTCTGTAATTAGCCCTCAATGCTAAGAATATGACTTTTCAATTTATATTCAAAAAACTACAAAGCGATAATCTCAATACCAAGGAAATAATAATAAAAGCAAAAGCAGAAATGTACCAACTATCAAGACAATCAAGAGTAGAATTAACGCAATAAGAACCACAAATGATTAATAAAAAAAAACTCGGGTTGCGAAGTTAAAAGAAGAAGTCATCAAGAAAATCTAATTTCGCACCTCAAAATTCGAAAACAAATCGAACGAACCAAGCAAATTAGCAGAGATTAAATCTAAAAACAAAGGGAAAGAGAATTTCTGAAAGGAAAGACAAATCTTCCCTCGCGAAAGATCTCAAGTGGAGGATCCAAGGGGAAGAGAGAAAGGAGCTAGTCGACGGCACCGGCGGCGGTTCAGTCGGTGGAGATGGCTAGTCGAACTCCAGACTCGAGAGATGGTTTATCCTGTGATTTGGGAGGGGATAGTATAATCCCCTGATTAGGGGATTATTGTAGGGCAGGATAATATTAGTCCGGTCCAGTCCATTAAAAATGTTGGCCCAAAGATGGGATTAGAAGGCCTCATACGAATCCTATCCTTTTTCCGGTCCAATCCCTTACAACAAACAGACCCTAAGGACATGTTTAGTGTGCAAGAATGGAGAGAGTTTGATTACATTAAATTTCAATACTTCGTTTGGTAAAAAACTTTAAGGGATTAGAATAGATAAGTTCTTATCCAATCCCCTTTGAAGAGGATTAGGTTATCGCTTACTAAAGCATAGGCTTAAACACAACTTTTGTACATTGTACAAGCTTTCAGGGACTTATTTGTAAAAATTTATGGTCAAATTTTAATTTTCTAAAAAAAGGGTCAAAATGTAATTTTATATGATACATAAATTTTGCATAGTTATATTTTGCCCCTTTAATTTTAAAAAAAAGGTTAATCGCATAACTATATCTATTAGTTTTCATTATTTCTCAACTTGTCTCTCTATTTTTTGAAACTACAAAGGTATCATTTGAATTTAAAAAACTTGTTTTAATTTTATCCCTTGCAGATTTTATTGACTTAAAAACATAGAGATAAGATAAAAATACTTTTAACTAAACTTAATTTGTTTATGAAATATATGTTTCTTTTTGAGAAAAATTTAAAAAAACATATTTTAAAATTTAAAAAGTCATAAAACTTAAGATTTTTTTTTTTGAAATTTGATGTTTTATTTTAGGATTTTCTTATGTTTTTAATATATAAAATATTTATTATAACTATTTAAGGGTAGTCATGTTGTTTTGTCTAATTTTGCTATTTATGAGAATGAAATTGAAATAAATTTTTAAAATTTCAATGATACCTTTGTAGTTTCGAAGAACATATGGACAGATTAAGAAATAGTTAAAACTAAGAGACACAATTAGGTAAAAAGGCCCCATTTCTAATAACAATGTCATGCAATATAATTGATTTAGCTAAAATTTTATCATATCCTTTTAATATATTCTAATATAATCGTTTAAGACTATCATATCTAATCTAATGTTGTCTTGTCTAATGCATCAAACAAAACGCCCCAAATCTATATATGATGTTTTACATATAGCTTATATTTGCATAACACTTGTAAATATTAATCAGAGTAGAATCTGACATGGAAATTATAAGAATTATTGAGTATATGAGTTCGAAGTAAGCTTTTTTTTTTTTTTTTTCCTTTGATTATAAAGTGAGTGAAAAGGAGAGAAAATAAATGAACTTTACAAGTGGGCGTTGGCTGACAGATTTTAAAAAAATTAAAAAAGGCCCAGTCGCATGGTACTATTTATGAGTATAACATTGGTAGAACTCTTGTGACAAACATTTCCTAATTCTCTTTTTCTTTCATTTTTATTCTCTGTTCGAAAGGACAAATATTTTTTAAGTTGAAAAGAAACCGGAAGTGAAAGATAAGACTTTAAAGTTAGAACAAAATCACTTATGATCCGTATAATTTTTTCTTTGATGTGGACACAATCAATCACATGCTATGTCAACCTACATAAGGAGGTCCTCTCTCTCTCTAATTTCTCTCTCTAAATGTATATCACGAGCCAATTAATTCAAGAATTGATAGCCCCCACACAACTTTCTTTAAAACCCACTTTTGGCCTTTGCATGTGGATCACGCTCTCAAGAAGACATGGCCAAATTATAGATATACAAAATTTCAATCAATTATTAGGTGGTCGAATTAGGTCCATATATTCGGTGCCAACAACCCATTTGGGACTTTTTAATTTTGAACCCCTTTTTATCAACGACAGGGATTCTAATTCCAAATCCCTAATTAAAAGTAATAAATATAAATTAAAGTGTAAATTTAGTGTTTGATTACATATGTAATTTTTAATTTTGATATTTTTAACATACATATAAAAAAGAGAAATATTAAGGACATATTTAGTAAATCGTATTGTATTATATTGTATCACAT
Source organism: Artocarpus heterophyllus (assembly GCA_025403435.1). Classification (NCBI taxonomy): domain Eukaryota; kingdom Viridiplantae; phylum Streptophyta; class Magnoliopsida; order Rosales; family Moraceae; genus Artocarpus; species Artocarpus heterophyllus. The sequence goes on from CM046329.1 coordinate 5,826,988, forward strand.
TATAATATATTGTATAATACTACTACAATACAATATCAAAGCTGTTCGGGAGGGCCTTTTAAAAGTTTTTTTTTTTTTGCTTCTTGGGTCCAAAAGCTACTTTTAAAAGTGTTTTGTTTCTTCAAAAGTACTTCTAATCAAAGTCACAAAATATGACTGCTGAATAAAATACTTCTAAAATAGACTTTAAAACTTATAACAGAGTTTGAAGAGGACATTATAAGCTTCATTATAACATTTTTATCACTTATTAAAAAATTTTAAAAGCACTTTGATCTATTTATGCTCTTATTTATATATATGTATATAATTCTAAACACTTAGTGATTAGCTACAACTTTTGCTTTTGTTCTTTTACTAACTAAAACCACAAGCAGAAGCTCTACTAAACGACCCAAAGTTTATTTTAGAAGTTTTTTTTTTTTTTTGAGAAGTCATATTTTGTAGCTTTTAACTAGAAGCACTTCCGAAGAGCTAAAATACTTCCAATAGATCATCCAATTAACACTCTCAAAAGCAATTTTGAACTTAGGAAGCCAAAAATAATTCTTAAGAACCCTCCAGAACATGCCCTAAAACCACAACAAAGGCATCAATTTTTCGTATGGGTTTGGGACAACTGGTTAGACTCAAATTCTCTATCTATTTTTAGTGTATCAAATGATGTTAACCAATCTTCTAATGATATTTCATTTAAAAAATTTAAAACAATGTTTAATTATTTTTGTATGCTTTTCATTAAACAACGTATCATAATATGATGATTAAACACTGTTTAGGACACCAAACATTGGATGGATGATCTCAATCCACCAATAATAGACTTCACAACTTATCGCGGATCAATTAGGATTGTGAAAGTACAAAAATTTGGAAGTCAAAATTCAGTAATTGAAGGGACTTATTAATTTTCATGGAATAACAACATATGGTACGAAATTAAGTTGAAGAACACGATGCTAAGAAGAAACCTTAGATAGCTATTAATTCATTATTTGGTTATAAGAACGTTATTTATAATTGTACTATATAGCCAGCAAAATTGAATAAAAGTATAAAACAAATTATCAAGAAGTCCTATCTTGTACTAAACCCTAGCCCCAGTCAATTGTAGAAAGCATAGAAAATTGAAAAATTAACAACCGCAATAATTATTTATGTATGAAAACTACGGTAGTTCACTATCAATACAAATTAACCCGTCAAATTCACAACTAATGTTAAATGTATGTGTATAATACAAGAACTAACTCGCATCCTTCTAAACTGAAGCCTCATCCTACCTTACTCTATTGCACTTGACATAGCACATAAGAACCGAAACACATACATGCATGTATACATACACATATATGTGTGGATCTTGGACAAATTACTTTCGATTTTGAGCTTAAATATTGCACTATGCTTAATTGTATATTTCAAAATATGGGGCCATTGCCAAAAATTAGTAATTAATATAATATCAAGTAGCTAGCTAATGGTTACAACGGATCACTTTCTCCCTCTGTTATTAGGAATTATTTTGCAAAAGGCATTTTTATCTTTTTCGGCTAATTATCTTTTTTTTTTTTTTTTAGTAAAGTTGAAACATTATAGGAGTAAGAATAAATGGGCACAAATTTTTTTAGCATATGCTTGACTTAAAAGACCTATATAGAGATTAATTGTTGGACAATATTGTTGCTTTTTTTCAACGCGGATGATCAGAAAACTGTCTCTGTGTGTCTGTGTACAGTGAAGTGCGAATAAAGAATCTAAAGGCATGGCCTTATTCGGGGTTACAGGTTGGCAGATACCGCCACAATAACTTTGCGCATATAATGATGCAGTGAAAAAAAGGTACAAATGAAGGAGGAGAGTAAATATAAAGGCTATATATGTGGTATAATATCATGCTATACCCTAAAAAACATGACTAGTTAAATAAAGGAGCTGAGAGGGAGAGGGAGAGAGAGAGAGAGAGAGGGTTGGAGAGAGAAAGAGCTATATGTATGTAGCTATGTATATATAGCTATAAGTCTTTCATGACGCTAGCTAGGGACCCTAATCGTGTTATGAAGAAGGAAAGCGATTTAACAGGCGAGCTGAGCTGAGAGAGAAAGGCCCCCAACGGTTTTCTCAGAGAGAGATCATCAGCATGATCAGCTAGTGTAGCTCTAGGCAAACACTGTTGACATATAGACCAAATTTTAGTGTGGGGTTAACAATCTTTTCTTTCTGTAGTTGCAAAAGGCCAAAAAAAAAAAAAAAACAAAGGAAAAAATGAGAAAAAGAATCAAGGGAATGGTGCCATTGAACTGTATAATTTTACATATGCTGCTTTCTTGTTGCAATATTATGCAGCAGATCAGTCTGCCATGCGGTTGTGCCAATTAGGGTGATCAGCTATATAAATATATACTGCCGCCCCCACTCCACTCTGCTTGCCCACATATATGCATATTTGAATTTTATATTATACATATTTCGTTTATAACGTGACTTGAAAAAGGAATTATTTGGGTAGTCTCGCCTTTCCATTCATTTTAACTAATACACTCCAGTCCTATCTCAAGCCATTGTGGTTGATAATCCTTGCGTTGTGTCCCCGCTTAGCTTACATATGGGCCCCACTTTTCCATCCACATGTTGTTATATATATGTATGTATGTATGTATATATGTATGACCCATTTGCAGTGTGGTAATATTTTCCACTTTTATATCATTGAGTTAGTTGTGGCTGAGATCAGATATCTATTCATATAAAATGTATACAGTATTTAATAACATAGGTTAAAACTAATTATTTTTTAAGAGGCCTGTCTCATAGAGACGGTTTACCTGAGATCATCCCATAGACAGAGGTTTAGTTAAGGAAACTCATCAGAGTTAGAACTAATTATGATTGAAATACTATAATATATAAAAATTTTATATTATAACATATTTTTTAATACTGTAGTATTTGAGAGCTTTATATTGTAACAATTAAACATTTTGGTTTTAACTCACATTTTCATGTACATATATATGTGTGTACATGAGGGCATGCATGCAGTTTTCTGCTTTGATAGCTTGGGTACTATCATTGTCATCATCATCCTAGCGTAGCACTAGTACGTGATGTAGACTCATCGATTTGTTGCTTTCTATGGTTACGAAATTCAAATAGCTAGGTTCATAAATGAGCCAAAAATTATGTTTAGTCACGCAACGTTATATATATGTGATCGATATTTGATATGTATGTATATTGGCACATTATTGTCATGAGGCCCACTTATATATATGTTAGTACTGTTGCGTGGCATGCGTATGATATCAATGTCTATTCATATATAAATTATTATATACACAATTAAATATCACGTTAAGTGAACTATTAAAATTTGTAATATATATAGAACAAACAATATGAATAATACCTCCTAGGTACGAAACCCGGTTAGCTATGTGCTTAGCTTATATGTTTCGTTTTTTTTGTCGTCTTTCGTGTCCTTCAATAATTTCATGCTACGAGATTAGTAACATAATATTTTTATTAATGTGACATGATATTATTAAAAGTACATAAAAGAAACAGAAAAAAGGAACATAGGAGTTGGATTCGTTTAGCTATAGGCTCCCATTTACAATGAAATTAACTAATTAATTACCAGGCTGAAAGTCAATATGTATAGTACTTTATCTTCTTTTCTAGTTTTTGTTTTCCCTAATGAGACACCTTTTATTTTGATAATTATTAATTATCCCCCTAAATTAGCTAGAATTCTGGACCTAATAAAAGCATTTCATCCTGCCCCCACATGATCAGCAATGCTACTTTTGCCTAATTATCAAGAATTAGCTACCTTAATTAATTAATTAATCAATGCACAAATGCAATATTAGTACTTCCAAAAGAAAATACAAAAAAAATGTTCCCTTGAATAAAAAGAAATACAAAAAAGAATGTATTACACATGCATAATGCATGTTATATATTAATTGGATAGGTATATTTTTTCGACATATTACTGATGAAAACCAATGCTACATTAAACGGAATTATTGTTGGAACAATATTGAACAGAAAACAGGAAGGAAAAAAAAAAAGGAAGGAAAGGAAAGGAAAGGAAAGGAAAGGAAAATAGCAGTACATAGAACAGGTGGGAGTCGCTGGAAAATGATGACGAGGAGGGAAGCGATTTATGGACATATATGGTATGGCCACAGAGGGATGGGGACAAAAGGCCATCACAGGGATGATGATGAAACAACCAGGAAACCGCCAACTGGACCGGAGTGTATACTTCTGTATGAGTCTGGTTTGGTTGGTTCTCTCTACAATCTCTAGGTTTGTGGTCCTAAATCCTAGTCCCTGGGCTAGCTCCCAGCCTATATATACAATATACACACACATATATATAGAAAGTATACACAGGATTTATATCCTATATTACCATTAATATATAAGAAAAGAAAATACCTTGAATTTACAATATACAATATATATAAATTTTAAATATTAGTGTTTGTGTGGTATTTTAATTTTAACTCATCTATTTTAACTGTAAACAGTATAGAGCTCTTAAAACCTAAAAAAAAATAAAAAATTGATACAATATAAAACTTTAATATGTTAGAGTTTTTAAACTTAAAACTTCAACTACAACTACAATGTGAAATAAAATGAACTATTAGTCCAAAGATATATATATATATATATATAGACATGCATTTAGGATTGGCATCTCTCATCTAAATAAATGATTGACTGAAGGAGATGGAGGTCCCCACCTATGGTGCTTCACATATGTACTACTTGATCTTTTATTACATTTAAAGAATCACGGGATCTCCCCTCCTAATTCTAGACGTCTGTTGATCTTGATCATAAGACTTGATTTGCCCGTTTGACGTGTGTGTATGTATATATGTATGCATATATATAGATACATATTTATATACACAGGTATGTATACATAAGCTGGTCATACATGTATAATTGCAATATTGCTTATACATATTGCTTCTTTGAGAGGGAATTTGTGGGATTTGTATTACACATGAACCCAGCCATTTGAAAATTGAAACCACCAATCATATGATCATGTCTGCACATTTAACCGTGGAGAAAGAAAAATATATATCTAGTGATTGGTACTGAACAGATATTCAAGCGTGTAAGTTCTAATCATCATTGTAAGTGAAAACGTGAAAATGAAGAAAAATTATATAATTAATTATATTACTAGGTGAGTTAATTAATGGATCACGTCTCTTTGTTTATGGGTGCAAGTGCCTAACGAATATCGCACATCTGATCTCATTTTTAATTCTTTTATCTCAAGTTTTTTTTTTTTAAAAAAAAAAACTTTTAACATATATATATATATATAAGCAAATTATTTCTAAGGTGTTTAGAAAATATGATTAGACTGAAATTTTTTAGTTGAAAACTGTAACAAGTGCCAACAATAATAGTACATCTTATCACATTTTCAAATCTTCTATTTCAATTTTTTTTTAAATACTTATAGAACATCTATAAGCAAACTTTTAGACTGTTTAGAAAGTGTAATTAGAATTAAAACTTTTGAATTAAAAACTATAGCAAGTGCCTAATGATAATTGTACATCTAATCTCATTTTCAAATCTTCTATTTCAAGTTTTTTTAAGCTTATAGAACACAAACTTTTAGGGTGCTCGGGAAGTGTGGTTAGAAATTTTTAAACTGAAAACTGTAACATGTCAGAATTTTACATTGTAACTCACCTTTTTTAGGTCATTATAATATGTGAGAGTTTTATATTGTTCTGAATAAAAGTTTTGGTTAGATTTGATTTCGCCAAACACCCTGGATTACGGATTTTGCAGATTCATGAATTAAGCCTTTAAATTTATTTAAAAAACTATAATTTAAAATCAACATATTACAACCGAATCGAATGCAAGGTTTTAATAACAAACTAAACTGTACCATTACAACGCATTACAACTAACAAAAATAATAAACTTTAAACATGAGCAACTGTCATGAGTAAATAATGTTGATCTTTGTAAACTTTAGACACAATACCATAGGTATACAGGTTTATATATTGATTAAAATTTTGTATGTATGTATGTATATGTGTGTATATATGTATATATAATTTATACAATATATCTATTTCATATTTATAGACTACAAGGATTAAAATCTGTACTTATCAGATTGTGATTTTCCCAATCTAAAATAAATTTGTATTTCTCATTAGATTAAACAAATTGGCGGATTTTACTAAACCATTAGTATATGTTTTTTTTTTCTAAATAAACAACTCTAAACCTCTCCAGACCACGCATTGCTTTCCCCCGTAGGTGTTTAGTTTCAGACTTCCTAAATAGCCTAACATATGAGTATTAATTAAGAGACTGTTTTAATTTCTTCCTGATGTAGGAGATTACAAACTAAGAACTGCTTTGGTAATAACGTCGATTTATATACGCTTATTTTGGCACGCTTTTGTAATTAATTTCCTAAAATCAGTTTTTTTTTCCCCTTATAGTCTATGCAAAAAGCAACGAGTTGAGCGCTAGATAGAGATGTGCAAAATGTAATTACCAGTTCACAAACAAATCATACAAAGAACATAAATTGTTAAATTTTCTTTCTACCAAAGAAAAAAAAAAGAATTACTTAAATTTTCCGTTTAAACAATAAAAATAAAACTCCATTAAAATATTCTACTAAATTAGACATGGTTTTGAGTCATATTTGTATTAGATTCTTTATTAGAATATAAAAATACACTCTGTTAAACTCTTGTTTTAAACTATTAAATATACACATGATTTCGTTAGTTTTATTTTTCTTAAAATTTTGATGTGTTTTTTAATTAAATTCAACACTAAAAAATATACACTAGTGATATATATAATTTACTATAGAAAGTTTCGAAAAAAAAGGACAATTTTTCTGATAAAAACTAGAAAAAATACAAAAAAATGCCTATCTTGTAACTATTAAATTTATAAAAAAATAATTTTGATAATATCTTATGGTTCTAAAATATATATTATTATTTTCACTTAAAAAGTAAAAAAATAATAATAATAATAATTTAAAAAATTAAAGGAGGCAGGCGATAACCATGACAATACGGCGAAGATAGCGCAATTCCCAAAGATCCCCCTGTGCAGTGTGTGCATCTTCTAATCTGATAATCACGGATAAGATGTCATAGAAAAACCACCCCTTAGACAGTAAATAAAATTAAATAAATCAAATCTAACGATTACTAAACCTATCTCCTTTTTCTTTTTCTGCTTCTTATCTCACCGTGCTTATTATAAAGCCAAAAAAGAAAAAAAAAAACAAAAAAGGTATTATTATTATTATTATTATTATTATTATTATTATTAATTTTTATAAATAAACATATTATTTAAAAAAGAAGAGAATCTCTCTTTACTTTTTTTTTTTTGATGTAGAGTAAACATACCCAAAGTATTGATTTCTTATCAAAGCGAATAAATATCATATTTACTTAAATGTTTAAATTTAAATGTTATTATTTAATAGCTATTAGTTTAAAAAATGATATTTTAATAATTAAGGAGTGTTAAATACATATGCCTCTTTAATTAGTTTATTTTATGACATGTGTCATTTCAACTTTCTCAACTAAAGCAACTTAATAAAGAGTCACTTCTTTTAACCTTATTTACAAGAGTGCGACTCACTATTTAACACATTTTTATTCTCTTTCTACCCACACAATCAATATGGTTACCTCTTTTTTTTTCATTTTCTTTTTCTAATTAAAGTTGCACCCCTTTTTTCTCTAATGACTACTTACAAGATTGCCATCTCCTCTTTGGCTTGGCTACAAATATAACGACCTTACACGTTCCATCCAAAACAAACAAAAAACTGAGATAAAAAGATAGGGAAAAATGTAGAAAGAAGCAGAACTCCTTTATTTATTCAGTGGCCACTAAAAACTTTTTTTGTTACAATTCTCTTAACAAGGCAAATGCTTGAGTCTAATTGTTGTGGGGAATTTTTTTTTTTCCTGTTGCTATTTATGATTCAAATCTGTTGCTATCACGTTTAATGGTTGCTTTCAAACTTCACCTTTTCTAAGAGCTGGATTCCTTCTCTTTATACAATTAGAAGCACACGTTCATAAGTATTCCATTTTGTTTTTATATTGATATAAGATGCTTGAAGAATTAGTTAATCAATGAAAAAGATGATGATAGTGAATTGACTTTTCTTCTGTTGTTGTTGTTTTTGTGTGCATTCCATAGTAAACCTATTATTATTATTATTATTATTATTATTGTTATTATTATGTGTTGATGTTGATTTTTGCCTTGTAGACTTAGTGAACTTTTTTTTTTTTTTTGGGGAATTACATAGTGACCCCTTTATGTGTTGTTGACGATGATTTTTTTTCCTTGTTTTCTTATAGACAATCATGAACTTGAACGCTTCCAACAACGAAACGATTGAAATATGTCTCATGGAAATAGTGCAAATATTTTAGAACTTATAATGGTATGGAATTTGATTCACAATTACAAGATGCACATTCATTTTATTTACAATATGCATAGTGTATTAGTTTTGGCATCTCGACAATGAATAGTCATAGATCAAAGACATCTAAGGAGTTTATTGAAGTCAAGTTTGCTTGGACTAGATATGGTTAAAAGAAGAGAACCTAGTTTGGGCATGTTTACCTTTATCGTTACTTGATCCACCAGTGTCATATACAAAAGGAGCTCCAAAAAGAATGAAAAGTGGAATTGAGAGAGTTAGCAAAAGAAAACTCGCCAGCAAATCAAAGAAGGTTAGTTCATATTTGGACTTTTTTTTTTTTTTATTTTTTACCTTTTACATTTTACTTACAAGAATATGTGTTGCTTTTATTTTTTCTTTTTCTTTTTTCCCCTTTTTCAGATTTTATAGAATACCAAATCATTGACAATTGGAGATACCAATTATTCTCAAAAGAGGTTCGTTATATGTTTAAGATTGACCAAAATATTGATATAATTACAGTGGTTTTATACTCTTTGTAGTAATGGTTAGATATATATGAGCAAGTAACTCAAATGACTGCGAGTGAAGTTTTACCTCATGAAAATCACCATGATTTGTGTTCAAAGGTGAGTAATGTTCGAGCAAAAGTATCAATATAATTTTCAAAAAATTAACATATATTATTTTTTAACTTTAATATATTTATTTAGCAAGATGATTTCGATGTATTGAAGAATTTTTCGGACTAATATTCAAAATATGTGAGCTTGGAATCCACAAATGCAAGGGAAAAAGGACGGTAAGCATGGAGATTAATCTTATAAATCCAACTTATATTGATTCCCATTTTGTAATGTATAATCAGTTTTTTTTTTTTAGGTACAATGTGACTTCTTGGAAGAACATTACATCTAAGTGGGTCAATGTGACTTCTTAAAAGAATACATCTTAAGTGGGTCCTCAAATATTTAAATGCAAAATATATATGCATGGAAGATTGGTAGAAGGAACATTGTTTTGTTATTCAGGTGTTTTTAAATTAGTTATCCTTTATGTTTTGATAACAAGACTGACGTCATAGTGTGTTTTTATTTCAAATGGATATGTTTACTTTACAAATTATCTTTATCTAGACTTTTTCAAAGATACGCATGAAATTTTTAATCTGTGATTCATTCAATTTTTAATTGGTCATTTATTTAGCAACAAAAGATTTGATTCATTTGGAAAAATAAGAATATTGATTCCGTTTCAATAATAGGAAATGCAAAGGATCAGTTCCAAAAAAAAAAGCAGAGGAGTGTAAATCAACAAAAAAAAAACAGTTTATCATTTCCTTGACAAAAAAATTAGTAGGACAGAGGACTTATCGCGATGCCCGCGGACCAATTTACGATGTCTCCGTTGCTGACGTTCGTCAAGCAGGCCACGTGGATTGGCCAGGGTCTTCTTCGGCTAATGGGGAATTCGCTTTCCGCCGCCTTCCGACCCGCGGGAGTATACAATGACAACTTCCGGACACTCATGCCCGATCGTGAGACTGCCTGTTGAACGTTCGATGACGCGTTGCTCCGACCTGAGCTATGCAACAACGAGATCCCCCTTGATCCTTGCCGGATGTGCTTGACGGTCCCCCATAATACGCTCACTTGGGGACCTCTTACTCCAGCTGTTCCAAGAGTATCCGCTAGTTAAAAAACAACATATACATTTATTGTTCCTATAATCTCAGTTTTTAATTGGAAAAAAAGGAGTATGGTGGTAAGAGAATAAAGGTGTATTGAAGAGTAAGTGGCACTCTTGTAAATAAGGTTAAAAGAAGTGACTCTTTATTAAGTTGTTTTGGTTGAGAAAGTTAAGATGACACATGTCGTAAAAGTAGACTAACATTTTTAAAAAAAGTTGAAATAGGGTCTGTATTTAGTACTTCTCTTAATAATTATATTGAATAAGATCTTTATTCGTAAGTTAGTAAAAAGTAATGAGATTATTTCTCATTTCTCTATCAAATAAGTAAGTAAATACTAGAAAAAGAAACAAATGATACTCACTCTCAATACTTTGCTCTTATTTCCAATCCCATCACTTTTTTATGGTTTGATAAACATGTCTTATATGTTATAACTTTGTAATTTGCACTATAACTTTTTGCTTGGAAGTTATGTCCAAACACCTCGTTTTCTAATTCAAGTGTGGCGTTTAATCAAATTGGACCACAAAAAAATTAAGCTAATAGACTTGCACATGTAGACTTTTAAATATCCTATGTAAGACAACAATTAATGCCAATTTACTACTATTGTCTAGTCCAATATTTGGCATTAATGAATCTAGCCACAACTAATAAACTATTACATTAGAAAGAAAAATAGTTATACACAAAAAGGGGTAAATTACCCTCAGAGTCCGATTAATAACTCTCCCAAAAACTAGCACTATAATTTCCATGAGGGGCCAATACAGAAAATTAGTTGGATTGAGGATGAAAGTGAAGTATACATGCCTAGAGTGATAAAGGTCTGGCCTTTATTGGAGCATATATCACCTTCTTTACTTTTTTTGTTCTAATGAAAAAAGAGAGCGTCTTAAAAAAAAACTTTAGAGACTACGGGTAAAACAGCAAAGAAATCTGGATTATACTTTTGTCTATTAGTGTTAAAGAAGCTTAAATTATAATTCAACAGATTCACCGAAAAACATAATTGTAACCTTATTTTGGCTAAGAGAAATTGATTTCGAATAATGGAAACTATAGCCTTAATAAGTCCCTCTCTTGGCCACATTATTTAGTTAGGAGGGGGTCTTATCTATCCTTTTTTCTTTTTTTGTTTATCTTTTTCTAGACGAATCAGAATTCTTATGAGGCGCCTACAACTATACAAGTCGGTGTTTTGTGTGTGCGCGCTCGAACGAGGAGGTGCTGCCTTTTTCCCACTGGCAGGACCAGCAATATCATCAATGACTCCAAAAGTCAAAAAACTCCAACCTAACTAGATCTGGCCCCTGCCTACTCCAAATGGCTTCCATAGATAATAACAATTATATATGTTAATAGTAATTTTAGTTTTATTCAAATGTAATTGTTATAAATAAGATTAATAATAAAAACAAATTATTGGTTTGACTTGATGGGTGCTTTTGTTTTTGGTAAGGAGCAAGGAGGGAGAAATTCATCACCAAATCACTAAGGCTTATATTGGGTAGTATTATTGCATGGAAAAATATTTTAAAACTAAAAAAAATCATATATTAAGATTTGAGAAAAGAAAATTATATATATATATATATATATATATATGAAAAGGACGAGCTCACATGATCAAAACCACACCGCCTTCATGGGCCCCTACGTATAAACTTTCCTTGCTTTCTCTCCCTCCCTCCTCTCTCACACCCTCAAAACAGTGGTATTTACTTTTTTGGTAAAAAAATGGAGGAAGGCAGGAAGGAAGAAAAATGCCGCATCTCCCCTACCCACGGTTGTGAAATTAAGAAGCTTCCAAGGGCAGTCAATTAGTAAAGTTGTTTTTTTTGGTGTGTATATAGATACCACCACACAAGTCTTTTCAATTTCTCTCCTTTCTTTTTTTTTTTTTTTTCGATATATATCTTTGCTTGATATTCATCTTTTGGGAATATTATGCCATTTAGTTTTTGGTCAATATTATCAACAGCATCAAAAACAACAACAACAACTAATTGGATTAATACACTTTCGTTGTCTACCCCAATCTTCCATAGCCTTAATATTTGCTTTTACTTAGGGTTTGAGAAATTCCTCATTTCCTCTCTTGTGGTCAAATAAGAAGGCACCGACCCTCCACTTTTGTTTTCTACTTCTAGTACTGAGAGAAGTTTGCTGAAAGATAGAGAGTAGAGAGAGAAAGAGAAAGCTTCCTTTAATCGCTTATCTGGGTCTCACAGAAATCTGAAAGAAATCAAAGATTCAAACCTTTGAAACCCAAAAAATTTCCGTAAACATTTTTTCTTCCTCATCTTCCTTGTAGGGTTTTGAAGTTTTTGACCAAATTTCTGATTTAGATGCAGTGTATGAAAAGTTTGAGGTAGACATATACACATAATAAAATAGTAGTATTTTGGGTCAACAAAAAATGGAGTTTGTGCAAGAGGGTCAAAAAGATGATCCATACTCGGACAATAGAGAAGAAGAAGCTCATGGTGATCAGGATCAAGAAGAGGAAGAAGAAGATGATCACGATGAGGTAAGAAATATCGCCACTCATATTCAACATCCTTTGTCGTTTTCCGCTTCATCGTCTGGATATGCCAGCACCAGCACCAACATCAACACCAACAATCTTCAGTTTATGGACTACCTGTCGTTGAAAAGTGGTGCTAGTAACAGCGAAGAGGGAATCATTATCTGCAACGACAACAACAACAACATCAATAATAATAACAACAATAATCATGATGGGTTTTGGTTGTGTGGAGGCGGCGGCGGCGGAGGAGGAGGAGGAGGAGGGGGAGGGGAGAGGGAGCACATGTTCGACAAGGTGGTGACGCCGAGCGACGTGGGGAAGCTGAACAGGCTGGTGATTCCGAAGCAGCATGCGGAGAAGTACTTTCCGTTGGACTCCGCGGCGAACGAGAAGGGGCTGCTGCTCAACTTCGAGGACCGGAACGGCAAGTCGTGGCGGTTCAGGTACTCCTACTGGAACAGCAGCCAGAGCTACGTCATGACCAAGGGGTGGAGCCGCTTCGTCAAGGAGAAGAAGCTCGACGCCGGCGACATTGTCTCCTTCGAGCGCGGCATCGGAGACTCCGGTGAGGGCCGCTTGTACATAGATTGGAGGCGTCGCCCTCATCATCATTATCAGCATCAGCATCAGCATGCACTTCCTAATCACAATTCACTCTTCCCAATTGATCATCATCAACAGTATCCTTCGCCTTATCAGCAGTCAGCCATTCGATGGGGCGGTGGCGGTGGCGGTGGAAGTGGTGAAGGACCACTCTACTCGCTGCCGATGCCGCAGCAGCAGCATGAGAATTTTCAGTACAATTACGACATTCAATATCCTTATCTTCATCATCAGTATCATCACTACCCTCCTCCTTATCTTCCTCGTCATCATCAACAACATCAAATTAGCGGCATGCATGATCATTACAAAATGAATTACCAGACTAAGATGTCAGGAAACGTGGTCTCTCCCATGGTAATTGAATCTATTCCTGAGGCAGCAGCGGCGGCGGCAATGGTCGGCCGCAACCACCACGATGGAATAAGCACTACCCCGCCGGTGGCGCGGTCGAAGCGCCTTAGGCTCTTTGGTGTGAACATGGAGTACTGTCCTAAAGAGGATCAAGATTCTGCTGATCATGTTACAATGGCTTCACTACTCAGTACCACCACTACTACTCCTCATCACGATCATCTTCATCAACATCATCATCATCATCTAATTCCTTCCTTTTCAGTTTCATATCATCACCAAGTAAGATTACCCAATAACCCCTCTCCATTGCCAATAACAAACATTGGTCCAGCAGAGTTTGCACGCAAGGGAAAATCTGCTTCCTTGTCTTTTGATTTGGACCCTTAATTTTAATTTAGCTCATGAGTGCTAGTGTGCTACACCATATCAATTAATGATATTACAAAATGAACATCGGAGACTAGAAATTTTTTTTTTTTCCTGGATTTCATTTTGTGCTATGTCATTAATTAAGAGCACCTAAGCTTCGTTGAACATTATAGCACTTCGCAATTGCAATGGATGAGTACACTGGATTTTTGGCAAGGTTGAAAGATACAAAAAGTCTTTTTGCCTGATTCAGTTTTTTTTTTTTTTTTGGGTTGGGGTGTGTGTGTGTGGGGGGGGGAGGGAATTTTACATATGATGTGAAGATGGAGGGTGCAAAAACGTTAAATTCAATGTCTGATTAGATTTATCATATTTTCAGTATGTGTATAATACAATATAAAAAAAATGAAGATATATATCATCTTTATTTTTCCTTACTTCTAATTAATTTCTTCTTGAGTTTTCAGTTTCCTATGAATGATATTATATATATATATATTGTCAATTCCTCTTAATTTGTTGATTGACCAATATAGAAATACACTCTTTTATCTCTATATGCATGATCCCATATTAGCACAGTTTTTTAGATCGCATATATATATATATTATATAGCTCAAGGCTAAGTATGGCTTTGGTGACACAGTTCAAAAAGTTGTATCTTTGTTTTCTTTTCACTGATATACTTAATTTTGCAATGCCCCTTTAGTATTATAAGTGTAATTGGTGCAGGCTGCTGCTGATTAGTTAGGCACGCTTTGCAGGTGAATGCTCAGAAATTTTTCAGCAGCGCACACTGCTGTAAAAGATCGTATATGTACCTTTGTGCTTAACTTTATATAGATCATCTCTAGTGTACTTATGAAGTTTGTTAACTTTGTTTTTTACCAGTAATTATTTCATTGTCTTTTTATCTTTACATATATATATATATACACACACATACATATAGCAGCCAGCTTATCTCTATTAATTGCACGCTAAAGGATATATCACATCCATTAAAGCAGAAATGGTCCCAAGGTGAGTAAGTCTCGTGTTCTTGGAATAGGGTATTACATTGATATTATACTGTATATATAGTAGACTAGTAATTCAATGCTTTTGGTTGGTTGCTATCTGCAAAAGAACGTACTTTTTTGTAAATTTACTAATCATAGATCTAGTTTAGTTAAGTTGTAACCGATACAGATGCATACGATTATCTGTTTTATGTCTGTTATACTTAACAGTTGCATCAGTTTATATGTTAAATATTGATTTTTCTCATTACTTCACATGACTACTACTGGTTTAAGAGTATGTTTAGAAATTAAGTTAGAACTTAAATACTGTAGCATATGAGAGCTTTACACTGTTGCTAGTTGCATACTTCTACTTTACACTAAAGCATTCAATGTAGAAATTTGAAACTCAATACACTGTAGATGTATACTTAAATCTTATCAAAATATATATTTACTAAAAGGAAAACTATTGTTTCTTCTTTCTTGTTTCTTTTCTTAAAACAATATCTATATGTATTAATAGCTGATCCTTAAGTTTTGGACAATGACATTGTACAGGAGGTATATTAATAGGCAATTTAAATGCATATCACTTTCATGCTCTATACTCCAATAGTTACTCAAGGTTTGGGCTCTTGAAAAAGTACTACTCACATGATTCTCAAGGGCACCACTACAATACTTCTACTGCCACACCAAGATTTGAATTTCATGCACCTTTCAATGAATGCTGCACATGTATATGTGCAAATTGTCATAAAGTTTCCTTAAGATAATTCAGAAGTCTAAGTAGTAGCTTTTGGTGTCTTTCATGGGATAAAAGGGATGTAAAAGAAGCATGATTTTGGAAATCTGAAATATATATGACAACCAGCTAGAGCGAGATATACAGAATGCATGGGAATCCCAAATAAGGGTTGTAAAGAAGCATGATTTTAATTCAAAAGTTTTACTATTCATGATAACATATGAACACATGATGGGACAGTGACAATTTTAATAAAATAGGAAACAGTAATGAGAAAGAGGAAATATAGTATGTGTATATATATATGTGGCCTTTAATTAGCTAGAATATATAATGTACAACTCTATAGAAAGCATTTCTTGATTGTGGCGATGATTTTCTCTAGGCTACTGTTCTAGGAAAAATAGAATTAGAATTAACTCAATAGATAATTATCTAATTAGAATCTTGGGCTTTCAAAGGTGATTATCTGAAGAAAATTATACTAGATTTTGCATGTACATATCCAAAATTCATCAAAATTTATATTGTAGTTTACAAATTAATATTCAACACACTATAAACTAGTTATTGAAGAATTAAGACAATTTATATAGGAAACAGATGCAATATCTAAAGTGTCAAAGATGTTCATGATTGATAATAATATTCTGTAAAAGTTCATTTATATACACACACACATACATATATATATAAGAGCATGTAATTCAAAAGCTATGTATTAGTTTTAAGTTTTTACTTTTTTGTGACTACTATATATAATAAATTATTCATGAACCCTACTGCATACATATGATTGTATTGATCTTTGGGTTCAAACTGTTATATATATATATATATGTATGTAAATAAATTTTCTCCATAATGACTTCTGTCTGAAGCCTGTGGGAAACGGTTAGGCCGTACATCAAGATTTTTAAGTTAGTATGCGCGATGAGACAGAGTTCTCTCAGTTCAATATTATATAATTTCAAGGAAAAAGTTAATTAATTAATCTGCCTCAACACGGTACATTTTTCCCCATATATACATATATGCATTAACTCACCGATTCTTTTGTCGTCGGAGAAACACCGTCTTCTCAATTCCACCCCATAACTACAATTGATAGTTCTTCCGTGCAATATGAATAATGACCCGTGTGTACGTGTATATATATACATACACTAAACATATATATACACATATACATATAGATTTGGCTTTGTGGTTATTGGTAGTACTTCATCATCATTCGTTTATGTGTGTGTGTTTTTTTTTTTTTTTTTGTGCAAGTACTATTAATAAGTAGCTACTTTTCTACGAGAAATGTCTTCACCCTTCAAGGGTGTCTTACTGAGTTATAGTGTTACACACACACACACACATATAATAGTGATATTGATGCATGGACGTCTGTGTGATCAGTGCAGTACTGCAATCAACGACCTTTCATGAAACTAAATTTAAAAAGGAATTTATCCATTTATCTGCTGTGATATCTAGAATCTGAAACAAAGCAAACTGGTTCTGTGCCAACAGCTTTGTTGTGTTTTCCCAAAAGAAATAGAAAATAAATTAGAGGAGTTTTTTCTTCCTCTCTGTGTTTGAGTGATGCAATATATATATATGTATATTTATTTATTTATATATATTCGTGAAAAAAGCTATATTGAGAATTGAGATTGTGTATGTCATTCTTATTCTTTGATCGATCTCTGATCTTGATCAGATCAGGAAAAAGAAAACGAAAACTATTTGGTTAATTACCTCATTAAAACGTGTAGTTTTTCTTTATAACAATTGAAATTCGAAAACAAGAGGCAAATTTTTCTTCTTAAGTTGGAAATGGACAATTAAAATGAGTGAGACTAGTAAAACATTCGTTTCTTCTTTTTAGATACAAACATATGAAGTTGATTATTAATATAGTACCCTCTCAATACTCATGTACTTATCATCATCAGACAAACATGACAGCAACACGTGCTTTTTTTTAATCTCATACTTTTCTTTTCTTTCTGGCTCTAATATTTCCTTTTTCAGCCTATATACATAGCTAGAAATGAACATAAAAATCTATGCCATTTGGGGCTATGGTCAGCCTGTCTTTAAAAAAAAAAAGAATTTTTTTTATTAAAATAGGGGATTTAAACTTGTCACCTTTGGTGGCTTCATACAGAGAAAGTAATTTTTTTCATTCCCCTTTAATCGACTGTTTTATTGAAAATGAAATTAGGTCACATCAATTGTATGAGACACACCGTGAAGAGATGGCACAAATATTGAGGTTGAGTTTCTTCCTTTTTTTTTTCAAATATTAAATAATGCAGACACAACTATATGCTTTTGAGTTTGAGTAAAATAAATAAATAAAAATACATAAATTAAAATGATGTTATTATACAGAGGATATACAATGTCGGAGAAGTCATGTGTATATATGCATATATTTGTGTGTGTGTATATATATAATAAATAAATTACCTATGCACTAATATTTACCGTATGTGAAGCATCGGAACATACCTGTCTATGTTTGTATGTGTTATATATGCACCATGTCACTTGCACACCAACTATAGGATTAATCATTTTTTAGGGGTATATATAGGATTAATTAAATAATTACAGGGTGATGAATTTTTCTTATTGTTTTTTTTTTCTTTAGCAGTAATCATAATAGGAAAAACATTAAGAACAGATCAAAAGTGATCATTCATTACATTCACAAGATTCCTGCGTTTGGAGCTTGAATACTTAGCTAGCTAGAAGAGAGGGTACCCTATAAGTAGATAATTGTGATTAGAGATTCATAGGTTAGCTTTTACAACTAACTTTGATGATGACCAAAGAAGATGGTCACATGGCTGAGGTACAAATCTCGATCCTTTTTTTTTTTTTTTTCCCATGGTTATTTTCTTAACTTGTGGAGGAACAAATTGTAATATAATAATCAAAAGTTACTAATTTGGGTTTCGTGCCATAGCAATACACATTTAGCTAAATCCTAAGAAAGGACGTACAATGTAGAGCTCCGTCTTTAGGCAATATTGCCGGATATACAATGTCAATTTTCTCAACAAAAAAGAAGTGCAGTATGAAATTTATTTTGTGCAGACAATGTCGTTAGAAAATGTGTTACAATAGAAAAGGTGCATTTGGCAATCCCGTTCCAATTATAAAATTGAAACTGTTATAGTGTAAAGTTTTTACATGCAGCAGTATAAAATAAAAATAAGTTACAATATTCACATGCTACAGTAAAATTGTTTCAATTATTAGTGTTAATTGTATTATCAAAAACAGTCAAACTTTAGCTATTGCAAATCAATGTTCTACCTTTCCGGTGTTATGTGTATGTTATGGTGCACATTTTTCCTTTACATATTATGTGCAGTGCAAAATGATCCATCGTGAAGGACCAAAGACAAACCTAATATTTCAAAGACAAGCATGTATGGCGCATGTAACGTTGAGAAAGGGAAGAGTTTTCTCATTGTGTTGTGTTGTTTTGTTCACAACTATCTTGACTACATCGTAATTGAATTAGGGACAGAGTTCGAGATAGTCAAAACGAATTTTTAGAAAACTAGGGGAATTCAAGGTAACAAGAAAAAAAATTAAGGGTATGAAAATACATTGACTAATAAGCTAAAAAAACTTTACACTATCTTTATTTTAGGAATAATGAGACAAAGGTCCCAAATATGTGTATAAAATTAAAATATGGCTCTGATTTGTAAATATTATACATATGATTTAAAATGATAACATTAAAATAGTTATTATTGTAATTATATAAGTAAAAAATAAGACATCATTATGATAATTACTACGTCATTGGTTATTTTTTGTGTTAAATTTTAATTTCACCACAATAATTTAACTATGTAAGTGTAATATTTTACGAACAAATGAGTACGTACATGGGCCTAGTCTATGCTTTGTAACATTTTAGAGAAAAATGAGACAAATAACAAATTTTTGGAACTTTTTAAGGTAAATAGCAGATTTTAAAAATATTTATAATAAATAACAGATTTATAATATAAACAATGGGGTGTAAATAAACTATTTGCACTTAAATTTGTGTAAATAAAAGGGGTAAATAAATTATTTACACTATAAATTTTTTCTATTTATTACAAATATTTTCAAAACATGTTATTTATTACAATTAGTTTTTAAAAAGTGAAATTTACGACGAGTTGTTTGGTTAGAACATTCACATATTTTGAACCCAAAATCTCCCTTAAACTAGTGTTTCATAATCAAAAACTTAAACTCATTTCAAACTATGATGTAACAATTTGAACTTAAAATTCTCTCTAAATTTAAAATTACCTTCCTCTTGTTTTCAAGATTTTGAATCCATTTTTTATACTACACTTTGCAAACTTCTCATTTCAGACCAAAAATTCAAATCATCATATTTCATATCTATAAAATAAATAGAAAATACAATTTTCAAAATTTTATGGGTGGCTTGGTGGACCGTGCAAGAGGATTGTTTGTTCTAATGTAGGTAAACTATGATATATCAAGTGGTATCCTAGCATGTTTCTTTAGTCCAATAAGCCCTCAAATATTTCAACACAATATTTCTTAGAGAAAATTACATGTTATGCTATATTTTTAAAAAATATATTTATTCATTCCATACTTAAAATATTATGTCATACTACCATTCATGTTATTATTATTTTTTAAATAAGTAGCACGAGTTGTTTAAATATTTTTCTCAATCAATTTAAATAAACAAATCCTAACATTCTCTCAACTCTTTATTCCTCTTTCTGTCTCATCTATGAGAAATCTTTTAATAGCATAGTAAGTTTCAAACATGAATGGCATTAATTAAAAGTAAGTTTTAAAAGATACCATTTGTAAAAATTTCCTTATTCCTTGTTTTAGATTCCAAATTTATAAATTTGATGCCCTGTAACAGCAATCTCCAGTCGCCCTTCATCATATCATATGAGGTTAACTTTCACAAAAATAACCATGCACAATCACAACCATCTTTCTAAATATCTATACTATCCCAAAATAGAATTCGAAGACAGTTTATAACTTGTTTGGGAACATAAATGAAACCACATTTTATGGTTTTAACTAACTTTTAGTTTATATTTTGTGAAAAAAAAATTACTGTTGCAAAAGTAATTAGAACCACATCCAATAATATTTCCAAACGAGCTATTATTAGTCACCTATTCCCCTAAATGCTTATCCTCCTCGTAAACCACTTTTGACCTTTCCAAATATTATTTTAAATGGCCTTTAAACTCTAAATACTTCCACATCTAGTTAAGCAACAATTATGAAACCCAAAATGGTGCCATGATTCTTCGTCTCTAGTTAAAGGACTGAAAATTTAGTCTAGAAATCAACCAACTAAAGAAGGATTTTCTCTATAAATACTGGACTCGACTTCGCTTATCAATACTCAAAGACTTGTTTATAGGCTATTTGGTAATATCAGTTTGGTGTAACTCATTCCAGTTTGAACAGATTTTATTACAGTATTTTGCTCAAAAAATTTAGATTATTACAGTGTTTTTAATTCAAACTTTCTACTTTGAACTAACGATCCAAGGGGGCTATATATTAGTCTTCCAACAAGCATGCAAAGATTCAACCCTTAAAGTTCTCAAGACCAGTTCACGAGTCTTTAGAGCAAATTCACAAGTATCTAGAAAAACTCATGGGTCTCAGCACAACTTTTTATCATGCATGCTTAAGGTCTCTTAGCATCTTTCTACTTAGACTATTCACCTCTCACACTTAAGAACTTTCATAGCAAATTCATAGGTATCCACGCTAAACCCATAAGAATCTAGAGAAACTTATACCTCTACAAACAGATTTATGTCCACAATATCCATTTTAATGCTTCACAAAACGTTTTCAAATAGGTTATTCTTATGCCATCATATTTTGAATACCAAAAAAATATTCTTAATAGTATCATACCAAGATGTCGACGGTTGTCATCGATATCCTCAAGTGACATTAGACGGCATTCGTTGTGATATTAAAAATTTTAGCGATCAATATCCAAACAACTATTATTGGTATCCTACCGTAATACTTTGCGGTCACTGGCTGTAAACTATCAATATCTTTGAGTAATACTCAAAGGTTGTCATTCAGAGACCGTTGTATCTTAATCTTACGATGAGTCCTGGAGGTAGTCAGGTGTGACACAGAAGATTAAGAATCCACAATCTTTCGTGCTACGGCCTGTTTCACCAAAATATTTAAAAAATCACAAAATAAGTGAGTTGGCTTAAATAAAGGCCGAAATTAAATATTTTTTATAGTTGTTTTATGTTTAAATTAACAAATAACGTGTTTGGAGTGCTGGTGTGAATCAATTGATTTAAACTCGAATAATGTGAAATTTTTACATGTTATAACTTTCACTTGTCATATATTTTGGATATATATGTAAAGTACTCATGTATTAAATTCATAGTATGTTTATTGATCATACAAACATAATAAATATTTTAACAATAAAAAATTTCATGCAAATGTAATTGTTTCTAATATAAAGGTGAATTTGTAATTTAATCAAGAAAATTAATTGCTTTCTTTATTGTTTCTTCCTAATACCAAACAAGAGAATAGAAAGTTATTATCATTTTCTTTCTATCATACCAAATAACTTTGAGTACATGCTCAATCCCTCTGTTCCTTCACACTTCCCTCCCGTCATATCCTATTTATCTTTCCTCTTTTCTATCCTTTCTACCAAATGCACCCTAAAAGTCAAGACTAGGTGTATTGATGTTAACATTTCAGGGTGTTTTTGTTATTTCTTGGTGTAGTTAACTTAAAAGAATTTGAATTTAAGGACACGAGGTTATTTTCATAAACCGAATACATGTTTCTATAGTATTTTATTTATTTATTTCTTTTGCACTCCTATATTTACGAGTAAATTGTGTTGTTACATCTCAAACTGTATAGTTTTTGCATAATACACCCCAAACCAATGATGAAAATGTCTATGATATTGTCGATTTTCTATGACAATATCCATATTTTAAAGTTTTGACATAGATATGAGGGGAATGATTTTTCTTTTGGAATGTCTATAAAATATCCACAACATTCATAAAAATCTGTAATATTGGTGAATATATGTGAAAACTCAAGATAGAAATTTCCACAAAATATTCAAAGAGGTAGAAAAATTTTCTTTTTGCCCAAAATCAATATTGTAAGACTGTTTTAAATTATTTTTTAATAAAATGTGACTAATATTTTGAACCTAAAAACAATATAGAGTATCTATTAAGACTTATTTAGTCTTTACATAATTTTTACTTTTAAAATGAATAGTTAATGACTCTCATGCAAAGCTCTATGTCATGTAACATATAAATGTGTACTATATTTTTACTATTTTTGTCTAATAGTTCCAATTATTGTTCTTTATAGAGCGTGTGAAGATGTGGTACAGCTAAAATAAGACAAATTGATGAGGATTTTGTTGTCTTAAGTTTTGACTCTATGAACTTAAGAACTAACCAAAGTTCTTATGGATATAATATTCCTTATAGTTTTTGAATTAGGATGACTAGTTCAGAAGTACAAAACCAAGATGATTTCTTTGACATCATAACTCCATGAAGACTACTCATAAAGTTGGATAAATCAATGATATCCAAATCATGGGTTAACAATAGGAAGAGATCCAGAAACATAATGTGACACATCAATAATTACCTCCAGAACTATTCAAGGGTAATATTTTGGTAGATATATTGTTTAGATCAAGACCGGAATCTACATAATGTTTTTCAACTAGCTAGAAAGTCCTTTTGGTATTGAAGACACTTTGAAGTTTGTGTGTACTTTATCATGTTTAGAGGTAGTTTTTAATACACTCTATCATATAGTTATATCTTATTTGTACTGAGTATGTAAAATAATATTAAAATTTTAATTTATATGTATAATGATGCTATCCTTTATAGTAAGCTATATAACTTTTGTATTAGACCAAAATTGTATTATTTATGTTACTAACTTGATTGAAATTAAGTAATATTAATTTCTTTAGTCTTGTATAAAGTTGTAAGAAAGAATTACAAGTTTTTATCAAGATAACTATTTTTCCCGAATATCTATCGACATCGATAATATCCACAATATTATCTGTAAATTAAAACTTTAACAACCCCAATAACATCGACATTTTCATCATTGTCTTAAACTTTTATTCTTGACAAAATGCATAATGAATTTTGAACTCATTGACGATTAAAGTCTAATAGCTAACAAGTGTCAAAAGACATGGATGATTTCAGTCACAGGATTTGTGGGTTATTTTTAAGAGCAGAGCTCATCATTTTAAATAAAAAATTGAAACTCAACACATAAAAATGAGTACTGAATAAAAATTAAATGTAGCTATTAGAGCTCAAATATCACTTATTTAATGTTTAGGGTGCATTTTCCTGAAATTCAAAGTATAAGGTATGTTTTGAAAAAGACAAAATAGTTCAACGTGTATCAGTGCAATTTACTCTGTATCCTCAAAGAAGGGGTAAAAACAGTAAATCAGAAGTTGATTTCCAAGGTTCAACTGTTCGACCAAACGGATTTCTGATCCCTCGTGTTTCCCTCCGACCTTTCCGTTCGGCAACCCCGCGTCCGATTTTCCACCGTGCCAAACAGAAACATTAACCGCCGATCACGTCGAGAAAAAGAAAGAAAGAAGAGGGAAAAACCGGCGTTTTGAATTCGACGGCGACGGAACTGGAATTGGAACCGTAGTTTGAAAGAAGAAAACGTTGCCAAATTTGAAGATGAAGTACAGATGTGTTCAGTGCGGGTGTGGAACGAATACGCTCTTCGTCCAATACTCTCCTGGCAATATCCGACTCATGAAGTGCGTAAGTCCTTTCAATCTTTTCTTTTTTTTGTTCCAATCAGATTTAGTTCTGTGTTTCTCTTTTCAATTTTTCGTTTTTTCTTTTTCAGGAGAATTGTAAAGCGGTTGTCGATGAGTATATCGAATGCGAAATCATGGTATTTTGTTTTCAAAACTGCCCCTTTCTTCTAATTAGATACTGAAGCTTGAAACTTTTTTCAAAAAATTTTTATGTTTTTTGGGTAAAACTGTGAGCAGATTATTATTATTGATTTGATTCTGCACAAGCCAAAAGCATATAGGCATTTGCTTTATAACGTGATAGATTCACAGAGACTCAATTTTCAGGTACAATTTTTGCCAGCCTTCGTTTCATTTAGCTTTTGCTCCTTTGGCCTTGTCTGACTTTGTGATGATTTTTGCAGGGTGTACTGTGGACATTCAGTTTTGGGTTTTTTCTTTTGGATGCTTGTATCTTTTCCACTTTTTAAACATTATTTATTTTTATTTTTTTTCAAAAAATTGCTGTAGTAGGTTAAAAGAAAAGAAAAGAAAAAAAAACTTTAGAACTGTATGCTACCGATAGAGTATTTTTTAAAGTTCTAGGACAGAATTCTCCATTTTGTGCAATGTAATGTAGGAACAAGGACAAATACCTTAACAAAGCGCAAAGATAGGAGTTTATTTATATGTAGAAGCAAAGAAGAACGGGGTTTGTCCGCCAGTATTGCTTCTTTCATGTGGACATGTCAAAAGGTTGGCATATGTATTTTGATATCGTCTAAATTGGGTTTCATTTGTTATGTGTGATATAACCAAGTTGTTTTTTTTTTTTTTTTTGCACTGTAGGTTTTGATGGGTTTAGTTCTTGGGAACTTCATGTTTCTTGCTACTTTTCTACTTGCCATGAGGATTTTTTTGAGTACTTCCACCAACTCCCTTAGGTAAACATTTTGGAGTGTGCTTTATATTTTTTTCTAATGGGTGTGTTTTCAATTGCAAGCATAGTTATGAACATCGGTACAACTTTATGGGAAATAAACGGGAAAAAAGGACGTATTACGACTCTTGTAGCCAAGCTTCCTTAGTCGGAGAAGGCTTTTTTCTGATACATTTATTTGTCCTTCAACAGGCACAAAGACATTTTGCTTGCCATACTTATTTCAAGCTACTTTAAGATGTGTCTTTTTGCTATGATGGTATGTATGGTTTGGGAAAACTTACATGTCTTAGTTTGCTGTTTTTCTTATCTCATCCTTGCAGTCCTACTTTATATAATTGGACATTCAATTCAATCTTGAACCTTAAATTTAAACATTGTCTTATGCAGGTCTGGGAATTTCCATCTTCTGTGGTTTTCATCATTGATTTATATGTTTTGTCATCCACCATTGTAGCACTCAAAGGTAAGACATAACAAGGCTGTACATCTGTTTTGGTACTTTTTCCTCTTGGAGTGATTTCCACAATTTGAGTCATTCTTTTTTCTTTATCTTTCATGCGTTTAACTGACGATTTTTTTTTTTTTGGGTTCTCCTTTTCATTTATGAACCAGTGGTCACCGAATCAACAATGAGCAGATGTGTATTGACGTTCTTTAGTGCTTATTTGATGAAGTTTTTAGTCACACAGGCGCTGGAGTTAAGAACTTTATAGTACCCCAACGTTTTCTAATTCAAAAATTGTAGATCTTTCTCTGCTATGAAATGCAGTATGGTTTATTTTATGTTTCAAAAACCCTTTTGATCCCTAGGGGTTAAAACCCTACTACTTAATCCCACAACTTACAAAACTATAGGCCCCCAATTTAGTATATAGTATACTTTTTAAACTAGGACATACTGTTTTTAACAGCAGGGTTGTAACCTGATGGAGTTGAATTGGATTGCTCTTTATGTTTTCCATTTGAGACGGCTGTGGTGAGAGTAGAGTGGTCTAAATGCTTGATGTGCGTAGCAATCACATTTTTGTTGGTTTTTTTTCCCCTTTTAAGAGGATGTTTTTGCTAGTGTACTGAAATATAATTATACCATATTTTTCTTGGCTTATTGAAGTTGCATCTATTTATCCATTCCTCCCAGTTTCTCCTAACGTACCAATTTCCTTTGTGTTTCTTTCTGGGGTATATTAGTGGAACTAAGCCTACTAGCAAGGAAAAAAGGAAAATCTGGAACTAAACCTTAGCCATAAGAATAATTCTGGCCCTTTTCCTCTTTAATTGTCTACTCTGTACCATCATTTTTTGTAAAAGAAAGAAAAATGATTATGTTCATCAATGTATCCCATTGATTTATTATTGATATTCGATAAGATGCCCCACTGCTTCATAGTTCATATACTTCTCTAAAATGAAAAATTTCCTTTCACGAAGTCCTTTGCACTTTTCAAAACATTTTTGTCCAAGGACTATGCACAGTAATGCTGACAGTCTGGGTTAGCCGTTGTTTGTTATCGCTTGTGGGCTGGAGTTAAAATATTAAAAATATTAACTGCCAATATTTTTAGAAGGTATTCCCTGAACACCAAGGGGTGGTGGCGCAGTTGGCTAGCGCGTAGGTCTCATAGCTTTCCAAGTGAGTTATCCTGAGGTCGAGAGTTCGAGCCTCTCTCACCCCAAACATTTTTCACTTGTATTTATTTATATAGCAGTTTTTTTTTTTTTTTTTTTTTTTTTTTTTTTTTTTTTGCATTTTAATAATAATAAAGCAACATTTATCTTTTTGTATTTACTTACATACCAGGTTGTTTTTTTTTTTTTTTTTTGTATTTTAATAATAATAAAGCGATATTTATCTTTTTATACCCTTGTTTTAAGCAAATTCATGAACTATACTCTCAATTTTTTTAACTTTATTATCCCTTTAAATTAGATTTAGTAAACAAATATATATCTTACTTTGGTTAACAGTTGATCTGAACTTTTAAAATAACCAAACTATCCTTAGGTAAAAAATGAATAAAAACTTACGAAAAGTAAGAAAAAAACAAAAACAAAACACTCATGTTTAAGGGTATTCAATAATAATAAAGCAACATTTATCTTTTTGTATTTACTTACATACCATATTGTTTTCCTTTTTTTTTTTGTATTTTAATAATAATAAAGCGATATTTATCTTTTTATACCCTTGCTTTAAGCTAATTCATGAACTATACTCTCGTGTTTTTAACTTTATTATCCCTTTAAATTAGATTTAGTAAACAAATATATATCTTGCCTTGGTTAAGAGTTGATCTGAACTTTTAAAATAACCAAACTATCCTTAGGTAAAAAAATAAAAACTTACAAAAAGTAAGAAAAAAACAAAAACAAAACACTCATGTTTAAGGGTATTCAATATATTTTTAAAGTTCAAAACTTTAGCATAAAGTTTTTTTTTTAAGTTTTAAAGTTATCTTTTTTTTCAATTTGATGGTATTTTGGGCAATTTTAAGGTCAAAATTGAAGATTAATCAAGAAAAGGTATAAGTTTGTTTCTTAAATCTAATCTAAAGATATATATTTCACAAGATTAAAAATCAAAGATATAGTGTTAAAATAAACAAAAAAAAATACAGGTATAAAAAGGTAAATAATCCAAAAATAAATAAATAAATAATTTACTGATCTGCATGTATATAAAGTCTTAACATTAACCCAAAATAAACTCTTCATCACATATATTAAAACTCCAGATTTAAACCTCAAGCATATCAAGTCATGACAATGAACCAGCACCTATCTTCGACCACTGCAAAATACATCTTTTTGAGTCAAAGTTCAAAACATCCCAATGCCCAACAAGAGCATAACTATATTACAACACGCAAACGTGCTTTGGGGCCAAATACCCGTTTAAAGCATCATAACCAGTGAAAAACAGGACTCATTTTTTATTAGTGTGTGGCCTTGCACACTCCCAGTGCTCTTAGTATTATTTTATACCTTCTATACCGCCACGAAATGAAGAAAGGGCAAAAGGAAAAGAACTCTTTTGCCGCCGAGCTTCATCACCAGTTTCCATACAACACCAGTTCCCTGACCAAAACAACAAACAAAATGGTGCCCACAACTACGTTGAAGCAATATTCTGATGGCGGCCTCGGATTAGCCCTCGAAAGAGAGGATGTCTCCTCAAAAGTGAAAAAACTCTTCAGTTTGCTCACATGTGATGACTCACAGCTTGCTGACTTGAAATGCTTCTCCACCACGCTGCTGCTCTGAACCATTTTTCTAACATTTTGAGACTCTTTGCTAGACTTCTCCTTTTCGGGTATGTCAACAGCACTTCTCTTTTCTTTTGCAGCTTCTTTGGCCTGCTTTTAGAGAAATAACATAAAGTTGGAGATTACCAATATAGGTTAGAATCCTTCAATTATCAATTATAGTTTCAAATACAAAATCATTCAGACTTTTCTACCAAGTGATTTTTTAGTAATGCATCTTGATGTTCTTACCTTCTTGTTGTCTTGTAATGGTGGTGGTGATTCTTTCTTCTGCGCTTGGATCCTTCTCTGGTGGCCTCCCCGACTAACAGCAACAGATTTCGGACGTTCCTCTTTGGCTAAAGTGAGACAACTGAACTTCCCTGCATATTCCATTGAGTCGTCAGAGGAAGCATCCTCTTCAGAGAACTGGCCAGGAACTGGAACAACTGTCTCTAGTTTGGAATCTTGACCCGCTGAAGTCATTAAAGTTTCACCGGGTGTTTTCCACATTCTCATGTGTCGGACCTTCTTTGAGCCACCAGGTGAACCAAACATGCTTGGAGTCTCCAGAGTTTGTGCATACTGTAATACAGACAATGAGGAAAAAAATTAGATAAGCATCCTCATGCTTTTCCAACAAAAAAGACCTCAAACATAACTAATTTCCAAGTCTTTGCAGAACTGAAGAAGCTGCATTATGAGAGCTCTTTGTTTCTGTGGATAACATCTGAATATATTGTAGTTTTTGGGGAAATTAATTTGGTATGTCTTGGCTGGCTAGGTGTTCTTTCTCCATTGTTTCTGTTTTCTTCTTATTCTTGGGGTTGATGATGCAGCAGAATTGGGAAAGTCATGCTAAATTCATGGCAAAGAGAAAAATCCCCAAAACTAGAGAGAAAACTCAACTTTGGTATTCAATTTCTTAATAATCACAAGTCTAATAATTACAAAAGCTAATGTGGCTATTTACTATACAAACTAAGACAAATGACATACTAGATAAATAGCGACAAATTAATAACCACAGTCAAATTAACAAGCTAAAACAAACAACATTACAAAGACATATAAACGGCTATTATAGCTAATTGTCCTCTATCCGTTGATCTAAGAATATGAGCAAAAACAAAAGGAGATAGAATCTATAGAAAATGGCATCGTAATCCTTATAATGATGCAAGTGAGAGTCGCATTGTTACAAAACTCCTTCTAATATGCGAACCGCTTTAGAAGCATATCAGAAGGAGACTTGAAAGAATGTGTCTTTCACTCGCATGAGTATAAGGATTATGATCACAGTTTCACTAGATTTTATCCGTTTACCCGTGCATTGACTCCTTCAGTGTCTGTGTCACTGCTAACTGGACCATCCCCAAAATATGCCCTTTTCGATGATGTTTGCCAGAAGGAAATGTTGGAAACATTGTTTGCCGTTTCCCCATAGAAGTTCTCATCCGCATCAACAATAAGCGAATTCGCAAACTCATCAAGACACTCTTCAGATTCATCCACTTCCCACAAAGCCTGCGTCAAGTTGTCATCAACACTAAAGCCAATTGGCAACTGAAAACTCATTTCTTGCATAATGTAGTCATCCAGCGTTTGTTGTGGATGACTATGTACCTGAAATAGTGAAAACATAAACAAGAACATGTTCATATTCGATTAAACTTCTGATGGAGTCATAGGAAAACTCTATTGTGAAAATAATTCTTACGCCTGGAAGGGCAAACGGTGCTGCTTGATTTTCAAAAACAGAAGCAAACTCTCCAGTTGGTTCGCCTTCATCACCGTTCGGAGTCTCTATGTTGTCCTCTGATTTTTCCTTTAACCGGCAAATGACATAGGCCCTCTGCATAATTTGAATAAAAAGTAGAATGTTGCAGCTTCAATAATAAAAACTGGTAACACTAGATAAGAGTCAATCATCTGATAGAAAAATTGGAGCCTATGCATCAGAATCACTTGTGTGTTTTATGTGACTTTGGGTAATTCAGAATGGATTAGGAGATTGGGAAAAAGAAGAAAGGTTGAAACCTAGTAATAAGTTGTATTATATAGAAGGGCTATTATCAAAACTATGAATAAGATTCAAGTTTATGGATGCCCTAAAGCCCTACGTGGGAGGAGTACTAAACCCACTTGGTCCACATGCAAGACAAATTCAAAAATAACTCTACATCCTTTCCATTGCAAAAGAAATCAGAGTGAAAATTGTAGCAATTTGTCTTCTCTTCAAGTATTATGAAGATCATCTTCAATACAAATGCCGTATCATTCTATTTTGTACTTCAATGCATAATGCTATGTCAAATACTATATCTATTTTTTTGTCACGATTATTAAGTTTTGAAACTTGTAAAAATTACTTTTAATTATAAATAACTTGACAACCCTGATGAATAAAAAGAAAAAACAATACATCAACAGTAGCAATTAAATATCAAAATTCAACAACATAGCGTATGTTAAATGTAACACTGAAAAATAGCAACACAGTGGAGAGTGACTTTCACACTTAAAAGCTACAATTGGTCATCGGCACACAAATTTGAAACTGCATCGGAAAGCTCCAAGTCACAAGGCAGCAGATTATGACTCATCTATCATGAACTTTCTATTCGTTAATCTAAATAACAGAGCTAACGAAATGCACCAATTTCGACCCCCAAAAAAAGCCACTAAAATAAACTCGCTGGTGCGAAGAAACTCGTACCAAACCAAATGGTTGTGATAGTGCTTAAAAAAAAAAAAAAAAAAAAAGGCCTAACCAGACAAAGTGCGAACACCAAACAACATAAGATTGAGACAAGAAACATAGAACTGTTTTATGAGTATAATGAAGAGAAAGAGGCTGAACCTGATTAGGATGGGGATTATCAGGTTCAACATAGTACTCCTGCATTTTCCATTTCGTCTTTTTGCCAGGATAAGGACCTTTATTGAACACTAAATTCTTCTTCTTTGCAATGCAAGTTTTGCCGTCTCTACCCCCCATGATTAACTTTTCCTTTCCGGTGATCTTCCAGGAGCCGGTTTTAGTTTTCCTGTTGGACCGTGCACTGCTTGGATACTTGTAATCTCGCCGACAGAAGAACCACCACATTTTATCCTTCGACTTCACCCTCGATTTAGCTGAATTTATTAAAACAACCCCACCAAAAATAAAAATAAAAATAATTCAAAAACACATAAGGAATCATAATAAAAACATTGAAAAAAAAAAAAAAAAAAAAACACGTACAAGGCAATTCCCAAGGCTCAAACTTGCAGAAATCGACCTCGGCGATGATGTGATCGACTTGGGAACCTTCTCCCATCATCTTTAGTTTCAAGAAGTGGATTATGAGCTCTTCATCTGTTGGGTGGAATCTGTACCCAACAGGCAAGTTTGACGGCAATTCTAAAACACTCATCCTTCTCTTTTTCTTTCTAATATCTTATTTTTTTTCTATTTTTTTTTTCGCCTTTTTGTTATTTATAACTAGAAAAAAGCTGGAGAACTGAAACTGTTATCTGGGTTTCAATGATCCCATGATATTGGAGCAGAAACAGAGCATGAACTAAAGAGAACTTATTTAATATCTTATTTATGATTCTAGATTTTGGGTCTGTCTTTTTTTTTTTTTAGTCAAAGCGACACTGATGAGCGATGGGTGTGAGAGTGGACATCACTTTTAATGAAAAATTCTGAACGAGGTTTCGTCGTTATTGCTTGCCGCTTCGTACAGATTGACCTGACTTTGATCACAACACAGCAAGTCTTTGGCTTAGCTATGAAGTTGTCTTCAGTTCACACTGGAGCGGACACGTGGTACGTTTCACGTTTTGCCACGTTGGATTAGCGGATCCCATCGGTTCAAGCCGTAGACTGGAATTTTGTTTTTTCTTTTTTCTTTTTAGGGAACTGGAAAACGCGTAATGAGAAATGATTCCTTTCTACTTTGTAGTTTGCAAGCCATGGGTAAAGTAAGTCTAGTAATTTGGGTCATAACATAAGCTTGACATGAAAAATACATGTTAAGATTAAAAAAATAAATTTTGGGTTAAAATTGGGTCAAATTTGTTTGATCTGTATAAAAAATAGGTTAGGTTTGGGTCAACATGAATCAACACAAAATCAACCCGAAATCATCCGTAAAAATGAGTCGAAATATAGTTGACCTAAAAATTAACCTAAAAATTGTTCATCAACCCGTGTAATCCAAAATGAACTTGTGTGACCTTAATGTAACCCATATAACCTGAAATTAATTGTAATGTGTTAAATTAGTCTAACATTTGTTATATATCCAACTTGACATGATTCTAATTTTTAACATATTTGTTTTTGTTAAACTTATACAAAGTTTTGTTAACTTTTTTGATGATTTTATTTTGTTGGGTTATTGTTTATTTTATAGGCTTATTGTTGAGTCTATCGTGTTGTAGGTCTATCGGGTTTAGCGGGTCAGTGTGTCGTGTCAACACGAACATGCGCAAAATAGCATATTGGCAGGTCGGGTCGGGTCAACCCATCTACACGTCAGGTCGTGTCCGGGTTGGAGTTTTTTTGACCCGTCAGGTCACGGGTCGGGTTCGAGTTGGCGTGTTGGCTGTTTATATAAGGGCTCAACCCGACCCGAACTCGACCCGTGGACCCAAATTGCCAGCCTTACGGTAAAGTATTTGTAACAAAAAAATTTACATGGTGTATGGAAGAATGGGTTTGAAAGTTTGTTTGTTTATTTTATTTTATTTTTTTAACTTTATATTGTAGATATTGTAGCTATGAAAAGTTTTACCTTGTAAATGGCTTAAATTAGTGAATTTACGGCGGGTGAGTTCGAACCATCGTATCAAATAAAGGGTTCAACGATAATTGAACTTTACATGTTTTATTCAAACCGTATTAAATTAGGATAATTTCTTAAGTTTGAATAAACTTGTCAATTAGATAGTTTTAATTTCTGAATTGTTAGATCTTGTTAGAGTCATATTAAATTAATAACAAATATGAGAGTTCCATAAAATTCTTCTTGATTGCAATTGGAATGTATACGTGCTAGGGATTGCTGAATAAAAAACTTTTATTCTTTTCAATTATGCACGACACTATGTGAAAGAAGTATAATAGGTCATTTGGCATGTAGTTTCAAAATCATTTAAGACTATTTAAATCATGAAGGCTTTTCAAATTAATATTTAGTAGAGTAATAATTAAAACCAATTTAAACCATAAAGGCGGTTTTAAAACGACCAAAACCCTTAAAATCTAAACTTTGCCCCTCCAAATTCTCATAGTTTGAACCATTTCTTACAAAAAAAAACCATTTCCAATCTCATTTTTCTTTTATAAATCATATTTTTTCAAACACTAATTTTCGTTTTAAACTTGATGTGATGTTTTATTCTCGTATTAAATCTTTACATTTTAAACGTCACCTCAAAACCACCATTTAAACCAACCAATAAAAGCCTACAGTTTAAAACATAAACTTCTAAACCATAGCCTTATGAACCTCTACAACAAACAAGCCACAAGTTTTCGGAAATTTATTTACTGTTTTCTCCGCGTACGTGTGCATAAAATTGAGGGGCGGACAATCTCCCTAACACCGAGAAAGTTACCATTGGATGAGGAGGGTCCCACTTTGTCCTGTACACCATAAAGTGGTTATATTCCACAAAAATTGAAAGGATCAGTTTTGCTATTAACCGTTAAAAAATCGGTATTTATAAAAAATGTTGCTCGGGTCTCTGATATTTTACGAGCATTTTGAATGGGACAGAAAAGCCACGTGATGCTCACGTGAGCCTCACATGTTGGGGGTATACTAAGAACATTTCAGTTCCACACACATTCTTTGTTAAAGTAATGCTTTCATATTAAACAAAATTCCATACAATCCTTAATGGTATTCTAAAAAGAAATTTTGATAAAAAGCATGAAATTGTTCAAAAGATTTCCTTGAGGATCATCAATTTGATACTTAAGGTGACAAATTAATTTGATAGAGAACAATAAATATCGCAGGAGTTATGTCATAAACATTTCAAAGCCTCTATCTGCTATAAACATAGATATGGTTAATTTTGAGAATGACATCCTATTCCTACATGACCAAACACAATAAAAATTACGGAAAAATAAAACCAAGAATACACATAATTTATTATGGTTCAATTTTAATTTAAGAGTTACGACTACTTTCAGTCATTATAGAAAATTCATTATGATGAAGAGTACAAGAGAAAATATCACATCTCTCAACTCTTTCAAAATTAACGCCCCTTTATACAAAAAAAAAAAACAAGAGCAATCAAATTTACAAGTGTAAAATTCCCAAACTATTCTTAATAAAATTTTGATACGGGTGCTCGACTCCTACACCCCTGAGCACGAGCTTCCCTTTCCCCTTCCAAACCCCACGGCAACCTTACCATGAAGGTCCATTTGCGTAATCCCATAATTAGAAATAAATTAAGCTCCACTGTTTAGCACTTAGGCTGCAACTCCTGTCGTACATATAAACTGGATTATAATAACACTCACCAATCATAACTGATAATAAAAGAGTGCCTACATATACATACAAGTATAGCGATTTCATCGCAACATACATGCCATGAGATTTAAGGCTATCGTATGGCAGTGAGAGTGCCAGAGTACTACTATACACACACAACGCTAAACAAAACAGAACAGTATAGACAAAAGAACTCCATTTTTCTGTTGAATTCTAGCACCAGCTTCCACATAACAAACACCAGTTCCTGAGCAAAACCAGTGAACTAGTCCATGCTTGCCGTTTTGCACCACTTTGAGAATTTGTGGTGGCAATTTTTTCCTTCCACGAAATCGAGATGATTGATATCCGCCGCATAGGATGTTATGTTGACAGAGGAAGCATCCTTTTCGGAGAACTGATCGTGAATGGCAAGAATTGTTTCTTGTAGGGAACGGTCACCAGTAGAAGCTTGCTGAGTTTCACCAGGTGTTTTGACCATTATCATCGTGTTGAACTTTCTGTGAAGCAACAGGTAAACCTCAAGAATTTGTATTTTCTGCCAAAAAAAAACAAAAGGTGTAAGATGGCTAATGTATTTTCCAGAAAAAGGACCAAAATATAAAGAAAAAAAGTGAAAAAACACACGTACATTACGATGTTTTTCCCAATTCTTTACGTCAGAAGTTCTTTCATCTGTCGGTCTATTTGAAAGTTTTCCCTTCTCCTGCTGGTCTGGGAACAGCTGGTGCTCAACACGATCTGAGCTCTTCTTTGCCTTTGGTTTCTCGGGGAAAGAAAACCTGATGACGCCATCTTTCTCGTAGGGAGTACCTGTTAGAAAAACGGTGCGCGGTGAAATTTTTAAAAAATTTTATATCAGAGTAATTTTCAAAACACAAGTTTGACATGCTATATGCATAGATTAACCAGATCTTACTAACCTTCGTGTGCCGAAGAACCTCCGCAATCCATGTAGAGAAGTAACGTTCCAGAAGAGCCTCAAACAGCTAGTCTTCTTTGTTATTTTCTGTTCACGACCGGAGTGAGTGTGGGCTCACACGTACAGCTCTTCCACCGGTGACTCTTCTTCCAACCAATCGAGAGAACCCTAAGCAAGTTTTCTTGATTTGTGAACAAAAACTCTCAGGGAGTTTGCAGATTCTCAGTAGCAGAGTATCACTTTTAATCTCTCAATTGATCTGAGTAACTCATAAAACTTACTCCCTTTTATATAGAGATTGGTCATGGGGTTAGTCCTTATCAGATTAGGTCTCAAAAACTCAAAACAGAATCAAGCTCGGATCAATATCTGATAAGATCCGCGTAGAAACGCGTAATCTTATTATTCGCTGATTGGCATGTCGAACAGCCTGTTGGCTGAACAGGCCCCATCGGCAGGCTTAACTGCCGCGTAAATATCACCACGAATCTTTTATTTTCCATATGAGATTTTATAGGATAAAGTCTCAGTTTTAATTCAAATAACCCAATAGAGAAGTTATTTGATCAAAACAATTTTATCAAGATAATCTCTATGAAAATAAATCATTTCACAATAATTCTACAAGTTTATCTTGATCTAATTTATTCAATTAAATCAACCGATAAACAGACAAGGATTATCTGATCTCAATAATTCAACAAGTTTATCTAGAATTAATTCTATCACAAAATTAATTCAACCAATAAACAAACATGAATTATTTGATTCTTTCAAATTTTAAACCTATCTCACAAATCCGATATAAGTCACAAATTATTGAAAAAACACGTCGTGTCGTTACAGGATG
Organism: Artocarpus heterophyllus; assembly: GCA_025403435.1. Taxonomy (NCBI): domain Eukaryota; kingdom Viridiplantae; phylum Streptophyta; class Magnoliopsida; order Rosales; family Moraceae; genus Artocarpus; species Artocarpus heterophyllus. The sequence continues at coordinate 5,864,140 of CM046329.1, forward strand.
TTGTGAGCTAGCAAAGGGGACCAAATGAACCTATATAGTTCAAGCTCCCGATATTTATGAAACCCAATATCCCAGATATACATGTCATAATTATCAACTCCAACGCTATTTCACTAAAAGCTTGGAGCTGTACTTTCAAACTATATAAAATTACGAAGCTCGTATAGCTAAGTCTTCATGACATATCACAATGTATCGTATCCCCATATGATAATCTATAATCGGCTTAAGGACAAGTTTTGTCTTACCTTCCCGATTATTTTTATCTTACGTTTCATCATCTCACCATCATAAAACTTACTATCCAAAGATAGTATACCATTCGGTTACACCTATGTATCCAAATGGTTGAGCGCTCTAGTTTTTCAATTACAGGACAACGCATATAAGAGGATATCACTACTCCTAAAGAGGAGCTATGGATTCCATATCTATGAATAACACGTCTACGCCATCAAGAGTCATGCCTCCAACGTACCAGCATGCATACCACTATTAATATGTGGGTGTCACCTTTTGGTATATCAAAAGACACAAGTCAAGACAGGGCCTACTATTCATCTTAGGATTAAGATGCAATACAAATGATTGCCTAAAGTGAATCGATTTGCCGAGACAAAATTATTAATCTAAATCAATTTACTTTATATCCTGATACAACATATTGTCACCGATGACAACATGTCAATATTTCTATTCACGGAGTCCACCTCCGATGGTCAAGATAAACCATCTCCCAAAAGAGATATAGACAACATAACAATCTTTGCATGAATAATGCGCCCAACTTTATTCCCTCGATTGCGGATCTTATGTTTTAGACCATCACTTTAAGAATCGTGTCTTCCGCATAATCTGTCCATCATATGCCTAATTCTTAATGTTTAGACTGACAGTCTCAGACTATTGTTTGCTTAACATACATTCAACAAATATGTACGTAAAGATCACAAGATTTGGTATGAATAAATTCTTTATTGATAAAAATGTCTCCAAAAACTTATTACATTTTTACTCCTTATGACATACATGTCTAACAATACCAAAGTTCAACAAGGGCAAACAGGCCTTCGTTTGGCTTCGTTGCATCGATGCCTTCTTTATTTACAAAATTTTCTTTCTTTTTCAGGCCAATCTTAGCTGCTATTATACATCCAAGGATTTTATTAACAAGGCTACTAGCACTTCAGGACTCAAAAGTGCCACGTCATAAGACAACTGCTGGTATTGCAGTTTGGGGCAATATGGACTTTGACGAATCCACTATTGTTTGGCGAAAAGGAGGCTGGTCTGGAGGATGGTAGTTCCAAAGTTGGCTACAAGTTTATTAGCCGGTAAAAGCTCATAACACTAGAGCGTTTAGGTCTGCAAGAAAATTTTGCTGCTAAAACACTTATCAGAGCCATCATTTTGGCATTCTCGTTTGCCATCTTGGATTAAGACAAATATGGTTGGCTACAAAGGGTCTTGGAGAATTGGAGAAGCTTCCTTACAAAGCTTTCAGTGCTTCTGTGGGAATTAAACGACTTGTAACTCTTGATACTAAGCTTTAAGGGATGATTTTGCAGCCCGTGTTACTAGATCAAGAGGTTGGCATTACATTTGGTTGGAGATTGGTTTGGTTGTGGTTTCTTTGAATAAGAAAAGAGAAGTGGTGGTGCCTTGGTCCATGAGCAATTGGAGAGAATTTCATGTGGTGATGATCGAGCAGAAAATTTTTGGACAGAATCTTGAAGGTTTTCTTGGCAGTAGGTTTTTGATAGTGCTGGCTATACGAGATATAGATTCAAACACTACAGGGAGTTTTTTTACTTGTTGGTTTTTTGGAAAAGGATGGTATGCTTTGAGGAAAAGGATTTGGTATGTTCTAGGAAATAGTAGAGTATATAGCAAGGTATATTTAAAATATATATATATATATATATATATATATATCTACAGGAGAATATCATAATCCTTGAAATAATGTGAGTGAGAGGCACATCAATCACATTATTACATATTTACTGATATTCTCCTGTACTGGTTCATTAGCAATTGGAGTCATTCTCCAAGACCTAATGAACAGGATCTTTTAACCCGTCCATCAACTCCAACGTTCGTGTCATCGCTAGCTGGAATGTCCATAACATATGGCCTTTTCAATGACTTAGGCCGGACAGAGTCATTGAAAAAATTGTTCGTTGTTTCCTCGTAGTAGTTTTTACACGGAGCAAATGCAAGCCCATCCAAAAACTCCACCGGAGGCTCCTCTGTTTCATCAGCTCCACGTAAAGCATTGTCATCACTGAAGCCGTTTGAGAAGTTCGAACTTATATCCTTCTGAATCGGGTAGCAATCTGGTGAGAGAAGTGGTGTCTTGGCATTCACTTCTTTGTGACCATGTACCTGGAATTAAGAAACAATAAACAAGTAGATATTTAGGCTTTCTTAGACTTGTCATAATTCGTGGTAATAACTAAATCATGAAAATGTAGAAAAGATAATGCTCATTCTTACCACAAGAATTGCAGTCGGCACTACTTGATTTTCAACATCACACGTGATGTTGACGCTTGGTTCACCTTTGTTGCAGCCTGGAGTACCAGCCTTCTCATCAGTTTTGTTCTCCAAGCAGCAAGTAAGATGGGGATTCTGCAAAATTTAAACAAAAGAAGGTACAATTTCATGTATAGAATGTTGCAATGTCAATCTTACATACGAGCCATAACTAACCGTGTCAGTCATCTGATAAAAATAAAATTAAAAAAAAAAAGAAATTACATAATTTAATTTTTCTGTCCTCCTCATAGAAACAAAGGAAAGTGTCCATTTTCTTTAATGGACAAAAATGTATTGGGATTCTTTATGCATTTACTTTGTGATCTTGGAAAAAAGGATGGAATTGTAATGAATGACTACCACTAAAATTATGAATAGCTTTGCAGTTCATGAATGTGCTACTTTAATTTAAGGCCTTGTTTAAAAGGAAACAGTAGGAGGGACAAGAGTGGATGGATTTCAGAACTTCTTGCTGTTTGGTAGAGGTATTAGAGGAAGGAATGAATTTGGTGAGTGAATCGAAAGCGTGCATAGGACCGCAATATTAATCCCTCCAAATTAGGGAGGATCAGATGCGGGAGTTCACATCAAGCACAAATCATTCCATAGCTATTGATAACTAAAGCATGATACGGTGGGCTTCAAGTTGGCACTAACAGAAATAATCGCTCTGACAATAATCTGAAGCTACAAAAATGAACATAGAACCGCAAAATCCATGTAGGATACTAGTTATAACCAGTGTCTTGGTGTGATGAAAAAAAAAACAACATATGTATATGCATAATGGAAAATGTATTAATTCACTAAAAACCAACCTAAGATAATCAGCAATAGCAATACTTGTTATCAAGTAACTGTAAACCTGGTGAGGCAGGGAATTCTCTGGTTCTGGACGGTGCTCATAGTTGACGTTTTGCCCATCATCAACGCCATCAATATTTTCCATTGCAAGGTAGTAATCAGGCGAGAAAATTGGTTCCGCGAGCAAATCTGCATTCCCTTCTGCATGGCCACGTTCCTGGAAACGCCTAAAATAATCAAGTAGATGTTTGCGCAATTTGCAAGAACTTCTCATGATTCACAGTTATAACTTGATACTGAAAATGTAGAGAAGAATACGTGCTCATTCTTACTTCTGAAATTGCAGCATGTGATAGTGGGTTTCCAACGTTAGATGTGACATCGCTGCTTGCTTCACCCTCGTCACAGCCTGGAGGACCAGTTTGGGCATTCTCAGGTTCTGGATGGTGCTCATAGTTGATATTTCGCCCATCATCAAAGCTGTCTTCAAAGTTCAAACCTAGATCCTCCATTGTGCAGTAGCAATCGGGTGAGAAAAGTGGTTGTGCGAGAAAATCTGCATTCCCTTCTGCACCACCATGTACCTGGAAATGCATAACATAATCAAATAGATGTTTGCACAATTTGCATAAACTTTTCATGATTCACAGGTATAACTTGATACGGAAAACGTAAAGAAGATGACATGTTCATTCTTACTCCGGAAATTGCAGCATGTGATACTGGATTTTTGACAATAGATGTGTTGTTGCAGTTTGCTTCACCCTCGTCAAAGCCTGGAGGACCAGGTTGGGCATTCTCCGGTTCTGGATGGTGCATGTAGTTGATATTTTGCCCATCATCAAAGCCGTCTTCGAAGTTCAAACCTAGATCCTCCATTGTGATGCAACAATCTGGTGAGAAAAGTTGTTCCGAGAGTGAATCTGCATTCCCTTCTGCATGACCATGTACCTGGAAATGCCTAACATAATCAAGTAGATGTTTGCGCAATTTGCATACACTTTTCATGATTCACAGGTATAACTTGATACAGATGATGTAAAGAAGATGACATGTTCAGTCTTACTTCGGAAATTGCAGCATGTGATACTGGATTTTCGACAATAGATGTGTTATTGCCGCTTGCTTCACCCTTGTCAAAGCCTGGAGGACCAGGTTGGGCATTCTCCAGTGCTGGATGGTGCTTGTAGTTGATATTTTGCCCATCATCAAAGCTGTCTTCGAAGTTCAAATCTAGATCCTCCATTGTGATGCACCAATCTAGTGAGAAAAGTTGTTCCGAGAGTGAATCTGCATTCCCTTCTGCATGACCACATACCTGGAAATGCCTAACATAATCAAGTAGAAGTTTGCACAATTTGCATAAACTTCTCATGATTCACAGGTATAAATTGATACTGAAAATGTAGAGAAGATAATATGCTCATTCTTACTTCTGAAATTGCAGCATGTGATACTGGATTCTCGACAACAGACGTGATATTGCTGCTTGCTTCACCCTTGTCATAGCCTGGAGGACCAGTTTGGGCATTCTCTGGTTCTGGATGGTGCTTGAAATTGGTATTTGTCCCATCATCAAAGCTGTCTTTGAAGTTCAAACCTATATTTTCCATTGTGATGCAGCGATCTAGTGAGAAATGTAGTGGTGAAAGTGAATCTGCATTCCAGTCGACATGATCATGTACCTGAAATTGTGTAGCATAATCAAGTAGATATTTTCATAATTTGCATAAACTTCTCGTGATTTACAAGAAGAACTTGATACCGAAGACATAAAAAATATCATATGCTAATTCTTACTTCTAAAATAGCAGTTGCTACTGGATTTTCGAAGTCAGATACAGATATGATGTCACCACTTGGCTCACCCTTGTCACAGCCTACAGTACCAGCCTTCTCATCCCCTTTGTTCTCAACTGGATTTTCGATATCAGTATCACATACAGATACAATGTCACCGCTTGGTTCACGATCGTCACAGCCTCGAGTACTAACCTTCTCATTACTTCTGTTCTCGAAGCGGCATATGACATAGTCCCTCTGCATAATTTGAACAAATAAAGGTATAATATCATGTGCAGGATGAAGTTGCAATGTCAATCTTACAATTGCTAGCAATAGTCGACTGTGTTAGTCAGGTCATTAAAAAAAAATCCCTTTAGTATTCTTTTTTTTTTTTTGTGTTTTTGGAAATGATTTTATATATCTTTTGATGCAAAAATTTCAAGAATACTGGCAGCACTATCTCCCAAAAATTCACATTTCTCAAAACAAAACCATTTTGAAAACATTGCCACATTTTACAAAATCCAAGCAACGTGCTGGTGTGAAAAAAAAAATAGAAAACGCACAAATTCAAAAAAAAAAAAAAAACTATAATAAGCAATTAAAAAAAAAAGAAGCAATTCTAAGGACAAACTATGAACCTGGTGAGGAAGGTGATTCTCTGGATAAGGATAGTACTCGTGCATCACCCAGTCAGTCTTTTGGCCAGGAGAGGGACCAGTGCGGAAAACCAGGATCTTTTTCGTTGCAATGCAAGCTTTGCCAGCTGAATCCTTGATTTCCTGTTCTGTGCCTGTGATCTTCCAGAATCCCGATTTGGTCGTCCTTTTGGCGCGCTTACTTCTTGGGTTCTTGTAGTCTCGTTTACAGAGGAACCACCATATCTGATCATCTGACTTGATCTTCGATTCAACTGAGAATTCAAAACAAACCCAGAAAATAAATCATCAATATAACACCAAAAATGAAAAAAAGAAAAAAAATGGTTAGTCAAAACACGCACAAGGCAATTCCCAGGGGTCGTACGAGCAGAAATCGATCTCAGGGATGACGTAATCGACCTCGGAGTCTTTTCCGATCATCTTCAGCATCAAGTAGTGATTTATGAGCTCTTCATCAGTGGGACTGAATCGAAACCCGACAGGCAAATTTTCTGGCAGGGACTTACTCATACTTTTTTTTTCTTCTACCATTTTTTTTTCGATTTTTGGGTTCGGTGATTTGCAAGAAAGTGAAAATGGGTAAAAAAAAAGAAATGGGTTTATTGGGTGTTAGAGATTCATGATGATGGAGCAAGGAGAAATTGGAGCAGAAATGGAGTTAAAAAAAAAAAATTGCAGTGGGGGGTCTTGGTGTCTCTCTTTCTCTCTGTGTATGTTCTTCTTGGAAAGCGCAAGAAAAGAGAGAACACTCGCAGAATGGAGGGAAGTGAAGTGTGATCTTTTAATGAAGTTTGAGGAGTCCTCAAAATGAAAATGAAAAGTTTAGACGCAATTTATCCAAATTCAAAAGAAAATCAGGGGCAAAAGTGCTAAAACCATTTTTCCTCTTCCGCGAGAAGCTGTCTACGTGTTACACAGAGTGGTCACGTGGCATGTAAGTTATCAAAATTCAAAAAATTCAGGGGTAAAAGTGCTAAATCCATTTTTCTCCTTCCGCGAGACGTTGTCTATGCAGATCACAAAAGTGGCCATTGCCACGTAGGATAGTGATGTCCACATGCTCAAATCCTGTTTGGACGTGCGTTTGTTGTTTGAGAATAAAGTGCATCCGTTTTGCGTCACATTATGGCATTAAAAAGGAGGGAAAAAAAATGGTCTTTTTAGGTTTTAGTTGTCTTAATAAATCTGTTCCGTGTTCTCTAAACTAAGCTTTTCACAAACGAAACAAAGAGAGAAAAAAAAGACAAAGAAAAAACTGACAATTAAGCCTTTAAAATAAGTTAAAACTTAATAGGATGTTTAGCTAAGGGTGGTGTGAATCACAAATTTAGTTATAAAAGGTATAAAGCTCTTATATGTTATAGTAAAAAGAAAAAAAATTGTTACAGTATAAAGCTCTCACATGCTACAGTAAAAACGGTTCTCACCACTAGCCAAACACCTAATAGGTTTCAACTTTTTTATAATATAAAGCTCTCATATATTACAATAAAAAATAAAAATTTGTTAAAATATAAAACTTTCATATAATGTAGTGTTTAAATTTTAACTTCTTTTTTAAACTAGTATTTGTTTGGGTTTTTAAATCACGGTTTGAATTATTTTATTACAGTATTTTCTCTTACAAAAATTTAAATATTCATTTAAATACTCTACTTAAATATTTATACCAAATACACCCATAAAACATTAAGAGTAAAGAAAGAGATCATGGATGATAAAGGTCTCATCTTCTTGCCCTTTTCGTGATAAAATAAGAATGGGATTTGACTTGAATTCTAGAGAATTCCAAAGATGTTTTTTTTTTCCCCTCTTGTTCTTACTTGGAAAAAGATTCAACTCTGTTTGGAACTTTCTAGAATTCCAAACAAAGCACTGACCCCTCCCTCCGCCATCTAATTGTTTATTGGGTAATCCAATTTGTATGCTGCTTACTTTACCGAATATGTTTGGTGGATTTTATTTGAGAAATCTCTTAGAATAAAAAAGTTTTAACAGTTAAAATGTATTTATTATAATATAAAATTTTTACATATTATAATTTTTAAATTTTAATTACAAATTTTAATATTATTTCCAAACACACTAGTCGTCTATTGGCCTGCCTCTGTCTTTATTTCCTCTGTTATGCTTTCCGCTTGTTTGTGCTTTCTCATTTCTTAACATGATCAAATCTTGAAGATCGCAATCAATTTTATCTGCTTCAACTGCTTGCAAAAGCATTCCTATATATATACACACACACATACAAATATATAAATTTAGGATTCTACTTTCATCCGGAGTTTCATCAAAGAGTTAAGCAGGGTTAGTAATGATAAAATAGTTTAATTACTCCTAAATAGCTTAGATGACATTGTTAAAATTTTAGGTTATGCAAACTAATAGCTTTGCAACCTGCTGCAACCGGTAGGCATAGTAGATGACTGAGCAATTGGATAATATTTAAACACAATATGAGTATTAATAGCAAGTTTTATGTACACATTGTTTGTTTGAAACGATCATATAATTTGGTAAAATTAGAACGTAACTTGTATTGCTTAGATACGTAACTTTTGCTTTGACCATACAAAATTGGTTTTTTAATTTATTTTTTAATCTTTGTCCTCTTCTTTTCTGGCATTTTTTGCATAAAAAAATAAATAAAATCTTCTCAAATTCCATTTTACTGAATCTTCAACCCTTCTATTTCACTGAAGCGCAAGCGATATATCTTTTCGAAGATATCCAAAAGCATATCAGGCGAGCTAAAGAAAGAATAACTTGGCAACCACATATTGCTCAAAATGCCTTGCTTCTGAGCCCCACAACCAGGCACAAAAGGTCGGTGAGTCAAGCATCGCATTTAAAGTCAGGGACTTCACAAGGCAAATTTGACTTGGATTTCGTAGCTCAAGAAGAAGCTGCTTAGCAAATTAGATTCTAATGGAACCCTATAATTTGCCCTCTTCGAAATTAACCAAAAATAAAAATAAAAAGCTCAAACGCACTGTAGTTTTTTAAGTCCTCATTGTGCGGTTTAACCGGTTACTCCCGGTTGCAACTAAGAATCCAATATTCATATGCCCTTCTTTATGATAATAAATGATATTGGATTCTTATTACATATATTATCAATTATAGTTAAAATATACATTTATTAAAAATATAAACATTAAAAATGTAATTATTGAAAAAAAGAAAAGACCATATGAATTTTTTTTTTTGTCTAAGCACAGGCTCTACCTCTCTTTGCCTCATGTCATTTGATGGTGTCTTGTCATTGGCCATTGAATATGCTTTTTTTTTTTTTTTTCTCTTAAGGGATTAGTGTCTGCTTAGCATGTAATTTCTATCCAGATTAATGATTTGGACATAGAAAACTATATTTAAGAACTTAAAGGGAAAATTAGTCTAATGGCCTATTTTGGCCACATTTTGAAATAAATGTCGATTTTTTTAAAAATCACGAAAATTTTTTTTTTATAGGATTTATGGCATGGTTGTAGAAACCATTGGTTAGAACTGTTTTTTACTGTTACATGTGAAAACTTTACCCTATAGCAATTTTTTTCGTTTTACTGTAGCATGTGAAAGCTTTACACCGTTCATAACTGAGTTAGTGGTGTAAACCACCCTTAGCCAGCACATACAGTTAAAGCAGCATATTATTGATAAACATCAATATATCATTGATTAACATTAGGATATCACTTATTAACTATATTTTTGTAGTGGTTAAGGATCCCATTTATTAACTATAGTTTACCATTAATAAATTGGTTTATCATTAATTTACTAGTGATTTATTATTAAAAAACCAATAAATTATAAAGTGAATAAACCATCAAGTTAATGAATGATAAGCTACAAATCAATACGTTATTGATGTACATTAGTATTAACCTCAATATATTGTTTATGTACAAAGATAGCCATTTCACTATTTTTCAAATACATCTGCCATTCACTTAAAAAAAAAGCTTAGAAATGAACTATTTAACCCAAATCCTTTTATTAAATTAATAAATTGGTATGTTAATATGTAGATAGCATTTTTTTTTGTCACTATACTCCCAATTTAAGGACTATCCCTTCCAATAACCCTATTCTATACATATCCAAAGGAGCGATTAAAGAAAAAAAGGACACAACAAACACCAACAGCAACAACAAACCCCCACTACCCCTAAACCAAAAAATGTAAATAAAAAATAAAAATCTCCAAACAAAAACCCCAAATCAATCCATGAAGTCCAACAGGCCAACACAAAATTCTTAAATTTATATATATATGTATATCAATACGGAGAAAACTTGTCTGGTAAAGCGAATTAAAGAATACAAAACACAACTGTGACAAGGAACAAGTATACAACAAACAAGAAGTCACTTGTTGAGAATTCACAAGTCTGTCCCTTATGGTCGAGGCAGAAACAAAATTTTGTTTTAATCGTACACTCCGCTCATACATACTAAGGTGTTTAAGAGTATAAGTTTAAACCAATTAGCTAAAAATGTTGCAGCATATGAGAGCTTAATACTATAATAACCAAAAACATTGGCCAAAAGTGACAATGCCGAACTCATTGTCATGACAATACTAGAGTGCATATATACATATATACAAACATGGCGATTTTATCAATGCAAGTCTGTTCTGTGGGATTCAACGCTATTGTATGGTGGTGACAGATGCCAGACGCACGTCTATACACCACGAAAATTCAAAAACATACAAAACATACAAGTTACATAACGCAACAAAAGAACTCCATGTTTTCTGCTGACTTCTAGCACCAGCTTCCACACAAAAATAACACCAGTTCCCGAAGGAAAAAAACAGCGAACAAAACCGTGCCGATGAGTACTTCAACGAAGCAGTATTCCAACAGACGGTCCACCTGAATTCCATCTCAAGAGAGAGGATGTTGCCAGAGTGTGCAGCTTGCCGGTTTTCAATGGTTCTTCATGTTACTGCTTTGAACTATTTTTCTACCGTTTTGAGCCTTTTTGTGGCACAGATTTCCTTTTGGGGCAGATCTGTAGCAGTAGCGTGTTTCACAGCTTCTCTAACCTGCAAACAAGCAATAATATGAAGGAATTTTTTTTCCCTTTTTTTTTTGTATATGGATGAAATATATTCATGTGTATGTGTGTTGTCACTTTGAGCTTCATAATATATATCTTTTTCTTTCCAGCAAGGAACAAAATATCTGACATAAAGTTACACCACACATGCCCATGAGTATAGTTCCTGGTTCATTGTCTCAGAAGTTTATCCATCCATCCGTCTATATGAAAGTTTACCTTTCTCCTACTATTTGATGTGAGTCTCTTTCAGGTGTCTGAGAACAGCTGGAGCTTAAACATGATTGGAGCTCTTCCTTGCCTTCAGTTTCTCGGGTAGACGACGCCATCTTCCTCCTAGGAAGCGCCGAAGTCTTGCTCAGGCAAACGGGCCTTGATTTGGCTTTGTTGCATCGATGCCTTCTTTATTTACAAAATTTTCTTTCTTTTTCAGGCCAATCTTAGTTGCTAATACACATTCAAGGATTTTATTAACAAGGCTACTAGCACTTCAGGACTCAAAAGTGCCACGTCATAAGACAACTGCTGGTATTGCAGTTTGGGGCAATATGGACTTTGACGAATCCACTATTGTTTGGCGAAAAGGAGGCTGGTCTGGAGGATGGTAGTTCCAAAGTTGGCTACAAGTTTATTAGCCGGTAAAAGCTCATAACACTAGAGCGTTTAGGTCTGCAAGAAAATTTTGCTGCTAAAACACTTATCAGAGCCATCATTTTGGCATTCTCGTTTGCCATCTTGGATTAAGACAAATATGGTTGGCTACAAAGGGTCTTGGAGAATTGGAGAAGCTTCCTTACAAAGCTTTCAGTGCTTCTGTGGGAATTAAACGACTTGTAACTCTTGATACTAAGCTTTAAGGGATGATTTTGCAGCCCGTGTTACTAGATTAAGAGGTTGGCATTACATTTGGTTGGAGATTGGTTTGGTTGTGGTTTCTTTGAATAAGAAAAGAGAAGTGGTGGTGCCTTGGTCCATGAGCAATTGGAGAGAATTTCATGTGGTGATGATCGAGCAGAAAATTTTTGGACAGAATCTTGAAGGTTTTCTTGGCAGTAGGTTTTTGATAGTGCTGGGTATACGAGATACAGATTCAAACACTACAGGGAGTTTTTTTACTTGTTCGTTTTTTGGAAAAGGATGGTATGCTTTGAGGAAAAGGATTTGGTATGTTCTAGGAAATAGTAGAGTATATAGCAAGGTATATTTAAAAAATATATATATATATATATCTACAGGAGAATATCATAATCCTTGAAATAATGTGAGTGAGAGGCACATCAATCACATTATTACATATTTACTGATATTCTCCTGTACTGGTTCATTAGCAATTGGAGTCATTCTCCAAGACCTAATGAACAGGATCTTTTAACCCGTCCATCAACTCCAACGTTCGTGTCATCGCTAGCTGGAATGTCCATAACATATGGCCTTTTCAATGACTTAGGCCGGACAGAGTCATTGAAAAAATTGTTCGTTGTTTCCTCGTAGTAGTTTTTACACGGAGCAAATGCAAGCCCATCCAAAAACTCCACCGGAGGCTCCTCTGTTTCATCAGCTCCACGTAAAGCATTGTCATCACTGAAGCCGTTTGAGAAGTTCGAACTTATATCCTTCTGAATCGGGTAGCAATCTGGTGAGAGAAGTGGTGTCTTGGCATTCACTTCTTTGTGACCATGTACCTGGAATTAAGAAACAATAAACAAGTAGATATTTAGGCTTTCTTAGACTTGTCATAATTCGTGGTAATAACTAAATCATGAAAATGTAGAAAAGATAATGCTCATTCTTACCACAAGAATTGCAGTCGGCACTACTTGATTTTCAACATCACACGTGATGTTGACGCTTGGTTCACCTTTGTTGCAGCCTGGAGTACCAGCCTTCTCATCAGTTTTGTTCTCCAAGCAGCAAGTAAGATGGGGATTCTGCAAAATTTAAACAAAAGAAGGTACAATTTCATGTATAGAATGTTGCAATGTCAATCTTACATACGAGCCATAACTAACCGTGTCAGTCATCTGATAAAAATAAAATTAAAAAAAAAAGAAATTACATAATTTAATTTTTCTGTCCTCCTCATAGAAACAAAGGAAAGTGTCCATTTTCTTTAATGGACAAAAATGTATTGGGATTCTTTATGCATTTACTTTGTGATCTTGGAAAAAAGGATGGAATTGTAATGAATGACTACCACTAAAATTATGAATAGCTTTGCAGTTCATGAATGTGCTACTTTAATTTAAGGCCTTGTTTAAAAGGAAACAGTAGGAGGGACAAGAGTGGATGGATTTCAGAACTTCTTGCTGTTTGGTAGAGGTATTAGAGGAAGGAATGAATTTGGTGAGTGAATCGAAAGCGTGCATAGGACCGCAATATTAATCCCTCCAAATTAGGGAGGATCAGATGCGGGAGTTCACATCAAGCACAAATCATTCCATAGCTATTGATAACTAAAGCATGATACGGTGGGCTTCAAGTTGGCACTAACAGAAATAATCGCTCTGACAATAATCTGAAGCTACAAAAATGAACATAGAACCGCAAAATCCATGTAGGATACTAGTTATAACCAGTGTCTTGGTGTGATGAAAAAAAAAACAACATATGTATATGCATAATGGAAAATGTATTAATTCACTAAAAACCAACCTAAGATAATCAGCAATAGCAATACTTGTTATCAAGTAACTGTAAACCTGGTGAGGCAGGGAATTCTCTGGTTCTGGACGGTGCTCATAGTTGACGTTTTGCCCATCATCAACGCCATCAATATTTTCCATTGCAAGGTAGTAATCAGGCGAGAAAATTGGTTCCGCGAGCAAATCTGCATTCCCTTCTGCATGGCCACGTTCCTGGAAACGCCTAAAATAATCAAGTAGATGTTTGCGCAATTTGCAAGAACTTCTCATGATTCACAGTTATAACTTGATACTGAAAATGTAGAGAAGAATACGTGCTCATTCTTACTTCTGAAATTGCAGCATGTGATAGTGGGTTTCCAACGTTAGATGTGACATCGCTGCTTGCTTCACCCTCGTCACAGCCTGGAGGACCAGTTTGGGCATTCTCAGGTTCTGGATGGTGCTCATAGTTGATATTTCGCCCATCATCAAAGCTGTCTTCAAAGTTCAAACCTAGATCCTCCATTGTGCAGTAGCAATCGGGTGAGAAAAGTGGTTGTGCGAGAAAATCTGCATTCCCTTCTGCACCACCATGTACCTGGAAATGCATAACATAATCAAATAGATGTTTGCACAATTTGCATAAACTTTTCATGATTCACAGGTATAACTTGATACGGAAAACGTAAAGAAGATGACATGTTCATTCTTACTCCGGAAATTGCAGCATGTGATACTGGACTTTTGACAATAGATGTGTTGTTGCCGTTTGCTTCACCCTCGTCAAAGCCTGGAGGACCAGGTTGGGCATTCTCCGGTTCTGGATGGTGCATGTAGTTGATATTTTGCCCATCATCAAAGCCGTCTTCGAAGTTCAAACCTAGATCCTCCATTGTGATGCAACAATCTGGTGAGAAAAGTTGTTCCAAGAGTGAATCTGCATTCCCTTCTGCATGACCATGTACCTGGAAATGCCTAACATAATCAAGTAGATGTTTGCGCAATTTGCATACACTTTTCATGATTCACAGGTATAACTTGATACAGATGATGTAAAGAAGATGACATGTTCAGTCTTACTTCGGAAATTGCAGCATGTGATACTGGATTTTCGACAATAGATGTGTTATTGCCGCTTGCTTCACCCTTGTCAAAGCCTGGAGGACCAGGTTGGGCATTCTCCGGTGCTGGATGGTGCTTGTAGTTGATATTTTGCCCATCATCAAAGCTGTCTTCGAAGTTCAAATCTAGATCCTCCATTGTGATGCACCAATCTAGTGAGAAAAGTTGTTCCGAGAGTGAATCTGCATTCCCTTCTGCATGACCACATACCTGGAAATGCCTAACATAATCAAGTAGAAGTTTGCACAATTTGCATAAACTTCTCATGATTCACAGGTATAAATTGATACTGAAAATGTAGAGAAGATAATATGCTCATTCTTACTTCTGAAATTGCAGCATGTGATACTGGATTCTCGACAACAGACGTGATGTCGCTGCTTGCTTCACCCTTGTCATAGCCTGGAGGACCAGTTTGGGCATTCTCTGGTTCTGGATGGTGCTTGAAATTGGTATTTGTCCCATCATCAAAGCTATCTTTGAAGTTCAAACCTATATTTTCCATTGTGATGCAGCGATCTAGTGTGAAATGTAGTGGTGAAAGTGAATCTGCATTCCAGTCGACATGACCATGTACCTGAAATTGTGTAGCATAATCAAGTAGATATTTTCATAATTTGCATAAACTTCTTGTGATTTACAAGAAGAACTTGATACTGAAGACATAGAAAATATAATATGCTAATTCTTACTTCTAAAATAGCTGGAGATACTGGATTTTCGAAGTCAGATACAGATATGATGTCACCACTTGGCTCACCCTCGTCACAACCTACAGTACCAGCATCCTCATCCCCTTTGTTCTCAACTAGATTTTCGATATCAGTATCACATACAGATACAATGTCACCGCTTGGTTCACGATCGTCACAGCCTCGAGTACTAACCTTCTCATTACTTTTGTTCTCCAAGCGGCATATGACATAGTCCCCCTGCATAATTTGAACAAATAAAGGTATAATGTCATGTGCAGGATGAAGTTGTAATGTCAATCTTACAATTGCTAGCAATAGTCGACTGTGTTAGTCAGGTCATTAAAAAAAAATCCCTTTAGTATTCTTTTTTTTTTTTTTGTGTTTTTGGAAATGATTTTATATATCTTTTGATGCAAAAATTTCAAGAATACTGGCAGCACTATCTCCCAAAAATTCACATTTCTCAAAACAAAACCATTTTGAAAACATTGCCACATTTTACAAAATCCAAGCAACGTGCTGGTGTGAAAAAAAAAATAGAAAACGCACAAATTCAAAAAAAAAAAAAAAAACTATAATAAGCAATAAAAAAAGAAGAAGCAATTCTAAGGACAAACTATGAACCTGGTGAGGAAGGTGATTCTCTGGATAAGGATAGTACTCGTGCATCACCCAGTCAGTCTTTTGGCCAGGAGAGGGACCAGTGCGGAAAACCAGGATCTTTTTCGTTGCAATGCAAGCTTTGCCAGCTGAATCCTTGATTTCCTGTTCTGTGCCTGTGATCTTCCAGAATCCCGATTTGGTCGTCCTTTTGGCGCGCTTACTTCTTGGGTTCTTGTAGTCTCGTTTACAGAGGAACCACCATATCTGATCATCTGACTTGATCTTCGATTCAACTGAGAATTCAAAACAAGCCCAGAAAATAAATCATCAATATAACACCAAAAATGAAAAAAAGAAAAAAAATGGTTAGTCAAAACACGCACAAGGCAATTCCCAGGGGTCGTACGAGCAGAAATCGATCTCAGGGATGACGTAATCGACCTCGGAGTCTTTTCCGATCATCTTCAGCATCAAGTAGTGATTTATGAGCTCTTCATCAGTGGGACTGAATCGAAACCCGACAGGCAAATTTTCTGGCAGGGACTTACTCATACTTTTTTTTTCTTCTACCATTTTTTTTTCGATTTTTGGGTTCGGTGATTTGCAAGAAAGTGAAAATGGGTAAAAAAAAAGAAATGGGTTTATTGGGTGTTAGAGATTCATGATGATGGAGCAAGGAGAAATTGGAGCAGAAATGGAGTTAAAAAAAAAAAATTGCAGTGGGGGGTCTTGGTGTCTCTCTTTCTCTCTGTGTATGTTCTTCTTGGAAAGCGCAAGAAAAGAGAGAACACTCGCAGAATGGAGGGAAGTGAAGTGTGATCTTTTAATGAAGTTTGAGGAGTCCTCAAAATGAAAATGAAAAGTTTAGACGCAATTTATCCAAATTCAAAAGAAAATCAGGGGCAAAAGTGCTAAAACCATTTTTCCTCTTCCGCGAGAAGCTGTCTACGTGTTACACAGAGTGGTCACGTGGCATGTAAGTTATCAAAATTCAAAAATCAAAAAATTCAGGGGTAAAAGTGCTAAATCCATTTTTCTCCTTCCGCGAGACGTTGTCTATGCAGATCACAAAAGTGGCCATCAGTTGCCACGTCGGATAGTGGAGTCCACATGCTCAAATTCTGTTGGACGTGCGTTTGTTGTTTGAGAATAAAGTGCATCCGTTTTGCGTCACATTATGGCATTAAAAAGGAGGGGAAAAAAATGGTCTTTTTAGGTTTTAGTTGTCTTAATAAATCTGTTCCGTGTTCTCTAAACTAAGCTTTTCACAAACGAAACAAAGAGAGAAAAAAAAAAGACAAAGAAAAAACTGACAATTAAGCCTTTAAAATAAGTTAAAACTTAATAGGATGTTTAGCTAAGGGTGGTGTGAATCATAAATTTAGTTATAAACGGTATAAAGCTCTTATATGTTATAGTAAAAAGAAAAAAAAATTGTTACAGTATAAAGCTCTCACATGCTACAGTAAAAACGGTTCCACCACTAGCCAAACACCTAATAGGTTTCAACTTTTTTATAATATAAAGCTCTCATATATTACAATAAAAAATAAAAATTTGTTAAAATATAAAACTTTCATATAATACAGTGTTTAAATTTTAACTTCTTTTTTAAACTGGTGTTTGTTTGGGTTTTTAAATCATAGTTTGAATCATTTTACTACAGTATTTTCTCTTATAAAAATTTAAATCTTTATTTAAATACTCTACTCAAATACTCGTACTAAATACACCTATAAAACATTAAGAGTAAAGAAAGAGATCATGGATGATAAGGGTCTCATCTTCTTGCCCTTTTCGCGATAAAATAAAAATGGGATTTGACTTGAATTCTAGAGAATTCCAAAGATTTTTTTTTCCCCTCTTGTTCTTACTTGGAAAAAGATTCAACTCTGTTTGGAACTTTCTAGAATTCCAAACAAAGCACTGACCCCTCCCTCCGCCATCTAATTGTTTATTGGGTAATCCAATTTGTATGCTGCTTGCTTTACCGAATATGTTGGGTGGATTTTATTTGAAAAATTTATTAGAATTAAAAAGTTTTAACAGTTAAAATGTAATTATTATAATATAAAATTCTTATATATTATAATTTTTAAATTTTAACTACAAGTTTTAATATTGTTTCCAAACACACTCAGTCGTCTTTTGGCCTGCCTCTGTCTTTATTTCCTCTGTTATGCTTTCCGCTTGTTTGTGCTCTCTCATTTCTTAACATGATCAAATCTTGAAGATCGCAATCAATTTTATCTGCTTCAACTGCTTGCAAAAGCATTCCTATATATATATACATACACACACACATACAAATATATAAATTTAGGATTCTACTTTCATCCGGAGTTTCATCAAAGAGTTAAGCAGGGTTAGTAATGATAAAATAGTTTAATTACTCCTAAATAGCTTAGATGACATTGTTAAAATTTTAGGTTATACAAACTAATAGCTTTGCAACCTGCTGCAACCGGTAGGCAGTAGATGACTGAGCAATTGGATAATATTTAAACATAATGTGAGTGTATTAATAGCAAGTTTTATGTATGGATTGTTTGTTTGAAACGATCATATAATTTGGTAAAATTAGAACGTAACTTGTATTGCATAGATACGTAACTTTTGCTTTGACCATACAAAATTGGTTTTTTAATTTATTTTTTAATCTTTGTCCTCTTCTTTTCTGGCATTTTTTGCATAACAAAATGAATAAAATCTTCTCAAATTCCATTTTACTGAATCTTCAACCCTTCTATTTCACTGAAGCGCAAGCGATATATCTTTTCGAAGATATCCAAAAGCATATCAGGCGAGCTAAAGAAAGAATAACTTGGCAACCACATATTGCTCAAAATGCCTTGCTTCTGAGCTCCACAACCAGGCACAAAAGGTCGGTGAGTGAAGCATCGCATTTATAGTCAGGGACTTCACAAGGCAAATTTGACTTGGATTTCGTAGCTCAAGAAGAAGCTGCTTAGCAAATTGGATTCTAATGGAACCCTATAATTTGCCCTCTTCGAAATTAACCAAAAATAAAAATAAAAAGCTCAAACGCACTGTAGTTTTTTAAGTCCTTATTGTGCGGTTTAACCGGTTACTCCCGGTTGCAACTAAGAATCCAATATTCATATGCCCTTCTTTATGATAATAAATGATATTGGATTCTTATTACATATATTATCAATTATAGTTAAAATATACATTTATTAAAAATATAAACATTAAAAATGTAATTATTGAAAAAAAGAAAAGACCATATGAATTTTTTTTTTTGTCTAAGCACAGGCTCTACCTCTCTTTGCCTCATGTCATTTGATGGTGTCTTGTCATTGGCCATTGAATATGCTTTTTTTTTTTTTTTTCTCTTAAGGGATTAGTGTCTGCTTAGCATGTAATTTCTATCCAGATTAATGATTTGGACATAGAAAACTATATTTAAGAACTTAAAGGGAAAATTAGTCTAATGGCCTATTTTGGCCACATTTTGAAATAAATGTCGATTTTTTTAAAAATCAGGAAAATGATTTTTTTTATAGGGTGTATGGTATGGTGGTAAGAACCATTGGTTAGAACTGTTTTTACTATTGCACGTGAAAGTTTTACACTGTAGCAACTTTTTTTTTACTATAATATGTATGAGCTTTACAATGTTCATAATTGAATTAGTAGCTAGACATACGGTTAAAGCAACATATTATTGTAAACATCAATATATCATTATTAACATTAGGATATCACTTATTAACTATTTTTTTTTTGTGGTTAAGGATCCTATTTATTAACTATAGTTTACGATTAATAAATTGGTTTATCATTAATCTATTAGTGATTTATTATTGAGAAGTCGATAAATTACCATGTGAATAAACCACCAAATTAATCAATGATAAACTATAAATCAATACACCGTTGTTGATGTATATTGGTATTAACCTCAATATATTGTTGATGTACAAAGATAGTCATATCACTATTCTTCAAATACATCGGCTATTTACTTTAAAAAAAAAGCTTAGAAATGAACTATTTAACCCAAATCCTTTCATCAAATTAATAAATTGGTATGTTAATATGTAGATAGCATTTTTTTTGTCACAATACTCCCAATTTAAGGACTATCCCTTCCAATAACCCTATTCTATACATATCCAAAGGAGCGTTTAAAAAAAAAAAGAAAAGAAAAAAAAGGACACAACCAGCACCAACAGCAACAACAAAGCCCCACCCCCCACCCCCCCAAAAAAAATGTAAATAAAAAATAAAAATCTCCAAACAAAAACCCCAAATCAATCCATGAAGTCCAACAGACCAACACAAAATTCTTAAATATATATATATATATATATATATATGTATATCAATACGGAGAAAACTTGTTTGGTACAGCGAATTAAAGAATACAAAACACAACAACTGTGACAAGGAACCTAAAAGTGTCAAATTTTAATTTAAAACCAAGTAACAAGTATCCAACAAATAAGAAGTCACTTGTTGAGAATTCACGAGTCTGTCCCTTATGGTCGAGGCAGAAACAAAATTCTGTTTTATTCATACACTCCGCTCATACATACTAGGGTGTTTAAGAGTATGGTTAAAACCAATTAGCTAAACATGTTGCAGCATATGAGAGCTTAATACTATAATAACCAAAAGCGTTGGCCAAAAGTGACAATGCCGAACTCATTGTCATGACAATACTAGAGTGCATATATACATACATACAACCATAGCGATTTTATCAATGCAAGTCTGTAACATACTGCTGTGGGATTCAATGCTATTTTATGGTAGTGAGAGATGCCAGACGTACCTCTATACACCACGAAAATTCAAAAACATACAGTTACATAACGCAACAAAAGAACTCCATGTTTTCTGCCGACTTCTAGCACCGGCTTCAACACAGAAGTAACACCAGTTCCCGAAGGAAAAAAACAGCTAGCAAAACCGTGCCGATGAGTACTTCAACGAAGCAGTATTCCAACAGACGGTTGACCTGAATTCCATCTCAAGAGAGAGGATGTTTCCGCGGTGTCTTGCAGCTTGCCGGTTTTGATGGTTCTTCATGTTACTGCTTTGAACTATTTTTCTACCGTTTTGAGCCTTTTTGTGGCACAGATTTCCTTTTGGGGCAGATCAGTAGCAGTAGCGTGTTTCACAGCTTCTCTAACCTGCAAACAAGCAATAATATGAAGGAATTTTTTTTGCCCTTTTATTTTTTTGTATATGCATGAAATATATTCATGTGTATGTGTGTTGTCACTTTGAGCTTCATAATATATATATTTTTCTTTCCAGCAAGGAACAAAATATCTGATATAAAATTACACCACACATGCACATGAGTATAGCCATCCATCCGTCTATATGAAAGTTTACCTTTCTCCTACTATTTGATGTGAGTCTCTTTCAGATGTCTGAGAACAGCTGGAGCTTAAACATGATTGGAGTTCTTCCTTGCCTTCAGTTTCTCGGGTAGACGACACCATCTTCCTCCTAGGAAGCGCCGACTAAGGCAAATGGGCCTTCATTTGGCTTTGTTGCATCGATGCCTTCTTTATTTACAAAATTTTCTTTCTTTTTCAGGCCAATCTTCGTTGCTAATACACATTCAAGGATTTTATTAACAAGGCTACTAGCACTTAAGTACTCAAAGTGCCATTTCATAAGAGAACTGTTGTTATTGTGGTTTGGGGCAACATGGAATTTGAAGAATACAGTATTGTTTGGTGGAAAGGCGGCTGGTCTGGATGATGGTAGTTCTAAAGTTGGCTACAAGTTGATTAGCCAGTACAAGCTCATGATACTAGAGCGTTTCGGTCTGCAAGAAAATTTTGCTGCTAAAACACTTATCAGAGCCATCATTTTGGCATCCTTGTTCACCATCTTGGGTTAAGATAAATACGGGTAGCTACAAAGGGTCTTAGAGCATTGGAAAAGCTTCATTACAAAGCTTTGAGTGCTTTTGTGGGATTAAACGACTCGCAAATCTTGATGCTGAGCTTTAAGGGGTGATTTTCGCAGCCCATGTTACTAGATCAAGACGTTGGCATTACATTTGGTTGGAGATTGATTTGGTTGTGGTTTCTTTGCATAAGAAGGGACATGTGGTGGTGCCTTGGTCCATGAGCAATGATTGTCTTGCTACTTTGGATAGGCCTAATTGGAGAGAATTTCTTGCGGCGATGATTGAGTAGAAAATTTTTGGACAGAATCTTGAAGGTTTTCTTGGCAGTAGGTTTTCGATGGTGCTGGCTATACAAGGTATAGATTCAAACACTACAGGTTGGTTTACTTGTTGGTTTTTGGGAAAAGGATGGTACGCTTTGAGGAATAGGATTTGGTATGTTCTAGGAAATAGTGGAGTTTCCAACTTCTATGGAGGTTGATACACACACACACACACACATACAGGAGAATATCATAACCCTTGTAATAATGCGAGCAGCACATTATTACATATTTCCTGATATTCTCCTGTACTGGTTCATTAGCCATTGGAGTCATTCTCCAAGAGCTAATGAACGGTATCTTTTAATCCGTCCATCAACTCCTTCAACGTTCATGTCATCACTATCTATAACATCAAGAAAATACGGCCTTTTCAAGGACATCTGCTGGACAGAGCCGTTGACAAGATTGTTTGTTGTTTCTCCATGGTAGTTTTTATACGGAGCAAATGTAAGCCCATCCAAAAACTCTGCAGGAGACTCTTCTTGTTTATCAGCTCCACATAAAGCATGCCACTTGTTATGGTCATAATTGAAGCTGTTTGAGAAGTTCAAATTTATATCCTTCTGTGTGGGGTTGCAATCTGGCGAGAGAAGTGGTTGTGAGAGCGACTCTGCATTCACTTCTTTGTAAACATGCACCTGGAATTATGAAACATAAACAAGTAGATATTTAGGTTTGCATAAACTTGTCATGATTCATGGTAATAACTTGATCATAAAAATGCAGAAAAAATAATGCTCATTCTTACCCCTGGAATTGCAGTAGGTGCTACTTGATTTTCAACATCATATGTGATGGTGCTGCTTGGTTCGCCTATGTTGCAGCCTGGAGTACCAGCCTTCCCATCAGTTATGTTCTCCAAGCAGTAATGAAGATAGGAATCCTGCATAATTTTAACAAAAGAAGGTATAGTTTCGGTTATAGTATGTTTCATTGTCAATCTTACATCCAAGCCATATCTAATTGTGTCAGTCAAGCAGATAAAAAATGAAAAAAAGTAGAGCTTATATACTTTATTTTTGCTGTCCCCATTACAGAAATAAAAGAAATTGTCCATTTTCTTTCATGGACAAATATGAATCGGGATTCTTTGTGCTTGTATTTTGTGATCTTGGAAAGAGAAGGATAATTGGAATTGCAATGAATGACTATTACTAAGATTATGAACAGCTTTGCAGTTTATGGATGGTCTACTTTTATTTAAGGTCTTGTTTAGGAGGAAAGAGTGAAAGAAGGGGTGGAAGGATTTCAGAACTTCTCGTAGTTTGGTAGAGGTAGTAGAGGAGGGAATGACTTTGGTGAGGTGAGTGAATCAAAATTGTCCATACGACCCCAATATTGATCCCACAAAAGTAGGGACGATCGTAGGAATGAGTCCACATCAAACACGAGTCACTCTGTAGCTTTTGATTATGAAAGCATGATTGTGTGAGCTGAACATTTAGGGAATATATAACATACAAATAATAAAGTTCATGCTGGCACTAACAAAAATAATTGCTCTGACAAAAAGCTGAAGTACTAATGGCCCGTTTAAATTACGGGTTTGTACAGAAAGCTTGAACTAAAACTCAAATTTATTAAAATTTTTGCGAGAAAAGCACTGTAGCAAAAAGGTTTGGACGAAGACTTTTTG
Organism: Artocarpus heterophyllus; assembly: GCA_025403435.1. NCBI lineage: Eukaryota > Viridiplantae > Streptophyta > Magnoliopsida > Rosales > Moraceae > Artocarpus > Artocarpus heterophyllus. The sequence continues at coordinate 5,887,913 of CM046329.1, forward strand.
CTTTAAACCTATAAAACAAACAAAGTGTAAAATGAATTTGGAACCACAAAATCCATGTAGAATACTAGTTATAATCAATGTGTTGGCACGATGAAATTACAACATATGTGTACGTTTAATAGAAAATGTACCAATTCAAAACTCAGATGAAGTATTATAAAAAACGAAAAAGCAACAAGATGGGCTAAAAACCAAACTAACTATAATCAGCAATAGCAATACTTGTTATGAAGTAACTATAAACCTGATGAGGCAGGAAATTCTCTGTTCTGGGATGGTACTCGTGCATGAACTGGAAATTTTGATCATCATTGAAGATCAAACTTATATCCTCTGCTGTTAGGTAGCAATCTGGTGAAAGAGGTACTTCTGAAAGAGAATCTGCATGACCATCTACCTGGAAATGCCTAACATAATCAAGTAGATGTTGCACAATTTGCATAATCTACTCATAATTTACAGGTATAACTTGAAACTGAAAATGTAGAAAAAAAGATACGCTCATTCTTACTTCTAAAATTGCAGCATGGGCTAGTGGATTTCCAATATCGGATGGGATATCACCCCTTGGTTCACCATCGTTGCAGCCTGGAGGTCCAGGAAGGGCACTCTCTGGTTCTGGATGGTGCTCGTAGTTGACATTTTGCCCATCATTGAAGCCATGTTCGAAGGTAAAACTTATGCCTTCCATTGTGAGGTAGCAATCAGGTGAGAAAATTGGTTGCAAGAGCGAATCTGCATTTCCTTCTAAATGACCACGTACCTGGAATTGCGTAACACAATCAAGTAGATGTTTTCGTAATTTGCATAAACTTCTCGTGATATACAGGAATAACTTGATACTGAAAATGTAGAAAAGATCATACGCAAATTCTTACTTCAAAAATTGCAGCAGATGCTACTGGATTTTCAATGTCAGATAATGATATGATGTCATCACATGATTCACCCCCATCGCAGCCTGGAGTACCAGCCTTCTCATCACTTTTGTTATCCACTGGATTTTCAATGTCAGATAAAGATATGATGTCATCACTTGATTCACCCTCGTCACAGCCTGGAGTACCAGCCTTCTCATCACTTTTGTTCTTCACAGGATTTTCAATGTCGGATACAGATATGATGTTATCGCTTGGTTCACCATCGTCACAACCTCGCATATTAGCCTTCTCATTTCTTCTGTTCTCCAAGCGGCATATGACAAAATCCCTCTACATAATTTGAACAAATAGAAGGTATAACTCCATGTGCAGGATGAAGTTGCAATGTCAATCTTACAATTGCTAGCAGCTAGCAGCAGCCAATGTGTCAGTCAGCTCATAGTAAAGGAGGGAAAAGAAAAACAACAACAACATATAGCTCACATTATGCGCATTTTCTTCCAACGAAGAGCAACAAATATGTGTTTGGTATTGTTTTTGGTTACTTTTGAAAATGTTTTTGCATGCCTTTTGAGGCACGAAAACAAAAAAAGCTTTCTAAATAGCGTTTGGTTTAACAAATGCTTTGAAAACGCGAACAAAAACAAAAAAGATGATAATGGTTTTCGTTAAGAAAATAGAAAATGGTTCAAAGTCGTCTTCGATATAACTTAATACTCGTTTTCAGAAACATACCCAAACTTTTTTTTCCCATAGCTAATAAAATTTCTTAGAAAAATAACCAAACGCAATTTTCAAGAAAAAAAAAAAAAAAACCTAAAACCGTTTCAAAAAATAAAACTTCTCATTTTTTGCAGATTGCTGGGAATATATTTTGTGGTTTTTGAAAGAGAAGAAAAGGCAATGAACGATCAGGTAGCAAGGGTAGGTGGCTGCCCAACTGGATTTTTTTTTTTTTTAACAACAACAACAATAACAAAGTCATGAGTTGCACTATAAGGAATATTGAATAACAAAATCCATGTAATAATAAAAAAATAAAATAAAATTACAAAATCCCTGTAAGGTACCGTTTACAAGCGATGTGCCGGTGTGATGAAGGAAAAAAGAAGAAGCAAATTTTACTGTTGTACTTTTAAGTATTTATTTATTTTTTTTCCATAATCTTTATCAAACTTTTTTTTCTTGACAAAATATATTTTAAATTTTAAAATCAGTAACAACTAATACCTAATAATTAATAAACACTAAAAAATATGAATAATTTTAGTCATAAAATTTATAGTGATTTTTTTTAAAACATGGCTCTTCATTTTAAGAAAGTAGAATTAAAGCTCAATAAGTAAAAATAAATACTTAACGGGAATAAAAAATCTTAATTATTAATAATTTTAAAAATTAAATTTTAAAATTAATCTTTAAAATTTTAAATATATTAAAAAAATAAATAATTTAAGATATAACAGTATAATTTATTAAAAAAATCTTTAAAAAACAACATATTCATAGAAAGAAAATAACTCAAAGATTAAAAAAAAAAAAACCAAGCAATTAAAATAGAAAACTATGAACCTGGTGAGGAAGGTCATCATCCAGATGTGGGGGATAGTACTCATACATGATCCAGTTGGTCTTACGGCCAGGACCGTGACCAGTGAGGAAAGCCAAGATCTTTCTCGTTCCAATGCAAGCTTTGGTAACTGGATCCTTGATTTCTCGTTCTGCGCTTGTGATCTTCCAGAACCCCGATTTCGCCGTCCTTTTTGCGCGTTTACTACTCGGGTTCTTGTAATCACGGCGACTGAAGAACCACCATACTTGATCATCTGACTTGATCTTCGATTTGGCTGAGAATTCAAAACAAACCCAGAAAATCAATCATGAATATAACACCAAAAATGAAAAAAAAAAAAAAAACAGAAGAAAGATTGTTATGCAATATACGTACAGGGCAATTCCCAGGGGTCGCACGAGCAGAAATCGACCTCGGGGATGACGTAATCGACGTCGGAGTCTTTTCCGATCATCTTAAGCCTCAAGTAGTGACTTAAAGCCTCCTCTTCTTTGAGTGAGAATCGAAACCCGACAGGCAAGTTTTCTGGCAGTGACATACTCATCTGTTTTTTTTTTTTTTTGAATTTTCGGGTTCTGTTATTTATTTGCAGTGACGAAAGTGGAAATGGGAAAGATCGAAGCGGGTTTACTGGGTATTAGAGATTCATGACGATCTTGATGGAGCAAAGAGAAATTGAAGCAGAAATGGAGTTGCCAAAAAAGAAAAAAAAAACGAAAACAAAGAACAAGAGTTTGCAGTGGGGGTTTTGCTGTCTCTATCTCTGCGTGTATGTTTTTCTTGGAAAGCACAAGAAGAGACTCGCAGAGTGGAGTGAAGTAAATTGGTGATCTATTAATGAAGTTGAGGCTTCCTCAGATGCATTTGGTTGACTTGCATTGACTGGAAGTCCCCTTCTTAATACTGGTAAACACCTTGCGTTAATAAAAAGCGAGTGCCGTAACAACGTAAGATTCACAAATAAAATTTACCCTTCTTTGTTAGCTGTGATGTAAGCTATTTGTGCATATAAGCCTTCTTTAGATATGGTTGCTACCATAAATTTAATTATTTAAATTTTTATATATTATAATAAAAAATTTATTATAATATAAAATTTTTATATATTATAATAAAAACTGTTTTTATTAATAATTTTTAGCATTAACCAAATACCATTTTAATCTTTATTTAATTTTTCAGTTAAAATTAATTAATAAAAACTTTTAGCTATCACAATAAAAAAACTACTATATAAAACAATTAGATGTTATAATTTTTAAACCTTTTTTTAATTATAATCATTCTTTCAAGCATTATTTTAATAATAATAATATATTTGACATGGTATTTTTTATTTTTCTTATATATAATACTATTTTTAAATGTTTTATCTATTTATTTATAATTATTAAGTTTTAAAAGTTATAAAAGTGAACTTTTAGCTATGAGATAATTTAAAAACATAAATAGCCTAATGATTAAAAGGGAAGAATTTAAAGAAAGGGCCCAAAAAATTTTGAATTGAGGAAATTATATTTTTTTTTAACTAAAAAACTCATTTTTTTGTGCGGATAAACTATCACAGTTTTTTAAAAAAAAAATAAAAAAAATGACTGTAACAAGATAAGAAACCTCAACAGGATGAAAAAAAAAAACTGAAAACGTTTTGATGTCTAAAAAGCCTTTTTTATGTCAAAAACTGACAAAAAAAAAGGTCATTGACCAAAATTTTTTTTCCCAAAAAGTCATTTTTACAAATCCCTGATTAAAAGACAAGAGGAAAAAAAAGAGCAACTAATTGTTATAAAATGCCAAAAATTGGTATGTATTATATTCGGTGTTAAATTGATCATCAAAACAACATATGTGAGATTTAACACCAAGAATAGCATTGCGTTAGAGAGTGATTAATATCCTACTCATATTCTAAAATTTGGCATTGATACGTTAGTTTAACATTACATTGAAAATGTCTTTAATATCAATAGTGCCCCATCATTTTTAATTTTTTGGATCAGATCCATCTTCTATTATTATGTGCTCAATTACCATCATGTCACTAAGCATTTGTTCTCTTTAAAATTTTACCACTTTAACTCGTATTTTCTTAAATTATATCCTTTTTTTGGAATTTTAACACGTTACCTCATCAACAAGTAAAATCATTACAATGCATCTTATTTTACTAACGACAATAAAATTAGCAAAGATAAAAGCCAATGACTACCTCACCTCATACCAAAATTCATTATATTCTTCCCTCTTGCTCTTGTGTGGAGATTAATTTTTCAAATCAATCTCTAAATACCCCCGCACACGCCCAAAAGAAAAAAAGATAAAAGATAAAAATGGCGGGTATTTCAACTATTAAACAAATTGATGGACTGGAGTATCAAAATGAAAAAGTTTAGACCTTATTCATCAATATTTAAAAAATTCAGGGTAAAGCCATAAAAAAAAAAATTTTCCCTCCCCTTCCGCGAGAAGTTGTCTAGGGTCACACAGAGTGGTCACATGGCTTCTGGTTGCCACGTTGGATGAGTGGAGCCCACCTGCTCAAACTCTGTTTGGATGACGGGAGAATTAGCGCGTAAAACCGTACAACCCTTCCTCTTAGGAGGGTCCTTTCTTTTATTATTTTTTTAAGAACACCTCTGCTTTGGAGTTTGGACTTTTCTTACTGGAGAATAAAGTACGTCTATTTTTGGTCTCATTATGACATCAAAAAAGAGGGAGAAAAAAAATGGCCTTTTTAGGTTTTAGCTGTCTTAAATCTGTTTTGTGCATGTATTAACCATGTTCCACCACCAAAAAAAAAAAAAAGGAAAGGAGAAGGAAAAGAAAAACAGACAACTGAACCATCGTAAAGAAAGAGCTATGGATGATAACGGTCCCATCTGTTTAAGCCATTTCGTGATTAAAAAAAGGGATTTGACTTGAATTCTAGAGAATTCCAAAAAGTTTTTTTTTTCTCTTTTTTTACTTGGAAAAAGATTCAGCGCTGTTTGGAACCTTCTAGAATTCCAAACAAAGCATTGTGCCTCCCTCCACCATCTAATTGTTTATTTTCCAATGCAATCGGTCTACTGTTTAGTGAATATGTTTCTTCATCTTTTGGCCTGCTTCTGACTTTATTCCTCTGTTATGCTTTCCGCTCGTTTGTGCTTTCCCCATTTCTTAGCAACATTGCATCTTGTGAATTATTAAACCGGTTCATAGATTCGAACCAAAATTTGGATCATTTTTTATAGTATTTTCTACCATGAAAATCTTGTTTAGTTTAAACTTTTTGTTTAAACTTATAAACTACACGAGAGTGCGAACTTTACCTCAATTAACTTTATGTCATTTGTTGTTGTCTTGTCATTTGCCATTGGGAGGCTTTTTTTTCCTCCTTAAGTGATCAATGTATGCAGAAATTATATAATTTCTCTTGTCCTAACAATGATTTGGACATATATTTAAGAACCTTGTATTTTTATTAAATTAATAGATTGGAAGTATAATATTTAGATAATACTGCATGCAAACTGCCTATTCTTGTTAGAAAAATGTTCTTTGAGTATTTTAAAGTCACTTTTTAGGACAAAAATGTTTTTCTAGTATTTTAAATAAAGCTCTAAATTAATTTTTAAAACATAAAGCTCTAAATTAATCATTTTACCTCATAAAACGTTAAAAATGATAAAAAAAAAAAAAAGAAAAAGAAAAGAACAAAGAGCAAAAATTTTTATCACTAGTGTCAACTTATTTCCGGAATTTGATGTAAAGAAAAAAGGCAACATTAATTTTTATGTGTGTTTTTCTTTTTCTTTTTTCTTCGTGTAGAAATTTCTTTATATATTTATTCTTTTGTGTTTTTCTTTTTTAATGTAAAATTAAAAATAAGTGAAATAATTTTGTTTTAAAACATAAGAATTTTTAAAGAAATGTGCTGAGAATGTTTTGTCAAATTTTTGCCTCAAGAAATATGTAAAAATATTTATAAAAACTCCAAAAACAAAACCAAGCAGGGCCAATTTACTTCACAAGCTTTTGTTTTTTGAAAACTGTAGTCCCTTACTATAAAATTGAAAATAATAAAAATAATCATGTTTCCATCTTGTGATATCTACATTTTTACTGAAATAGTTAAATTACATGCAAATGCTCACTTCATAATTGTCAAAACCATTAAAAACCATAATACTTTTCACTTGTTATTATTATTTATATGAGATTTTAAGTTACTATAAGACAAAGATGTGTTTATTTTTGTTAAGTTTCAAAAATTGTTTATTAATTTTAGTGTCAAGGACCACAACTATAAAAAATAACTTTCATCAAGTAATCTGTTAAAATTAAAAATTTAAAAATTAAATTGTCAAAATACCCAAGATTTAAACATACCAAAGGAGCAATATTGTAAAAACAGCACAAATTATGAAAAAAAAAAAAAAAACCCAAATCAATATGTGAAGTCCAACAAACCAACACAAAATTCTTATAAAATAAATAGATAAGTAAAATCAATTCAGTGAAGCTTTGTACCTTGTAGAGCCAATTGAATACAAAGAAACAATAATAATAATAATAGACCAATATTATTTGTCCTCATAAACCTACAACCCTAGGCTAGCATAAAAAATGGGCCTCATCTTTAAGGCCTACTTAAATACTACAGATAGGTCTCATCTTTTAGGTCTCATCTTTTGTGAGAGGACGGGGCTATAATCTCATTTATCACTGGGTAACAAGTATCCAACAAGCAACAAGTCACCTGTAGTAGAGAATTTCACAAGCCTTTCTCTTCCTTTTCCATGAAAGAATATGGTCAAGGCTGAAACAAAATCCTGTTTTATACGTACGATCCGATTGCACGTTCCAAGACTCCATAGTCACACATACATACATACAAACAAATATAGCGATTTCGTCACTGCAACATACTGCTGTGGGATTTAACGCTACTACACAGCGGTGAGAGATGCCAGGCACGTCTCTATACACCACGAAAATTCAATAAAACAAACCGAACATACAAGTTAGACAACGCAACAAAAGAACTCCATTTTGTTCTGAGTTCTAGCACCGGCTTCCACACAACAAACACCGGTTCCCCAAGGAAAAAGAAACAGCTAACAAAACCATGCCATGAGTACTTCACCGAAGCAGTATTCCAACAGATCCTGAACCTGAATTCCATCTCAAGAGAGAGGATGGTTCCGGGTGTGTCTCGCAGCTTGCCAGTTTTGAATAGTTCACATTCCTGCTATGAACCATTTTTCTACCGTTTTGAGACTCTGTGTGGCAGAGATTTCCTTTTGGGGCAGATCAACCGCATAGCGAGTTTTACAGCTTCTCTAACCTGCAAACAAAGCAATAATATGAAGGAAAAAAAATATTCAAGTGCATGGAAGAAAAATGTTCAAGTGTATGTGTGTCGTCACTCTAAGCTTCATAATATATATATTTTTCTTTCCAGCAAGGAAGAAAATATCAGATATAAAAGTTACAAAACACATATACTTAAATATATTTCCTGGTTCTTTTTATCAGAGGATTATCCATCTATCCATCTATATGAAAGTTTACCTTTCTCCTACTGCTAGGATGTAACCCTATTCGATGCGAGTCACTTTCTTCTGAGAACAACTGGTGCTTGAACATAATTGGAGCTCTTCCTTGCCTTCAGTTTCTTGGGTAAGGAAAACCTGATGACGCCATCTTCCTCCTAGGAAGTACCGAAGTCTTACTAAGGCAAACGGACCTTCATTCTGCTTCGTTGCGTTGATGCCTTGTTTATTTACAAAAAGTTCTTTATTTTTTCAGGCCAATCTTAACTGGTAATATACATTCAAGGATTTTATCAACAAGGCTACTAGCACTTCAGTACTCAAAAGTGCCATGTCATAACACAACTGCTGTTATTGCAGTTTGGGGCGATATGGACTTTGAAGAATCCAGTATTGTTTGGTGGAAAGGCAGCTGTTCTGGATGATGGTAGTTCCGAAGTTGGCTACAAGTTTATTAGCCAGTAAAAGCTCGTGATGCTAGAGCGTTTCAGTCTGCAAGAAAATTTTGCTGCTAAAACACTAATCAGAGCCATCATTTTGGCATCCTCGTTTGCCATCTTGGGTTAAGATAAATATGGGTAGCTACAAAGGGACTTAGAGAATTGGAGAAGCTTCATTACACAGTTTTGAATCTTGAAGCTTTTCTTGACAGTAGGTTTTTGATATTGCTGGCTATATGAGGTATAGATTCAAACACTACGGGTTTGTTTACTTGTTGGTTTTTTGTGGACAAGGATGGCATGCTTTGTGCAATAGGATTTGGTATGTTCTAGAAGGTAGCAGAGTTTCCAACTTCTATGAAGGTTGATATAGCAAGGTATATTAAAAAAAAACTACTCGAGAATATCAAAACCCTTGTAACAATGTGAGTGAAGGCATATCTCACTCACATATAGATATTCTCCTGTACTGGATCATAGCAATTGGAGTCATCTCCAAAAGCTAATAAACGGGATCTTTTAACCCGTCCATTGACTCCTTCAACGTTCATGTCATCACTAGCTGGAACGTCTAACGGCCTTTTCAATGACGTCGGCTGGATTGAGTCATTGAAATGATTGAATGTTGTTTCCTCATGATAGTTTTTACACTGAGGAAGTGCAAGTCCATCCAAAAACTCCACGGGAGACTCTTCTGGTTCAGGTCTCTTGATATTTGGCCCATCATCGAAGCCATCAATATCCTCCAAATAGAAGCAACAATCAGATGAAGAAATTGATTCCAAGAGCGCATCTGCATTCTCCTCTGCATGAACTTGTTCCTGCAAATGCTAACATAATCATATAGACGCTTGCACAATTTGCAAAAACTCATGATTTACACGATAACTTGAAACCGAAAATATAGAAAAAGATGATATGCTCATTCTTACTTCTGAAATTGCAGCACGAGCTACTGGGTTTCCAATATTGGATGGGATGTTGCCTCTTGTTTTATCCTCGTCACCGCCTGGAGGACCAGGAAGGGCATTCACTGGTTCAAGATAGTGCTCATAGTTGATACCTAGACCACCATTGAAGCCATCAATATCCTCCATTGTGAAGATGCTATCAGGTGAGAAAATTGGTGGCCAGAACGGATCTGCATTGCCTTCTAATTGACCATCCTGGAATTCCATAACATAATCAAGTAGATATTTGCATAATTTACATAAAGTTCTCATAATCTACAGGAATAAAATGACGCTGAAAATGTAGAAAATATCATATGGTAGTTCTTACTTCAAAAAGTGCAGTATGTGCTACTGAATCTTCGATATCAGATACAGAGGTGATGCCACTGCTTGGTTCACCCTCATCATAGCCTCGAGTACCAGCCTCCTCATCACCTTTGTTCTCTACTGGAGTTTCAGTATCACATAAAGATACAGATACCATGTCACCGCTTGGTTTACCATCGTCACAGCCTGAAGTACTAGCCTTCTCCTCACTTCTGTGCTCCAAGCGGCAAATAACATAGTCCCTCTGCATAATTTAAACAAAAATATAAAGTATAAGTTCGGATGGAGTTACAATGTCAATCTTACAATTGCTAGCAGTAGTTAACTATGTCAGTCAGCTCATGAAAAAGAAAAAGAAACCAATAGCTTACATTATGTGCATTTTCTTTCAAGGACGAATAATGAATACGGATTACTGTATATTCTTTGTGATGTAAGAGAAAAAAAGTCTGGAAGTGTACATATTGTATTGCGAATTTTGTAACGAACGACTACATCTAAAATTACGAATAACATTAATGTTTATGGACTACAAAAAAAAAACAAAAAACAAAAAACAAAAAACAAAAACAAACCCTCATGAGTTGCACTAAATGAATATTGAATTGCAAAATCATAACACGACATACTAGTCAGCCATGTTTTTCAGCATAATGTTTTTTACAATAATGAGTTTAGAAATGTATTGTTGAATGTATCACTTTATCATCTCCTTTTTCCGGTCTAAATTTTGCTCATGTATGTAAAGACGCTAATCAAGCAGCTCATGGTCTAGCAAAATTCTCCCTCAGGATCGATGGTAAACTTATTTGGTTGGAGAATATTCCACCTCTAATTGAATCTCTTCTCGTACTGGATTCTCGATTTTAATTATTAACATATTTTGCAATTAAAAAAACTAACCTACTTATAATCAACAATATCAATAGCACTTAACGAAAGTTAAATTTTTATGAGAGAAAACTCTGTAACAATTACAGTTGAATATATGAAACAAATGAGCATGTTTATCATGGACTGCAGATGTAGGGAAAATTAACAACAACAACGATTCAGGTGTTGCAATAAAATGAATATTGAATTGCAAAATCCATGTAACAAGCTATTTATTAGCGATTTGCTGGTATGATGAATGAAAAATAAATAAATAAATAAATAAATAAACAACTAAAAGAAAAAACCAAAAACAACATATGCATAATAATAGAAAATGTATACGAATTCAAAGATTAAAAAAAAATAAAACCATAATCAGCAGAAGTTTCAAAAAGATTAATAATAGAAAGATTAAACTTTCTTTGCTCCACAAAAGTTTGTGATTAGAGGCATAACTGCTACACTTAACTAAGTTCAAGGACCTAATTGCTACATAAAAAATTTAAGGACCATATTGTAAAAAACCTAAAGTTTAAGGGGTAAATGTGCTGAAACCCAAAAAAAAAAAAAACTCATGATCACAGTAGCAATAGCAATGGCAATTGCAGTTGAAGAAAAGCTATAAACCTGGTGAGGAATATGAAGGTCATTCTGTGGAAGGACAGAGTATTCGTGCACGACCCAGTCAGTCTTTTGGCCAGGAGTGCGACCAGAGGGAAGAAACACCAGGATTTTCTTCTTTCCCACGCAAGCTTTGGTAACTGGGTCCTTGATTTCACGTTCTGCGCCTGTGATCTTCCAGGATCCCGATTTGGTCCTCCTTTTGCAGCGTTTACTACTACGACTACTACTACTCGGGTTCTTGTAATCACGGCGACTGAAGAACCACCATACTTGATCATCTGACTTGATCTTCGACTTAGCTGAGAATTCAAAAACAAACCCAGAAAAGAAACAATGAATAATAATACCAAAAAAAAAGAAAAACAAGATTATGAGGCAGTAAACGTACAAGGCAAATCCCAGGGGTCACACGAGTAGACATCGACCTCGGAAACGAGGTAATCGACTTCGGAGACTTTTCCCATCCTCTTAAGCCACAAGAGCTTTATGTGCTGTTCATCAGTGGGGTAAAATCGATACCCCATAGGCAGATTTTCTGGCAGTGATTTACTCAAGCTCATCCTTTTTCTACGATCAACTTTCCTTTTTTTTTTTCGGATTTTTGGGTTTGGTGATTTTAAGTGAAGAAAGGGAGATGGAAAAAAAAAAAAAACGAAATGGGTTTTGTTGTTTGGTAGAGATTCGCAATGATGGAGCCAGAATTTGAAGCATAAATGGAGTAAAATAAGTGAGCTCGAATTCGGGGTTTTGGAGTCTCTCTCTCCCTCTATGTATATGGTTTTTCAGAAAGCGCAAGAAGAGAGAGAACTCATCATCGGTTACATATTTGGTCGAGTTGCGTTGATCCTAAGTCTTCTCCAAGCACTGTAAAAGCAACACACATTAATAAAGAGAGCATTACATGATCTTATATAATACTTTCAGAAGAAGTGTTTGTTCATGCTAAACTTATTAAAAAAAGAATATTATCACTCCTTTCCCTTCTGCGAGAAGTTGTTCACGTGGCTTTCAGGTTGCCATGTTGGATGAGTGGAGCCCACGTAAACTGTGCAAACCTTCTGCTTTGAAGTTTGGAAGTTCGTTAATTAAGAATAAACTATAAAGTACGTCCATTATTCGTCACATCATGACATCAAAAGAGAAAAAAAAAATTCCTCGTAGATTTTAAGCTATCTTAAATCTATTTTATGTATAAATGATGTTTGGTATTAATTAAATTTAATTTTTAATTAAAAATAATATAAATTTTTATATATTATAATAAAAATAAAAAAAATATTTTAATATAAAATTTTTATATATTATAATATTTATAATTTCAATTAATAGTTTTAACTATTATATCAAACACGTAACCAATCACGAAAAAGTAATAATAACAGAAATTTTATCGATTAACTAATTGGTAATAATTTTTCAGAATAAAGAAAAAAGCAAGGGTGGTTTTATCATTTCGTTGGGAAAAATTAATTGTTTATCTAGAGGGTGAATTTATGAGCCCTCTTGGTGGGCGTACTGCCACATATTCTGCTTTTTTTTTTTTATATTGTTTCACTTGGAAAAATAAAGCACTGTTTGGAACTTTCTAGAATTCCAAACAAAGCACTGTTCGCTCCCTCCACCATCTACTGACCTCATAATTGTAGATCAATCTTTTTAAATCCGTGCCTTTTTTACAAGTATTTGGATTTTTTGAATAGTTATAAATACTAATTAGAATGCAATGCATAATAGACCAAATGGAATGTTTAAATTTGCCATCATTTTTATTTCAAACAAAAGAAGTAGATTTTTTTTTTCCTTTTTAAGTTGCCTTAAGGAATTTTTATATATTTTGTTTTAGGCAATTTTTTTAGAGCCCACTAAAAAATAACCTTCTAATAGAAAAATATTTTAATTGTTAGATCTGTAAAAAAAATATTTTGATTATATCTAACAATTGTAGAGAGAGCCTCACCAATTGGTTCTCCGTTGAACAAGGACCCTTTGGTTTATAGATGTTTCTTATATGTGTATCATTAATGGCTTTTTAGAAAAATAGGCTAGAATTCAAGTTTATCTATGTTTTTTATTTTCCTTCTTCGCAATTACAAGTCAAGATAAGTAAATTCATTTTTTCTTAATTTTAAACCATTATAACTAAAATTATTATAGTTTCTTAGTTTAGTTACTTTTTTAGATTTTTATTTTTTATTTAATTATGTTTTTGAAAAAAAAAAGTATAAAAGCCATTTCATTCCTTAAAAAATGGATTTAAAATATCTAAAATGTTTTAATAACTATATGGGTCAATAGGTTTTTCTAAACACAAGAGTACAATATCAAAAAAGTGTTAAACTATGAGGCACCAAAATAATATATTTTTTTTCTCATTTTTTCTTTTTCTTTTCATGTAACCAAGTTTTTTTTAACTTACCAAGTTTTTTTCTAAAAGACATGTAACCAAGTTTTTTCTTTTTCTTACTTCTTTTCTTTAGAGTTTTTTTATTATTATTATTTTCAGAAATATTGTATACTTCAACGAAAGAAAAGAACAATAATAAAAAAACAAAAAGATATGAAGAGGGAAAAAAAATTGAAGCTACATGTGGGTGTGTGTGTTGATGGAGAGTGAGAATGGTTATAAATCCAACATGGATGCTTTCTGAGGCAATCTCTGCTTCATTTGGAGCTACTGGGAAGTAATCAAAAATGATGCCCATTAGCATTCCTCTTAACCGGTTACCAATTCAAGCTTTTGATAAAAGAATCAAAATCATTGACCAATATTAGCCTTAAATTTTATAATGAAGGATCTAGATCAAATGGATGAAGCTTTCATCAGGATGGATGAAAGCACATCCCTAAAGCTTACATTCCCATATATTTATTGTTTAAGCTCAAACTCCACCTCACCTTAGCTCATGTCGTTTGATATTGTCTTGTTATTAGCCATTGACGATTTTTTTTTTCCCTTAAGGGATTAATATATGGTTAGATTATATAATTTCTTATTCTGATCAATGATTTAGACATATAAAATTATTTTTAAGAACCTGATAGTTTATTAAATTAATTGATTGATATTTTAATATGTAGATAATGCTAAATGAATACTACTTTTTTTTTTTAAATGTTCTTTGAGCATTTTAAAGTCATTTTGTAATACATAAAAAAGTTTCCTGGTATTTTGAGAAAAGCTCTAAATTAATTCGTTTACTGAAAAATAAAGATTGATAAAGAAATAAAAGAAAAGAACAAACTACAAAAAAATATATATATATCACTAGTATCAGCATTACTTCCCAAATTATGAAAATGACAACGTTAATTCTTATGCATGTTTTTTTATAAGACATTTTAGGCTGTATTGTTCGATCGTCTAAAAAATACTGACATCAGGCGCTTGAGTTTTTTAGTTCAATAATTTAAAAGCTTATTGGCATTATTATTCCATGAATTATATGCATAATGATACTTTTTCACGTCTTAGCATTTGAAAGATTATGAGTAATGTTAGTCCATGAACTACGTGCATGATAGTACTTTGATCCTTGAATTTTTTATTTTAACATACTATTGCATGAACTTTTTTTTATAATGTTAGTCCTAGACTATAAATCGACGACCAATTTTTAAAATTAAATAAAGATAATCATGTTTTTATTGTGTAATAACTTAAAAAGAATAAAATCTAAAACTTCGTCTCAATATGTATTAAAAGGTGGCTAGGGTTTTGTGAGGGAAATGGGTTCAAGCGAGAGACAGGGTCTTTTTTTTTTTTTTGAACTAAGGATCCGAATTTTTTAGAGTAATAAGCACTCTACATTTTTGCTTAACATGCTGAAATCAGGGGAAAGCATATGAGCGGACTTTTGAAATTTTAGTCCCAATGCTTACAATTTGAGAATTATTTGTGCCAATAACAATCATTTCTAGATATCCAGACCAAAGGAGTAATATTCTAAAAATAACAAAAATAATTAAAGACCCGAGCTTCCCAAAAAAAAAAAATCTATAAACAAAAGCCCCAAATCAATTTATAAAGTCCAACAAACCAACACAAAACTCATAAAAAATAAATAAATAAGTAAAATCAATTCGGGAAAGCTAAATTGTGTCCAATTTTCATTTAACACCAAGGTAACAAGTATCCAACATGCAACAACAAGTCATGAAGATGGTTGAGGCTGAAACAAAATATTGTTTTACACATACATACTTCCGATTATACATTCTAGTCTCCATTGTCGTGATACTAGTAGAGTTGTATACGTACATGCATACATACGTACATACGTACGTACGTACGTACATGCATAGCGATTTCATGACTGCAACATACTGCCGTGGGATTTAACGCTATGTTGTGGAACTGAGAAATGCCCGGCATATCTCTACAAGATAACACAAATAAAGGACCCCATCTTCTGCGGAGTTCTAGCTCCAGCTTACACCCAGCAAACAACAGTTACCAAAGGCAAAACAGTGAACAAAACCGTGCCGACGAGTACTCTGACAGTGGACTTGAATTTCATCTCAAGAGAGAGGATGTTTCCGCAGGTGAAGAGCTCTTACAGTCCTGTTTTAAACCATTTTTCTACTGTTTTGAGACTTTTTTCCTTCTTTTTTTTTGTGGCAGAGATTTCCTTTTGGGGCAGATCAACAGCTGTAGCGTGTTTCACAGCTTCTCTAACCTACAAACAGCAATAATATGACTGAAAAATATCAAGTGTATGGAAGAGAAGTATTCATGTGGTACGTTTGTGTGACAACCATAATTAATTCTCTTCAGGCAAATAGGGTTAAAAAAAAGTAGGTTGTACAGTCTTATATCGTTTTATAAATAGAAATAGGTAGTATTTCATAAGAACATTACTTCTCAATAATATAAGGTCTTTTAGGGTAAAATTCAAGAGTGAAACCGTATGGACTTAAGCCTAAAACGGGCAATCCCAGCATGGAACAAAATATCTGCTATCAAGTGAAAACACACATACAAACGAATATTTTTCCTTGATTCTTTTGTCAAAAGTATATCCATCTACCCGTCTATATGGAAGTGGTCTTGTTTTCAGGTGTCTGAGAACAGCTGGAGCTTAAACAAGATCTGAGCTCTTCTTTGCCTTTGGTTTCTTGGGGAAAGAAAAGCTTACAGGCACTGTGTTCACTTTCTATCTTTCTGGTTCTATTACTGTTCTAGATTTTATCTTCTGGTTTCTGTTCCTGTCTCTTCTATGTAAGAACTTAGCCGGGAATGAACTTCTTCCTTTTCATAGCTCGGAATGAATTTCCGTATCATCTTTCCGGAAGTGCGAGATTAACTATCCTTTCTTCCGTTAAGGAAGATGCCTTCATCAATCCGGCAAAAAAGGTGGTTGTTCGCTTCCTTTCTTCAAAGCAGGAAATATGCGCTAAAGGTAGATATTAGATATTTGTTTCGGGGTAACACCTTAGATTGTAATTCTATTTGCAGAATTGATTGTAATTCTTATTCTCTCTTGAATTCTATTTCTGTTTCTATCTCTTCCGGTTCTTTTTTTCTTCCCTAGATTCTACTATCTTCTCTGAATTCTGTCTCCGTTCTAGATTCTATATCGGTCCTGCACCACCCTTATTCTAGCTTTTTGGCAGTGCCATAATTTTTGAAAATAAGAGCAATAATAGTCCTTATTCCATATTTGTGGCAGTGCCATAATCTTTGAGAAATAAGAGCAATACTAGCCCTTATTCTAGCTTTGGGGCAACATGGACTTTTGAGAAGTCAGTATCGTTTGATGGAGAGGTGGATGATCTGGATGAAGGTAGGCTTTAAAGTTGGCTGCACGTCTAATTAGCTAGGAAGAGCTCATGATACTGGGATTAAATGGATGGAATTTTTTTTCGTAGTGATAGGGTAGAAAACTTTTTGGACAAGATCTCAAAGGTTTTCTTGGAGGTATTCAGATTTTGAAAGAATAATATTTTGGACAGAATCTCAAAGCTTCTCTTGGAGGTACCCTGATTTTGATAGCGCTGGCTACTTGAGGTATAACTTCAAACACTGATTTTGGATTTATTTTTTTTTTCGTTTTGTGTTTTTTTTTTTTTTGGTGGGACAACGATGATATTCTTTGAGGGCTAAGACTTGCTACATACTGGCTGACTGGGAAACAAAGTTTTCAACTTTTGTGGAGGTTGATCGAGGAAGGCGTACTTAAAAAAAAAAATACAGGGGAATATCATAACACCCCGTTGTAATAATGCGAGTGGCAGTCACATTATTACAAATCTCCCTCAGATATTCCCCTATATTGGTTCATTAGCTATTGGAAAGATTGCCCAAGAGCTAATGAACGGGATTTTTTTGCCCGACCATTGACTCCTTCAGTGTCTGTGTCACTACCGACCAGACCATTCCCCAAATACGCCCTTTTCCGCGATGTTTGAGGGCTGCATATATTGAAGCAAATGCATGTCGTTTCCCCATTGTATTTTGGATCCTGGTCAGCATCCGGGTCAGCAAGAAGTCTATTCATAATCTCTTCGGGACTCTCTTCAGTTGCACCAGCTCCATAACAATCTTGCATCTCGTTGTGGTTGCGCACAAAGCCAATGGGTGATGGTAAACTGATGTTCTCCTCTGTTAAATTGTGAACTGGTGAGTACAATGGCTGTGTCGATGATTCCTGATTCACTTCTTCATTGCCATGTGCCTGCAAGGAATTGGGGAATTGTGAAACATAAACAAACTGATGTTTAGATTTAGATTTATGATAGTCTCCCATAACTTATTTGAATAATTTGATACTTGGAAACTGGGAAAGGAAAATACACTTCTTCTCACCTGTGAAGTTGCGGTTGGTGACACGGGGTTTTCAACCTCGGACGTGATGTCACCGCTTGGTTCGGCTACATCACAGTCCAGAGGAGTATTAGCCTTGTCATCTGCTTTTTTCTTCACGTGGCAAAGAACATAGGTCTTCTGCATAATTTGAAGAACAAAAAGCTTACTAATCCTCACTCTGCTAACAGAAAAACAGACCTGAGCTTATACAGTGGAACCATTTATGTGCTACTTAAAAATCAAATCAGTCATTCATTAGAGAAACAGGGAAAAAAAAAAAGTTGCATTAGTGAAATGTAAACCAACTGTTATAACTATGAATTACATCGAAACTATTGGATGTTCTACTCTTAAGGAAAAGAAAGAGCACTTGAAATTAAGAAGGATCCCCGAGCCATTCTACATCCAATGATTGCAAACGAATGAGTACATGTGGGAAAACCTGATAAGGCAGGAAATTCTCTGTTTCAGGATGATGGTACTCGTGCATGAACTGGAAATTTTGATCATCATTAAAGATCGAACTTATATCCTCCGCTGTGAGGTGGCAATCTGGTGGGAGAGATAGTTTCGAAAGCGAATCTGTATTCCCTTCCGCATGACCTTGTTCCTGGAATTCCATAACATAATCAAGTGTATGTTTGCACAATTTGCAAAAAGTTCTCATGATTTACAGGTATAACTTGGAACTGAAAATGTAGAAAAGATGATATGCTCATTCTTACTTCTGAAATTGCAGCATGAGCTACTAAATTTCCAATATTGGATAGGATGTTGCCTCTTGTTTCACCATCGTCACAGCCTGGAGAACCAGGAAGGGCAATCTCTGTTTTAGCATGGTGCCCGTAGTTGATATTGTGCCCGCCATTGAAGCCATTGATATTTTCCTTTGTGAGGTTGCTATCAGGTGAGACAATTGGTTGTGAGAACGAAGCTGCACTGCCTTCTAAATGACCATCCTGGAATAGCATAACATAATCAAGTAGAAGTTTGCATAATCTGCATAAACTTCTCATGATTTACAGGAATAACATGATATCAAAAACATAGAAAAGATCACATGCTAGTTCTTACTTCAAAAATTGAAAGCGAATCTGTATTCCTTTCTGCATGACCATGTACCTGGAAACACCTAATATAATGAAGTAGATGTTTGCACAATTTGCATAAACTACTCATAATTTACAGGTATAACTTGAAACTTAAAATGTAGAAAAGATGATATGCTCATTCTTCTGAAATTGCAGCATGAGCTAGTGGATTTCTAATATTGGATGGGATGTCACTTCTTGGTTCACCTTCATCGCAGCCTGGAGGACCAAGAAGCTCATTCTCTGGTTCTGGATGGTGCTCGTAGTTGACATTTTGCACACCATCGAAGATCAAACTTATATCCTCCCTTGTGAGGTAGCAATCAGGTGAGAGAAATTGGTTGCAAGAGCGAATCTGCATTCCCTTCTAAATGACCATATACCTGGATTTGCATAACATAATCAAGTAGAAGTTTTTGTAATTTGCATACACTTCTTGTGATTTAGAGGAATAACATGATACTGAAAACATAGAAAAGATCACATGCTAGTTCTTACTTCAAAAATTGCAGCAGGTGCTACTGAATTTTCGATGTTAGATACAGATGTGATGCCACTGCTTGGTTCACCCTCTTCATGGCCTGGAGTACCAGCCTTCTCATCACTTTTGTTCTGCACTGGATTTTCGAAATTAGATATATATATGATGTCACCCCTTGGTTCACCCTCGTTGCAGCCTGGAGTACCAGCCTTCTCATTACTTTTGTTCTGCACTGGAATTTCGATATCAGATACATGTATGATGTCACCGCTTGGTTCACCCTCGTTGCAACCTGGAGTACCAGCCTTCTCATCACTTTTGTTCTGCTCTGGATTTTCGATATCAGATACATGTATGACGTCACTGCTTGGTTCACCCTCGTTGCAGCTTGGAGTACCAGCTTTCTCATCCCTTTTGTTCTCCACCGGAGTTTCGATATCACATACAGATATGATTTCACCGCTTGGTTCACCATCGTCACAGCCTGAAGTACTAGCCTTCCCAGCATTTTTGTACTCCAAGCGGCAAATAACATAGTCCCTCTGCATAATTTGAACAAAAATAGAAGATATAATTTCGGATGAAGTTGCAATGTCAATCTTACAATTGCTAGCAAAAGCTAACTATTTCAGTCAGCTCATGAAAAAGTAAAAGAAAGCAGTAGCTTACATTATGTGCATTTTCTTCCAAGGACGAATAATGAATATGGATTATTGTGCATATACTTTGTGATGTTGGAAAGAGAAGAAAAGTCCGGAATTGGACAAAAAAAACAAAACAAAAAAACAAAAACCAAAACCAAAACAAAAAAAAAAGGAAAAAGGAAAAAGGAAAAAAGAAAAAACCCTCATGAGTTGCACTAAATGAATATTGAATGGCAAAATCCATGTAAGACACTATTTATAGGCGAACAAAAAAAAACAAAAACAAAATAAAAAAAAAAAACATACGTATAATGATATGATATAATAACAAACCTACTTATAATCAGCAATATCAATAGAAAATTTAAATTTTTATGAAAGAAAATCAAACGTTTGAATTGTGATTGTGGTTAAATCTATAAAACAAATCAGTATATGTTTGTGGACTACAGATCTAGGAAAATAAAATTAAAAAAAAAAATCAACTCTGGTGTTGCAATGAAATGAATGTTGGATTCCGAAATCCAATAATACTAAAAATAACTCGGGTGTTGCGATAAAATGAATATTGAGTTGCAAAATCCATGTAAGAAGCTATTTATACGAGATGCGCTGGTGTGACAAAAAAAAAACCAAAAACAACGTTTGCATAATAATAGAATGTACCAATAAGAGATTAAAAAAAGGGTTTTTTTTACATTTTCTCCCTAAATTTTTGGTATTTTTACAATGCAGTCTTTAAACTATTTTTGTATCAATTGAGTCTTTAAACTTAATAAAATGTGACAATAAAGTTCTAATCTTAAACTTACTTTAAAAATAGGATGGAAAATTGATGCATGAGATGCACCTAACAATATCGTTATTTTAGATACTAATTTAAATTTAAACAACAAACAACTTAATTTCACTGATTTTTTGAAAACATAATGATAATCTGTTTGAAATTTTAAATACATAAATTCTAATTATTCTAAAAAAAAATAAAACTAACAATATCATTATTTAGGTCGTTGATGTCTTTATGCATATACATTGAGATATATAAAGAATATTTATAAACCGAAAACATATTTTAACTCTACAAATTAAAAGAGCCACATATCTCATTAACCTTAATGTTAATAACATATTTGACATATGTTTTTTTAATAATTATTCAGCTTTGAAAGTTGTAAAAAGTGAACTTTTAATCATAAAAAATTTAAAAAATATTAATAGTGTAATGATTGAATGATAAAAAAAAATAGGGCAACTAATAGTTATGAAATCTTAAAATTAGGCATATTTTATATTTGGTGTTAAATTTGTTCACAAAATAGGATATGTGAAATTTAACACAAAAAATAGCTTTTATTAGAGAGATTGATTTTCCACTTATACACTAAAAATTTGGTATTAAAACACTAATTTAGTATTACATTAGAGATTTTTTAGGCATCAGTAGTGCAGCAACATTTTTAATTTCTTGAATGAGATTCATCTTCTAGTAGTATGTGTTCAACGCCAAAAATATGACCAAGCATTTGTTTTCTTTGAATTTTTATCACTTTTGCTACTTGTATGTTCTTAAGATTTGACCCCTTTTTTTTTTTTAACACGTTATCTCATCAACTTGTAAAATCGTTACAATGTATCTTATTTTATTAACAACACCTCACCTCAAACCAAAATTCATCCTATTCTCTTTCTTACTGTCGTGTGGAGACCAATTTTTCAAATCAACATCTAAATACTCCACACACACACACAAAAGAGATAAAAATGGAGGGCATTTCAACCATTAAACAAGAGAATGCTATGATAAGACCCTCTTATCAATAAGACTTTTTTTTTGTCCATGAGATTTAGATTTAATGGTGAAAACAAAAAGAACTCGCTAAAAGTTCAATGAGTTCAAGCATACTAAATTTTTCTTAGACAAAACTTAAAAACTAAAAAAAAGTCTGAACTGAAAAAAAATAGTTTTTTGTTTGCTATGTCTGTTTTCTGTTGTTGACCACCATGGCTCGCAATTCTCGTGTCGCTCCATTGCCACAAATTGCTCCATCGCTTGGGTCGCTGAAGGACGGTTGCTCCATTGCTACTCGCTTTTGTTTCTTTTTTTGTCTGATTTTTTTTTTTTTGAAAATTTTGAAGGAGGTGTTGATGTTGATTCTCCACGACATCGACGACGCATTTGCGACCTAGCGTGCATGGAGGAGCTTCTCTGACATGCTATCCGCAAGGAGAATTAACGAACGTTGCTAGATCTCGTCGAGACAGAGGTGAATCTCCATGGTGACACCACCATCGTCCCTAACCGCAACCCTAGGTCTGCAATCAAGCTGCCGCCATCCTTTCTCCAGACTAGGACAACTCGACGTCCTTGTCGTTGATGAAGAAGTTTCCTTCGTGGGTTTTTCATCACTTTGATTTTCTTTTGTTGATTTATTATTTTTTTAATTTTAATTTTAATTCTTATTTTGATTTTGATTTTGATTGTACAAGAAGAGACTTTTTATTATTTGGTAAAATTAAATATTTTAAATTGTTGGATTAAATTAAACGGGTCTTATTGATAAGACCCCTTCAAAGCATTCCTCTTAAAGAAGCTGGTGGAGTGGAGTATCAAAATGAAAAGTTCAGACCTTGTTTATCAAAATTAAAAACATTCA
This sequence comes from Artocarpus heterophyllus, assembly GCA_025403435.1. NCBI lineage: Eukaryota > Viridiplantae > Streptophyta > Magnoliopsida > Rosales > Moraceae > Artocarpus > Artocarpus heterophyllus. The sequence continues at coordinate 5,910,802 of CM046329.1, forward strand.
GGGGTAAAAGTGCTAAAACATTTTTTCCTCCCCTTCCGCGAGAAGTTGTGCGAGGGTCACGTGGCTTTAAGGTGGCCACGCTAGATGAGTGGAGCCCACATACTCGAACTCTGTTTGGACTTTGGATGATTGGAATCCAAATGACTGTAGAAGTACCGCGTAATATGTGCAAAGTTGCAAACCTTCTGCTTTGGAGTTTGGAAGTTTGATTTGTGAATAAACCATAAAGTATTCCGTTGTTCGTCACATCATAAATTGTCCTTTTAGATTTAAGTTATTTTACATAATAATAATAATAATAATAATAATAATAAAGAAAAAAAAGGAAAAAAAAAAGAAAAAAGACAATTCACATGCTGTTTAAGAATAATGGTTTTAACTACTATCTTATTAATAAACAGTGTTGTTGATGCCTGATTTCGGCACAACACCGCGTGCGGGGACGCACGGTGGTCGGGTTCCCTGTTCTGCCCGGCTCGGCCTAGTCTGGTCGGATCTGCAAGAGGAGAGTAGGCCTCGGAGTATGAGGACACCCGTTTGGTGTCTGCCAAGGGCGCTCCGACGCTCAAGTCAGTGTTCTGACCGGGAAGAGCTAAGGAAAGGCAGAGTAGGCGAGGGAAGAATGTTCGTACCTTCGTGGTGGAGTTGATGCTCCTATTTATAGAGTTTAGCTTGGATCCATATATGGACCGGTTTGGCCCGTAACCCAGGTGTCAAGCGACAGGTGTCATGATCTACGGAGAAGGAGGATTGCCCAACAGAGGGTTGAGATGGTGCCGCATGGTGGTCGTTGGGTAAGTCGGACAGATCCTGGTCGGACAGGTCCTTGGTTGGACAGGTCTCTGTCCGACCAGGTCTCTGGTCAGACAGGTCCCTGGTGGGGCAGATCCTGGTCGGACGGGTCCCTGGTCGGATGGGTCTAGCGCCAAAATGTTGATGCTTACCGCTGTCCGGTGTCGGATCAACACCCAAGTGTGACTGAACACCTTCTGACCTCCTCTTAAGCTTGCCCCTGGTCGGGATTGAGTACCTGCGAGAGGGATGATTCGGAGAAATGGGGTTAGCCAATAGACAAGGGCTCTCCGATGCTCAAGGCAAGAACTGTTCGGCAGAGGTCGGCAGCTGATTAAATGAGAAGAGGTCTCTCCCTCTAAAACGTCATAAATGCATCCTATTTATAGGCCACCAGCTGGATCGGGTGCAAGATGGGTTTTGCCCATTACCCAGGTGTCACATCAAAGTGTATCAAGCAATAGGTGACAAGTGTCGCGTCCATAGTCCAATGGATTGGACTCTATCGGACGGCACCACGCCTGCCTGGTGTTGGCCAACAAGGATGGGTAGTGACGTGTTATGATGAATAGCGTGGCCCGGCCCGAGCTACAGTTCATCCCCCGAGGTGGCAGCCTTCTTGGGGGCGTGCCCTCAGATCAGTGGAAGGCTCCCCGGGAAGAAGCATAAATCGTCGGGTCGGGCGGTAGCCATTTCTGCCGAACTGATTTGCCGACCACCAAAGTTAATGTCCTCGGTGGGAGTGCCGAGCTACCCTCAACAAGTGTAAAACTCTTACATGTTATAATAAAAAAAATTGTTACAATATAAAGTTTTTATATGTTACAATAAAAATGGTTTTAACTAATAATTTTTACCACCATACTAAACACAAGCTAAGCATCGTATGGATGACGATGGTCCCATCTTTTTGCCCCATTTAAATGAGATTTGACTTGAATTCTAGAGAATTCTAATTTTTATTTTCTAGGCATTGTCATTCAACCACACGAAGTTATTATTCGGCCTCTCATATGGGTAGACGTTATAGGCTGAAAAACACACGTTTGTTTGTTTTTTTTTTTTTAATGTTTATTTGGTAAGTTAGTCTGAATTATGATTTAGACCGTTATCTTCATTATAAACAATATAAGGCTACAGTAATAATTAAAAATTACTATAGTGTAAAATTTTCACATAATATAATAAAAACAGTTTTAATAAATAGTTTTAACTACTCTGTCAAATACCCTATTACATAAATAGTTTTAGAGGTCCTTAAATTTTTAATATTGTGGCAATTTGTATATGTATTAGTTGTCTAAGCTCAAACTCCACCTCACTCTACCTCGAGTAGGCTTTTTTTTTTTTTTTTACTTAAGGGAATAATGTATGGTTAGATTATGTAATTTCTTATTCTGATTATAAAATTATATGATTTGGACATATAAAATTATATTTAAGAACTTGATATTTTATCAAATTAATATATTAGTACATTAATATGTAGATAATGCTAAAAAATACTACATATCATTTTAAAATGTTCTTTGAGTATTTTAAAGCTCATTTTTCTAATACATTAAAAAAATTCTGCTATTTTAAGAAAAGCTCTAAATCAATTCTTTTACATGAAAAAAAAAAGATTAATAAAGAAATAAAGAAAAGAATAAACTACAAATTCTTTTTTATCACTAGTATCAGCATACTTCCCAAATTATAAACATGACCACGTTAATTCTTAAGCATGTTTTTTCTATGAGAAATTCTAGACTGTATTTTATGATTGTATTAAAAAATTATATATACATATATATATCAGGCGTATGAGATTTTTCGTTCAATATTTGAAGGGTTACTGGCATTGTTAGTTTTTTAACTATGGACATGGTAACACTTTTTCGCTTAGTATTTGCAAGCTTAGTAGCACTGTTAGTCCTTGAATTATGTGCATAATAATACTTGATCCTTAATTTTTTAATTTTGACATACTATTATATATTCTTTTTTTGGTAACTTTAGCCCCAACTATAAAATTGACTATATGTATTTTTTTTAATTTAATGAAGATAATCATTCTTTTCATCATGTGATAATTACTTTAAAATTTTGCAAAAATAGTTAAATTATATGCAAAATGTTCTCTTTACTGTATAACAAAACCATATTAACTATAACATTTTTTGCTCATAGTAACCATTTATACACAACTTCAGCTATAACAAGGATGTGATTATTTATGTTAAATTCTACAAATCGTTCATCAGTTTTGGTGTGAAGCTCAAGACTGTCAAACAAATAAATTTCAAAGAGTAATCTATTTGGCTCTTGGTCCTGGGTCAAAATGTAGTGGTTTAAACTTTTAAGGTTTGAACAGAAAAGTTTGAACATGGTTTTACAAGGGAAATGGGCACTAGTGAGAGATGAAGTACTTTTTTTGAACTAAAATTCCAAATTATTTCGAGTAATAAACAATGTACATTTTTGTTCAAAATGCTCAAATCATGGGAAATAATAAATCCGGGCTTTTTGGCATTTTTGTCCCAATGCTCACAATTGAAGAATTATTTGTGCCAATAACCCTCATTTATACAGATCCAGACCAATGGAGAAATATTCTAAAAATTCCAAAAATAATGAGACCCAAGCTTCCCAAAAATTTCGTCAAACAAAAACCAAATCAATTTATAAAGTCCAACAAACCAACACAAAATTCATAAAAAAAAAAAAAAGTAAAATCAATACGTAGAAACTTGTACAGAAAACAATAACACTAACAAGCTTAACCGTGTCAAAGTTTCATTTAACACCAGCGTGATAAGTACCAGCGGACATCAACGAACGCGTTTGGAAACCAATTCTAACTCTAAATTTCAATTGCTATAGTATAAAGCTTTCATATACTATGATATAAAATAAAAATACGTTGCATCTTAAAGTTCTTACATATTAGAGTGTTTAAGTTTTAATTTCAAGTTATAACTTTCTTCCCAAACATTCTTTATTGGGGTAGAAACATATTCCTGTTTAACACATAAACACTCTCGATTATACATACCAGACTCCATTGCCATGGGAATGCTAGATATACATATAATAAGGGTCCGTTTGTTTCGTGGTTTGAATCACGGTTGAAATCATTTTGCTACAGTATTTTCTCTCATAAAAATTTAAATCTTCATTCAAATACTCGAACCAAACGGACCCTAAGATTCCATTGTCATGATAATACTAGAATGCATATACACACATACATACATACATACATAACAACTACAGTGATTTCATCACCGCAATATAATACTGTGGGATTTAACGCCATTTTGTGGTGTTGAGAAATGCCAGGCATATGTAACATAAGACAAGGAAAGGACTCCATCTTCTGCCGAGTTCTAGGCACCAGCTTACACACGACGAACACCAGTTCCCAAAGCAAAAACAGTGAACAAAACCGTGCCGATGAGTGCTCCACCGGAGCAGTATTCTGACGGTGGACTTAAATTTCACTCAAGAGAGAGGATGTTTCCGCAGGTGACTCGCAGCCTGCCGGTTTTGAATACTTCTTCACATTCCTGCTTTGAACCATTTTTCTACCGTTTTGAGGCTTTTTGTGGCAGATCAACAGCTGTAGTGTGTTTCAGAGCTTCTCTAACCTACAAACAGCAATAATATGAAGGAAAAATATTCGTGCGCATGGAAGAAAAATATTTGTGTGTATGTGTGCCGTCACTCTTCATATGTATGTTTTTTTTTTTTTTTGCGGGTGAGGAACAAAATATCTGATATAATTAAGTGAAAACATTGACAGACACGGACATGAATATTTTTCCTGATCCTTGTCATCAGAAGTTTATCCACCTATCAGTCTATGAGAGCTTACCTTTCTCCTACAGCAAGGATGCACCCCTATTTGATGCGAGTTCAGGTGCCTGAGAACAGCTGGTGCTTAAACATGTTTGGAGCTCTTCTTTGCTTTCAGTTTCTCGGTTAAGGAAATGTTTCCTCCAAGGAAATACCTAATTCCTTGGAAAAACCGCCATGGATCTTTGTCTGCCAATGTTTTCAGGCGCCATGTTGCCTCCAAGGAAATACCTAATTCCTTGGAAAAACCGCCTTGGATCTTTGCCTGCCGATGTTTTTCTATGGCGAACGGACCTTCTTGACGCTTCTGTTGCTGGCCATGTTCTTACAATCTTGCTGCGGGTCTTTGCCTGCAGATGTTTTTCTATGGCGAACGGACCTTCTTTAGGCTTCCGTTGCTGGCCATGTTCTTACAATCTTGACTGCTAAAACAGTCTTGACTCTTTAGCACTGGTGTGTGATTTTTCTTCTTGGAAAAATAAGAGCAATGCTAGCCCTTATCCCAGATTTTTGGCAGTGCCATAATTTTTTTTGACTGCTAAAACAGTCTAAACTCTCTAGCACCAGAGTGCCATTTTTTTCTCGGAGAAATAAGAGCAATACTAGCCCTCATTAGGGCTTTTTGGGAGTGCCATAATTTCTGACTGCTAAAACCGTCTTACTCTAGCACCGGAGTGCCATCTTTTTCTTGGAAAAATAAGAGCAATATTAGCCCTTATTCCAGCTCTGGACAACACGGACTTATGAGAAATCCAGTATTGTTTAATGGAAAGGTGGATGATCACGATGAAGGTTATGGCTATTCCTCTGCCATCTTTGGTAGAGATGAATATGGGCAACTGTGGAAGGGTTTTACAGATTTGCCCAAGCTTCATTCCAAAGCTTTCAGTGATTTTCTTGGTGTTCAGAAAACGACTCTCAACTCTTGATGCTGAACTTTAAGGGGCGCTTTTGGCGGCCCAAATGCCAGATCAAGAGGTTGGCATATCATATTTGGTACGAACCAATTTGTACCTTTCTTTCTTTGCATAAGAAATGTTGTGTGGTGGTGGCTTGGTCCATGAGCAATGATTTTCTTGCTATTTTGGATAGGCTTAATTGGATGGAATTTCTTTGGGTGGTGATAGGCTAGAAAACGTTTTGGACAGAATCTCAAAATGTTTTCTTAGCATGCTGATTTTGAAAGGATAAAATTTGGGACAGATCTCAAAGGTTCTCTTGGAGGTAGCCTAATTTTGACAGCGCTGCCTATATGAGGCATAACTTCAAACAATAATTTTTGGATTGGTTTTTGTTTTTCTGATCTTTTTTTTTTTAATTTGCGACAACGATGATATTCTTTGAGGGGTAGGAAGACTAGGAAACAGCAGAGTTTCCAACTTTTGTGGAGGTTGATCAAGGAAGGCGTACTTAAAAAAAAAAAAAGAAAAGAAAAGAAATACAGGGGAATATCATAACACCCCATTGTAATAATGCGAGTGATAGTCACATTATTACAAATCTCCTTCAGATATTCCCCTATATTGGTTCATTAGCTATTGGAAAGATTGTCCAAGAGCTAATGAACGGGGTTTTTTTGCCCGCCCATTGACTCCTTCAGTGTCTGTGTCACTACCGACCAGACCATTCCCCAAATACGCCCTTTTCCGCGATGTTTGAGGGCTGCATATGTTGAAGCCAATGCATGTGGTTTCCCCATTGTATTTTGGATCCTGGTCAGCATCCGGGTCAGCAAGAAGTCTATTCATAATCTCTTCGGGACTCTCTTCAGTTGCACCAGCTCCATAACAATCTTGCATCTCGTTGTGGTTGCGCACAAAGCCAATGGGTGATGATAAACTGATGTCATCGTCTGTTAAATTGTGAACTGGTGAGTACAATGGCTGTGTCGATGATTCCTGATTCACTTCTTCATTGCCATGTGCCTGCAAGGAATTGGGAAATTGTGAAACATAAACAAACTGATGTTTAGATTTACTTTTCTGACAGTCTCCCATAACTTATTCAAATAATTTGATACTTGGAAAGTGGGAAAAGAAAATACACTTCTTCTCACCTGTGAAGTTGCAGTTGGTGACACAGGGTTTTCAACCCCAGACGTGATGTCACCGCTTGGTTCGGCTACATCACAGTCCAGAGGAGTATAAGCCTTGTCATCTGCTTTTTTCTTCACGTGGCAAAGAACATAGGTCTTCTGCATAATTTGAAGAACAAAAAGTTTACTAATCCTCACTCTGCTAACAGAAAAACAGACCTGCGCTTATACAGTGGAACCATTTATGTGCTACTTAAAAACCAAATCAGTCATTCATTAGAGAAACAGGAAAGAAAAAAAAAGTTGCATTAGTGAAACGTAAACCAACTGTTATAACTACAAATTACATCGAAACTATTGGATGTTCTACTCTCAAGGAAAAAAAAGAGCACTTGAAATTAAGGACCCCCGAGCCATTCTACATCCAATTATTGCAAAAGAACGAGTACATATGGGAAAACCTGATAAGGAAGGAAATTCTCTGTTTCAGGATGATGGTACTCGCGCATGAACTGGAAATTTTGATCATTATTAAAGATCGAACTTATATCCTCCGCTGTGAGGTGGCAATCTGGTGGGAGAGGTAGCTCTGAAAGCGAATCTGTATTCCCTTCCACATGACCTTGTTCCTGGAATTGCATAACATAATCAAGTGTGTGTTTGCACACTTTGCAAAAAGTTCTCATGATTTACAGGTATAACTTGGAACTGAAAATGTAGAAAAGATGATATGCTCATTCTTACTTCTGAAATTGCAGCATGAGATACTAAATTTCCAATATTGGATAGGATGTTGCCTCTTGTTTCACCGTTGTCACAGCCTGGAGAACCAGGAAGGGCAATCTCTGGTTTTGCATGGTGCTCGTAGTTGATATTGTGCCCGCCATTGAAGCCATTGATATTTTCCTTTGTGAGGTTGCTATCAGGTGAGACAATTGGTTGTGAGAACGAAGCTGCACTGCCTTCTAAATGACCATCCTGGAATTGCATAACACAATCAAGTAGAAGTTTGCATAATCTGCATAAACTTCTCATGATTTATAGGAATAACATGATATCGAAAACATAGAAAAGATCACACGCTAGTTCTAACTTCAAAAATTGAAAGCGAATCTGTATTCCTTTCTGCTCGACCATGTACCTGGAAACACCTAATACAATGAAGTAGATGTTTGCACAATTTGCATAAACTACTCATAATTTACAGGTATAACTTGAAACTTAAAATGTAGAAAAGATGATATGCTCATTCGTACTTCTGAAATTGCAGCATGAGCTAGTGGATTTCTAACATTGGATGGGATGTCACTTCTTGGTTCACCTTCATCGCAGCCTGGAGGACCAGGAAGCTCATTCTCTGGTTCTGGATGGTGCTCGTAGTTGACAATTTGCCCACCATCGAAGATCAAACTTATATCCTCCCTTGTGAGGTAGCAATCAGGTGAGACAATTGGTTGCGAGAGCGAATCTGCATTCCCTTCTAAATGACCATATACCTGGATTTCCATAACATAATCAAGTAGATGTTTTTGTAATTTGCATACACTTCTCGTGATTTACAGGAATAACATGATACTGAAAAAATAGAAAAGATCACATGCTAGTTCTTACTTCAAAAATTGCAGCAGGTGCTACTGAATTTTCGATGTTAGATACAGATGCGATGCCACTGCTTGGTTCACCCTCTTCACGGCCTGGAGTACCAGCCTTCTCATCACTTTTGTTCTGCACTGGATTTTCGAAATTAGATACATATATGATGTCACCCCTTGGTTCACCCTCGTTGCAGCCTGGAGTACCAGCCTTCTCATTACTTTTGTTCTGCACTGGAATTTCGATATCAGATACATGTATGATGTCACCGCTTGGTTCACCCTCGTTGCAACCTGGAGTACCAGCCTTCTCATCACTTTTGTTCTGCACTGGATTTTCGATATCAGATACATGTATGAGGTCACTGCTTGGTTCACCCTCGTTGCAGCTTGGAGTACCAGCTTTCTCATCCCTTTTGTTCTCCACCGGAGTTTCGATATCACATACAGATATGATTTCACCGCTTGGTTCACCATCGTCACAGCCTGAAGTACTAGCCTTCCCAGCATTTTTGTACTCCAAGCGGCAAATAACATAGTCCCTCTGCATAATTTGAACAAAAATAGAAGATATAATTTCGGATGAAGTTGCAATGTCAATCTTACAATTGCTAGCAAAAGCTAACTATTTCAGTCAGCTCATGAAAAAGTAAAAGAAAGCAGTAGCTTACATTATGTGCATTTTCTTCCAAGGACGAATAATGAATATGGATTATTGTGCATATACTTTGTGATGTTGGAAAGAGAAGAAAAGTCTGGAATTGGACAAAAAAAAAACAAAAAAACCAAAACCAAAACAAAAAAAAAAAGGAAAAAAGAAAAAACCCTCATGAGTTGCACTAAATGAATATTGAATGGCAAAATCCATGTAAGACACTATTAATAGGCAAACGAAAAAAAAAAAAAAACAAAGAAAAAACTACATACGTATAATGAGATGATATAATAACAAACCTACTTATAATCAGCAATATCAATAGGAAATTTAAATTTTTATGAAAGAAAATCAAATGTTTGAATTGTGATTGTGGTTGAATCTATAAAACAAATGAGTATATGTTTATGGACTACAGATCTAGGAAAAAAAAATCAACTCTGGTGTTGCAATAAAATGAATATTGGATTGCGAAATCCAATAATACAAAAAATAGGTCGGGTGTTGCGATAAAATGAATATTGAGTTGCAAAATCCATGTAAGAAGCTATTTATAAGCGATGCGCTGGTGTGACGAAAAAAAAAAAAAACCACAAACAAGATTTGCATAATAATAAAAATGTACCAATAAGAGATTAAACAAAGGGTTTTTTTTTACGTTTTCTCCCTAAATTTTTTGTATTTTTACAATATGGCCTTTAAATTATTTTTCTAGCAATTGAGTTTTTAAAGTTAACAAAATGTGGCAATAAAGTTCTAATCTTAAACTTCCTTTAAAAATAGGATGGAAAATTGATACATGAGCTGCACCTACCATTTAGAACGCCTATGCGTCTCATTTGTTTCTAATAAAAGTCAAATTGTTTGATTTTATTTTAAAAAAAGAAACAAATTATAATGTTGTTAATGATTTTTTTAACAATTTTGTTGGCTTATTATATGTATATTTTAACCATTGTAGTGCTCAAAATTCCACTGCTTCCTTCTTAAATGAGTTATGTGCATCTCACGTCATTGTTTTCATCTTAATTTTGACAAAAGTTTGTGACCAGAGACTTAATGGTCGCACTTGACTAAATTTAGGAACCCAATTGCTATAAAAAAGAATTCAAAGACCATATTATAAAAAGCCTAAAGTTTAAGGGGGTAAATGTCAATTTATAATCAGAAATAGCAATGCAATTGCAGTTAAGGAAAAGCCATAAACCTGGTGAGGAATAGCGAGAGAGTATTCGTGCACGACCCAATCATTCTTTTGGCCAGGAGTGCGACCAGAGGGAAGAAACACCAAGATTTTCTTCTTTCCAATGCCAGCTTTGGTAACTGGGTCTTTGATTTCACGTTCTGCGCCTGTGATCTTCCAGGATCCCGATTTGGTCGACCTTTTGCGGTTTTTACTACTACTACTACTACTCGGGTTCTTGTAATCAGGACGAGTGAAGAACCACCATATTTTATCAGACTTGATCTTTGACTTAGCTGAGAATTCAAAACAAACCCAGAAAAGAAACAATGAATAATAATACAAAAAAGAAAAAAAGATTCCAAGGCAATAAACGTACAAGGCAAATCCCAGGGGTCGCACGAGTAGACATCGACCTCGGGAATGATGGCATCGACCTCAGAGTCTCTTCCGATCATCTTAAGCCTCAAGTAGTGATTTAAGGCCGCATCCTCTTTGAGTAGGAGTTCAAACCCGTAAGGTAAATTTTCTATTATACTCATCCTTTTATTTTTCTTCTATCAATTTTCCCTTTTTTTTTGGATTTTTGGGTTTGGTGATTTGAAGTGAAGAAAGTGAAATAATAATAATAAAACGAATCGGCTTTTTTTGGGTGTTAGAGATTCATGATGATGGAGCAAATAGAAATTGAAGCATACATGAAGTTTAAAAAAAAAAAAAAAGTAAGAGTTTGCAATTGGGGTTTTACTGTCTTTCTCTGCGTGTCTGTGTTTTTCTTAGAAAGCACAAGAAGAGGGAGAACTCTCGCGAGTTTCAGAGTAGAATGACGTGAAGTGAAGACTTTTTAATGAAGTTAAGGATTCCTCAAATGTATTTTGTCCGATCAACAGTACCGTATTTGGTTGACTTGCGTTGACAGTGAAGACGATTTTGAAGTAGTGCTAAGCAATACACAGAATAAAATCAAGGCTCGAGTATAGATTTATCAATAGAATTCACCTCCTTACTTCTATTGGTTGCGATCCCTGCTGCTTGCAAATTAACATTAATGTTAATTAAAAATTGCACAAGTGAATTTTTTTAAAAAAAATTAATTAAAATTTGACTTTGTTTAACAAAAATTATTTACATGTCTCTTTTTTAAATTATATATATTAAAAATCTAAAAACACTCTCTAAGTAGACTTTATCATGTATTTATTTTTTTAACAAATCTACTTATTTTTTTCATAATTGAGTCGTTGAAAAAATAATATTAGAGAAATACATGTATACTTAATTAATTACAATGTAACTTAAATGAAAAAAAAAATCATCCATGTTATTAAATTACTTACAATAGAATTTTTTAAAAAATAATACAAAAAGCAATAAAAAATGAATATCATTAACTTAATGTAATGTTGTTTGTATTATCAATCCATAACATTAGCACACCTAAATAAAAAGTATCATTTTCACTTAAAGTCTTAAAAAATAAATATCATTACATATCATTATCATTATGTATCATTAATTTAATAATATATCAATTATATAACCTCTAAAACATACAAAAAGACTTAATAAATACTATTTCATTAATTTAATTATCTATCACCAAATAACAAAAATGGCAGTACCACTTGAAGTCTTAAAAAAACTATTGTCATTGTGTATCATTAACTTAATTATATTACCTGTAAGACATAGAAAAAGACTTAATAAATACTATATCATTAATTTAATTACAACATCTTAATTCTAATTTGTCAGTAAGATTGTAATTCTATAAAAAAATTCTATCTTTTAGCTAAGATAATTTTAAAATCATTATTTTAGATACCAATTTAAATTTAAATAACAAACAATTTAATTTCAAGGATTTTTTAAAACATAATAATAAGCATTTTGAAATTTTAAATACGTATATTCTAATTATTCTAAAAAAATAAATTAAAACTAACAATATCATTATTTAGGTCATTGATGTCTTTATACATATACATTGAGATATATAAAGAATATTTATAAACTGAAAACATATTTTAACTCTACAAATTAAAAGGGCCACAGTCTCATTAACTTTAATGTTAATAACATATTTGACATATGTTTTTTTAATAATTATTTAGCTTTGAAAGTTGTAAAAAGTAACTGTTAATCATAAAATAATTTAAAAAATATTAATAGTGTAATGATTGAATGATAAAAAAAAAAAATAGGGCAACTAATACTATTATGAAATCTCAAAATTAGGCATATTTTATATTTGGTGTTAAACTTGTTCTCAAAATAGGATATGTGAAATTTAACGCAAAAATAGCTTTTATTAGAGAGATTAATTTTCTATTTGTATACTAAAAATTTGGTATTAAAACACTCATTTAGTATTATATTAGAGATTTTTTTGGTATCAATAGTGCTGCAACATTTTTAATTTCTTGAATGAGATCCATCTTCTAGTATTATGTGTTCAACGCCAAAAATATGACCAAGCATTTGTTTTCTTTGAATTTTTATCGCTTTTACTACTTGTATTTTCTTAAAATTTGACCCCCTTTTTTTTTTATTTTAACACGTTATCTCATTAACTTGTAAAATCGTTACAATGTGTCTTATTTTATTAACGACACCTCACCTCATACCAAAATTCATCCTATTCTCTCTCTTACTCTCGTGTGTGGAGACCAATTTTTCAAATCAACGTCTAAATACTCCACACACACACGCACGCACGCGGCGCGCACAAAAGAGATAAAAATGGAGGGCATTTTAACCATTAAAGAAAGAGAATGCTATGATAAGACCTTTTTATCAATAAGATTTTTTTTTTTGTCCATGAGATTTAGATCTTATGGTGACAAACAAACGAGCTCACAAAAAGTTCAATGAGTTCAAGCACACCAAATTTTTCTTAAAGAAAACTTAAAAACTAAAAAAAAGTCTGAATTGAAAAAGATAGTGTTCTGTTTGCTATGCCTGTTTTCTACCGTCAGCCAAAATGGGTCGCGATTCTCGTGTCGCTACGCCTGTCACTCCATTGTCACAGATTGCTCCATCACTTGGGTCGTTGAAGCACAGATTACTCCATCGCTACTCGCTTTTGTTTCTTTTTTTGTATGATTTTTTTTTTATAAAAAATTTTGACGGAGGTGTCAATGTTGATAGTCCACGAAGCCGACAACGTCGTTTGCAACCTGGTGTGCATGGAGGAGCTTCGTTGGCACGCTGCCAGCAAGGAGAATTTAAGAACGTTGCCAGATCTCGTCGAGACAGAGGTGAATCTCCATGGTGACACCACTATCGTCCCTAACCGCAACCCTAGGTCTGCAATCAAGCCGCCGCCATCCCTTCTCCAGACTAGGACAACTCGACATCCCCGTCGTTGATGAAGAAGTTTCCTTCGTGGGTTTTTCATCACTTTGATTTTTTTTGTTGATTTATTATTTTTTTAATTTTAATTTTAATTTTAATTCTTATTTTAATTTTGATTGTACAAGAAGAGACTTTTTATTATTTGGTAAAATTAAATATTTTAAATTGTTGGATTAAATTTAAACGGGTCTTATTGATAAGACCCATTGAAAGCATTCCTCTTAAAGAAGCTGGTGGAGTGGAGTATCAAAATGAAAAGTTCAGACCCTGTTTATCAAAATTAAATAAATTCAGGGGTAAAAGTGCTAAAACTTTTTTTCCTCCCCTTCCGCGAGAAGTTGTGCAAGGGTCACGTGGCTTTAAGGGGGCCACGTTAGATGAGTGGAGCCCACATACTCTACTTTGGATGATTGGAATCCAAAATGACTGTAGAGGTGCGTAAACTGTGCAAAGTTGCAAACCTTCTGCTTTGGAGTTTGGAAGTTTGATTTGCGAATAAACCATAAAGTATTCCGTTTTTCGTCATATCATGACCTCAAAAAGAGTGGGAAAAAATTGCCCTTTTAGATTTAAGTTATTTTACACAATAATAATAGTAATAATAATAATAAAGAAAAAAAAAAAAAGACAACTAACATGCTTAACAAGAGTGGTTTTAACTACTATCTCACTGATAAATAGTGTAAAACTTTTACATATTATAATAAAAAGAAAAAAATTGTTACAATATAAAGCTTTCATATGTTATAATAAAAACAATTTTAACTAATAATTTTTATCACCATATCAAACACAAGCTAAGCATCGTATGGATGACGATGGTCCCATCTTTTTGCCCCTTTTAAATGAGATTTGACTTGAATTCTAGAGAATTCCAATTTTTATTTTCTAAGCATTGTCATTCAACCCCACGAAGTTATTATTCGACCTCTTGTATGGGTAGACGTTGCGGGTTGAAAAACGCACGTTTGTTTGTTTTTTTTTTTTTTTAATGTCTGTTTGGTAAGTTCGTTTGAATCACGATTTAGACCGTTATCTTCATTATAGACAATATAAGGCTATTATAATAATTAAAAATTGCTACAGTATAAAGTTTTAATATATCATAGTAAAAACAGTTCTAATTAATGGTTTTAACCACTCTACCAAACACCATATTACATAAATAGTTTTAGAGGTCCTTAAATTTTTAATATTGTGATAATTTGTACATATATTAGTTGTCTAAGCTCAAACTCCACCTCACTTTACCTCGAGTAGGCCCTTTTTTTTCACTTAAGGGATTAATGTATGGTTAGATTATATAATTTCTTATTCTGATTATAAAATTATATGATTTGGACATATAAAATTATATTTAAGAACTTGATATTTTATCAAATTAATATATTAGTATATTAATATGTAGATAATGCTAAAAAATACTACATATCATTTTAAAATGTTCTTTGAGTATTTTAAAGTTCATTTTTCTAATGCATAAAAATAATTCTGATATTTTAAGAAAAGCTCTAAATCAATTCTTTTACATGAAAAAAAAAGATTAATAAAGAAATAAATAAAAGAACAAACTACAAATTCTTTTTTATCACTAGTATCAGCATTCTTCCCAAATCATAAAAATGACCACGTTAATTCTCAAGCATGTTTTTCTATGAGAAATTCTAGACCGTATTTTATGATTGTATGAAAATATATATATATATATATATATATATCAGGCGTATGACATTTTTCGTTCAATATTTGAAGGGTTACTGGCATTGTTAGTTTTTTAGTCCTTGAATTATGTGCATAATAATATTTGCTCCTTAATTTTTTAATTTTGACATACTATTATATATTCTTTTTTTGGTAATTTTAGCCCCAACTATAAAATCGACTATATGTTTTTTTTTTTAATTTAATGAAGATAATCATTCTTTTCATCATGTGATAATTACTTTAAAATTTTGCAAAAATAATTAAATTATATGCAAACTGTTCTCTTTACTGTATAACAAAACCATATAAACTATAACATTTTTTGCTTATAGTAAGAGATGAAGTTCTTTTTTTGAACTAAAATTCCGAATTATTTCGAGTAATAAACAATGTACATTTTAGTTAAAAATGCTCAAATCATGGGAAAGGATAA
Source organism: Artocarpus heterophyllus (assembly GCA_025403435.1). Taxonomy (NCBI): domain Eukaryota; kingdom Viridiplantae; phylum Streptophyta; class Magnoliopsida; order Rosales; family Moraceae; genus Artocarpus; species Artocarpus heterophyllus. Next base: position 5,926,393 of record CM046329.1, read on the forward strand.
ATCCGGGCTTTTGGCATTTTTGTCCCAATGCTCACAATTGAAGAATTATTTGTGCCAATAACCCTCATTTATACAGATCCAGACCAAAGGAGAAATATTCTAAAAATTCCAAAAATAATGAGAGACCCAAGCTTCCCAAAAATTTCGTCAAACAAAAACCAAATCAATTTATAAAGTTCAACAAACCAACACAAAATTCATAAACAAAAAAGTAAAATCAATACGGAGAAACTTGAACAGAAAACAATAACAGTAACAAGCTTAACCGTGTCAAATTTTCATTTAACACCAAGGTGATAAGTACCCAACGGACATCATCGAGTGCGTTTAGAAACCAATTCTAACTGTAAAGTTTTAATTGCTATAGTATAAAGCTCTCATATACTGTAATATAAAACAAAAATATGTTGCATCTTAAAGCTCTTACATGCTACAGTGTTTAAGTGTTAATTTCAAGTTATAGCTTTCTTCCTAAACATTCTTGATTGAGGTTGAGACATATTCCTGTTTAACACAAATACTCTCGATTATACAAACCAGACTCCATTCTTATAATAATGCTAGATATACATATACTAAGATTCCATTGTCATGATAATACTAGAATGCGTATACACACATACACACATACATACATACATAAATACATAACAACTACAGTGATTTCATCACTGCAACATAATACTGTGGGATTTAACGCCATTTTGTGGTGTTGAGAAATGCCAGGCATACCTCTACAAGTAACATAAAGGAAAGGACTCCATCTTCTGCCGAGTTTTAGGCGCCAGCTTACACACGACGAACACCAGTTCCCAAAGCATAAACAGTGAACAAAACCGTGCCGATGAGTGCTCCACCGGTGCAGTATTCTGACGGTGGACTTAAATTTCACTCAAGAGAGAGGATGTTTCTGCAGGTGACTCGCAGCCTGCCAGTTTTGAATAGTTCTTCACATTCCTGTTTTGAACCATTTTTCTACCGTTTTGAGGCTTTTCGCGGCAGATCAACAGCTGCAGCGTGTTTCACAGCTTCTCTAACCTACAAACAGCAATAATATGAAGGAAAAATATTCGTGTGCATGGAAGAAAAATATTTGTGTGTATGTGTGCTGTCACTCTTCATATGTATCTTTTTTTTCTTTTTTTTTTTCCGGTGAGGAACAAAATATCTGATATAATTATGTGAAAACATTCACAGACACGGACATGAATATTTTTCCTAATCCTTGTCATCAGAAGTTTATCCACCTATCAGTCTATATGAGAGCTTACCTTTCTCCTACAGCAAGGATGTACCCCTATTTGATGTGAGTTCAGGTGTCTGAGAACAGCTGGTGCTTAAACATGTTTGGAGCTCTTCTTTGCCCTCAGTTTCTTGGGTAAGGAAAACCCTTCAGGCGCCATGTTTCCTCCAAGGAAATACCTAATTCCTTGGAAAAACCGCCGTTGATCTTTGCCTGCCAATGTTTTCAGGTGCCATGTTTCCTCTAAGGAAATACCTAATTCCTTGGGAAAACCGCCTTGGATCTTTGCCTGCCGATGTTTTTCTATGGCGAACGGACCTTCTTGAGGCTTCTGTTGCTGGCCATGTTCTTACAATCTTGCTGTGGATCTTTGCCTGCCGATGTTTTTCTATGGCGAACAGACCTTCTTTAGGCTTCCGTTGCTGGCCATGTTCTTACAATCTTGACTGCTAAAACAGTCTTGACTCTTTAGAACTGGTGTGCGAAAATAAGAGCAATGCTAGCCCTTATCCCAGATTTTTGGCAGTGCCATAATTTTTTTGACTGCTAAAACAGTCTAACTCTCTAGCACCAGAGTGCCATTTTTTTCTCGGAGAAATAAGAGCAACACTAGCCCTCATTAGGGCTTTTTGGCAGTGCAGCAATACTAGCCCTCATTAGGGCTTTTTGGCAGTGCCATAATTTCTGACTGCTAAAACCGTCTTACTCTAGCACCGGAGTGCCATCTTTTTCTTGGAGAAATAAGAGCAATATTAGCCCTTATTCCAGCTCTGGACAACATGGACTTATGAGAAATCCAGTATTGTTTGATGGAAAGGTGGATGATCAGGATGAAGGTAGTTTTGAAGCTGCCTGCACGTCTATCAGCCAGGATGAGGTCATTGATATCAGCACGTTTCAGGCAGCAAGCAAATTTTGCTCCTAAATCACATTATCAGAGCCATTGTTATCGCTATTCGTCTGCCATCTTTGGTAGAGATGAATATGGGTAACTGTGGAAGGGTTTTACAGATTTGCACAAGCTTCATTCCAAAGCTTTCAGTGCTTTTCTTGGTGTTCAAAAAACGACTCTCAACTCTTGATGCTGAACTTTAAGGGGCGATTTTGGCGGCCCAAATGCCAGATCAAGAGGTTGGCATATCATATTTGGTACGAACCAATTTGGACCTTTCTTTCTTTGCATAAGAAATGTCATGTGGTGGTGCTTTGGTCCATGAGCAATGATTTTCTTGCTATTTTGGATAGGCTTAATTGGATGGAATTTCTTTGGGTGGTGATAGGCTAGAAAACGTTTTGGACAGAATCTCAAAATGTTTTCTTAGCATGCTGATTTTGAAAGGATAAAATTTGGGACAGATCTCAAAGGTTCTCTTGGTGGTAGCCTAATTTTGACAGTGCTGCCTATATGAGGCATAACTTCAAACAATAATTTTTGGATTGGTTTTTGTTTTTCTGATCTTTTTTTTTTTAATTTGCGACAACGATGATATTCTTTGAGGGGTAGGAAGACTAGGAAACAGCAGAGTTTCCAACTTTTGTGGAGGTTGATCAAGGAAGGTGTACTTAAAAAAAAAAAAAAATACAGGGGAATATCATAACACCCCATTGTAATAATGCGAGTGATAGTCACATTATTACAAATCTCCTTCAGATATTCCCCTATATTGGTTCATTAGCTATTGGAAAGATTGTCCAAGAGCTAATGAACGGGGTTTTTTTGCCCGCCCATTGACTCCTTCAGTGTCTGTGTCACTACCGACCAGACCATTACCATTACCAAAATACACCCTTTTCCACGATGTCTGAAGGCTGCATTCATTGCAGCGAAAGCATGTCGTTTCCCCATTGTATTTTGGATCCTGGTCAGCATCCGGGTCAGCAAGAAGTCTATTCATAATCTCTTCGGGACTCTCTTCAGTTGCACCAGCTCCATAACAATCTTGCATCTCGTTGTGGTTGCGCACCAAGCCAATGGGTGATGGTAAACTGATGTCCTCGTCTGTTAAGTTGCGAACTGGTGAGTACAATGGCTGTGTCAATGATTCCTGATTCACTTCTTCGTTGCCATGTGCCTGAAAGGAATTGTGCAATTGTGAAACATAAACAAACTGATGTTTAGATTTAGATTTCTGATAGCCTCTCCTAACTTATTCAAATAATTTGATACTTAGAAAGTGGGAGAAAAATACGCTTCTTCTCACCTGTGAAGTTGCAGTAGGTGTCACAGGGTTTTCAACCTCAGACGTGATGTCGCCGCTTGGTACATCACAGTCCAGGGTAGTATTAGCCTTGTTATTTGCTTTTTTCTTCACGCGGCAAAGAACATAGGTCTTCTGCATAATTTGAAGAACAAAAAGTTAACTAATCCTCACTCAGCTAAGAGAAAATAAGACCTGAGTTTATTCAAATTATTGATTTGATGTTTTGAAGCAAAACCCTCTCAATTATGAGTTTAAAACCATTGTTTTTAAATGATATGAACCAAAATTTAAACCACACTTTCAAACCTTCTATTTTAAACTAAAAAGGTTCAAACTACCACGTCCCGGACCAACGAACCAAACAGACCCGACATAGTTCATAAATCTGAACCAACTAAAATGAACTTGTAACTGCAAAATCCATTTAATAAGGAAATTAATTAGTCAAAGTACCTGGTTAGGAAGGGGATTAAGAGGTTCAATATAGTATTGTTGCATGACCCAGTTAGTCCTTTGGCCAGGATTACGACCTATGTGGAACACCAAATTCCTCTTCTTTCCAATGCATTCTTTGGTGTCTTCATCCTTTATTAAATGTTCCTCGCCCGTGATTTTCCAGAACCCAGCTTTGGTCGTCCTTTTTGCCGTGATCTTCCACATTCCAGTTTCAGTACTCTTACCTTTTTTCGAGCTTTTCTTTGGTAGTTTCCTTTCCTTCGAGCTTACGTACTTGAAATTTTGTACACAGAAGAACACCCACATCCGATCTTTCGACTTGATCTTCGATTTCGCTGAACAAAAAAGGAAAAAGAAAAAGAACAAATACCGGAAATGAATACAATGATGCTCAGTAATAAGAAAAAGATGAGCACAGAAGGAAAACAGCACATACAGGGTAAGTCCCAAGGCTCCAACTTGCAGAGATTGACCTCGGCGATGACGCCGTCGACGTTGGAATCTGTTCCGAGAATCTTGGGTTTCAAGTAGCAAGTGATGAGCTCCTCATCAGTGGGATGGAATCTGAACCCCGGCGCCATCCCTGGTGGCAGTGCTATTGCACTCATTCTTCTCTCTTCCCTTAACTTTAACTCTTCAGTGTTTGTTTTGTTTTGTTTTTTGATTTTTTTGGGTTTTGGAGAAACGAAACGGTTTACATGATGAAGCAACAAACAGTAGTTGAAGCAGAAACAGGGTAGAAGAAGAGCTTATTTGGTCTCCCTCTCTCTCTCCCTCTCCCTCTCTCTCTCCCTCTCCCTCAACAGGGTAGAAGAAGTAAGAGCTTACTTGGTCTCTCTCTCTCTGTATGGTTTTTTTTTTTTTTGATTGTTCAGCGCAAGAACTGAGAACCCTCAGAGTAGAGCGACCGGAGTGGAGACTTATGACCCTTTTTTTTTTTTTTTTTACCAGTCCCCCTTGAACTTCTCGTCTATTGTCAGTTATGACTGTTAAATATTCATTTTTTAGCAATTAACTCCTTGAGTTTACAAAACATCCATTGATAATAGTTTTATTTTTGGAGTACTTAGAAACGCAGTAAGAGTTACAAGTTGAAAAAATATATGTATTTACGAAAGAAAATATTATAGAAAGTTTGTTGGAATCTCAGAATTATTGTTCAAACATGGTGTTGATGTATGTGACTTGTGCGAAGGTCCTTAGACGAGGGCAAAATGGGTCATTATTATATTAGGTAAATTGTCACGTTAGTCTAATTTTTCATGAAAGTGTTTTTTTGGTCTTTAATTTTTTTAAGGGACTATTTTAACCAATGCCCTCTAACCCTTGTATTACATGGTTGCACATGAGCTCTTTAGTAAAGACATTTTAGTAAAATACTTAGATTGTTTAAAAAACTAAAAGTAAAACATATTTCTTTGGAAAATTAATTTAAAATAATAAAAAAAAGCAAAATGACGAGGGTGGGGAACACAATGGAGTTGGTGGATGGGGCTCTCTAGTGGACAGGTAGAGGCTCGTAGAGGTCGTAGGTGGGGGTTGGACTGGACGCAATGGGAATGGGGGTGCGAAGAAAGAGAGGTGGGGTCTGGGGGGTGGTGGTGGAGGAGACTTGGTGGTCGCGTTGGAGTCACAGGGTGGCGGGTGGGGGCTTGATGGCTATGGAGTGGTAGATGGGGGCAAGGGCAAAAGCGAAGGGGAATGGAGGAGCAAAGGGAGAACGGCCAACATGGTGGGGGCTATATGAGGGGCGATGAAGTGTGGGAGTGGGGTCTAGCCAGCTAGGGTTGGGGTGGTTGGGTGCGAAGGTGGGGTCGCTTGTGCAGAACGTAGGATGATGGGCAAGGGTAGGCAACAAGGTAGGGAGCGTTGAGTTTGGTTTTTTTTTTTTGTTGATTTTGAATTTTTTTGGGATAAAAATCAAACAAATAGCTGCGGTTTGGTGTTTTTAGATTAATGGCTGTGATTTACCGGATGTTTGGAAGGGTGGTGGGAATCGTGGTTCTTACAACTTTTTTAGTTATAAACAATGTAAAGCTCTCACATGCTACAATAACAATAAAAAAATTATTACAGTACAAAGCTCTCACATGCTACAGTAAAAAGTAGTTCTAACCAACGGTTCCCACAACCCTTCCAAACACCCTATTATTCTTAAAATGTTTTTAGATCAAGGGTAATACAATAATTTTAACTAAAAATAATGTCTAATAAATTTTTCCGTCCAAATTTAACGGTTTGATTTTATAATGGTCCATCAACAACAAAAATTAAAAGTTGGGGTCGATTACAAAAAAATTGAAGGATCAAAATAGTACTTTGGTAAAAAGTTGAGAACTAATGTAACAACGTACTCTAATATATATTTTACCTCAAATTCAATTAAAAATTTAAGTACAAAATTATTTAGTTGAGGAAAAAACTAATTAAAAATGAACACACATGCCACCAATGCAAATCACATTTTAATTCAAGACTTTTTTTTTTTTTTTGATTTGGGTTGATTCTAGGTCATCTCGTCTCACAGTAGAGTATTTCGGCTTCCCCAAGAAGTTGTCTACAGGTCACATGATAGTGGACAAGTGGAGTCAAAATGCCACGGCGGAAGAGTGGAGCCCACCTGTGTGGAAGAGAGTGGAATCAAAAGTGGTCCTTCCAATTAACGCGTAAAAAGGATCACCTTCTGCTTTGGACGTTTCTTTTTGAAAATAAACTATAAAGTACGTCCCCTTCTTGTCATACTATGACGTCAAAAAAAGTTGACACAAGAGGGATTTTTCATAAACATCTTATTTTATAACTTCAATCCTAATTCAGCTTTTTGCATTTATATATACATCCATCGATTTAGTCCAAATCTCACCAGATCCAAAAAAAAAAAAAAAACAAAACAAAAAACAAAAATAAGTTATAATGAATACATTTAAAAACGTAGTTAAAACTAAAATATCATATTATTTAAAAACTTTACATTATAGCATATTTTTATTTTACATAAATAATATATTAAATTTTTACACTATAACAGTTATAACTAATAAGTTTCACGTTTACTATTAAATGAAGCCTATATTTTTAAGTTCATGCCGGTCCATTGTATGAAAATTTAAAATTACTGAAATCCATGCTCTCAAATGATAATAAGAATTCTTCTCATCAAATCTACAAACCATATTGAAGAAATGACATTCCAAAATGTATCTGTTTTATGCTCATATAAATCAGAAAAATACCTGAAACATTATTGGTGTCAAACACTGCAATAAATTAAAAATAAGATTTTTTTTTTTTATAGATTTTCTATTAAGGTGTGGTCCTTTTAGTATTGTTCTATAAATTGATGAAAAAAAAATTATTATATATATGATCATATTTACAACGCTGGACTACGAAGGACTGTCCCATTCCCATCTTTTGTCCCTCTCCAAGGTGAAAAATGAGACATGAGTTGAATTCTAGAAAATTCCCCTGGTGGAAACCGTAGTTCCTATCACTTTTTTAATTATAAATAATGTAAAACTTTCACATGCTACAATAAGAATAAAAAAAATTATTACAGTGTAAAGCTCTCACATGTCGTCTTTTGTCTCACTCCAAGGTAAAAAATGAGACATCAGTTGAATTCTAGAAAATTCTCGAGTGTTTGGAAAAGTAGTGTCAACTATTTTTTAAGTTATAAATAGTGTAAAACTCTCACATATTACAGTAACAATAAAAAAATTACTACAGTATAAAGCTCTCACGTGTTATAATAAAAGTGATTTTAACCAACGATTCTGATTATCCCTTCAAACACCCAACCTATAGTTTTTTTTTTTTTTTGGCCCCCTTAGGTTGAAAAGAATAACAGCGTAGAAAATTCCAAATAAAGCTCCGAACTTGGCGACCAAGGTTTTAATTGACACCTCACTCCACTATCTCAAGTCTGATTATGTAATTATTTTCCAATCCAATCCGTATAACTGAATGTCATGTTTCCTTCTCCTTTTCGCTTTCTTTTCCCTTTATTCGTCTGTTATGCTCCCCACTAATCTTCCCCATCCTAATACGTACCAACTAGGCAACTTGAAGATACCAATCCTTTTTATTTACCTTGTTAATGGAAAATCCAAAAGTCAAAAAGGCGGTACCTTTGAAAAATGTTTTTTAACCCCGTTGGGGGACGCTCACCCTCTTACATGGGCGTGGGCTTTATTAGTGGGTCCCCTTTTTTTGAGTCTGACTAATAATGTGATCACGTATGGTGTACGAAATATAACCAATAGATTCCAATTGCTTCTATTCATGTCGAGCTTTCTCTGGTATGGCATTGACTATTAGGCTTTTTGCCGCCAGCAACTTTGAATTTATCGCTTTTTACAATGTATCTTTGAAATTTTAATTCCGTTCTATGTTTTGTTCAATTGTGCAAAGAGAGGCTTTCTTACTTCAAAGATATCGAATTAAAGTAAAAATAATAGGACAAATTTTATTGTAACATATAATTTGTGTAAAAAGCTACTTCTTTTGATTAAACACACAAAATTTACGGACATATCGAGCCTATAAAAGGAGGTTCATTGTCTGAAAAACAATGGTTAAGGCTAAAACAAGAATTACTTCTATTAGTAAGTCCGAACCACGCAAAAATAGGAGAGCAGTCCAAGACGGGCTTTGCCATGCTCTGTACACTTAACTCTTTTGAGGAGGGAAAAAAAAAGCAAAAATAAATAAATAAATAAAAGAAAAGAAAAGCCCTCCAATCTCCTCTTCGTTAGGCTGAGAACGCAGCATCTTATAGGTGAATACATGAATGTAAGACGGGCATGATAAGTAGTGAATAATGCTCCACCATTGAAGGTCATGGTGTAGTGGTAAGGAGGCCTTTCTTAGGACTCCTCTACCATACTTCCACGGTTCGATCCCATAGCCCCTCGGAAAGATCCCGCCGTGGTGCACTGCCTGTAGGAAGTGGAGTTCTACTACTATAGGTGCCACCTGTGGGTAGGGTCCCGTGGCCTGATGGCAGGTTGGAGTTTAGTTTAGGTCTTTTTTATTCATTGGTGGTCCCCGAAATTGCCGATGGTCAAAAAGGCCTGGTGAAAGAGGCTGGCCGTGTGGTGCACCTCTTGTTCAACAAGCAAAAATAAAAAAAGAATGAATAATGCTCCAATCACATTCCCTCTTGCTTGGCTGTAACTATTAAGGGCCGTTTGGATTGAGTTCTCTTTGTACTCAATGAACTTAAACGTGGATTCAAGTATTAACAATTTTTTAAATACGTGTTTATTTCCCTCAAAATCTGAATCATTTGAGTATCAAGAATTCAAGTTTTCAAAGTTCTAACTCCCTAAACTTTTAATACTCGGATATCTTTACTATAGTAAAACTAAATTCTCTCTCCTATATTTGAGGAAAAAAAATCATAACTTCTTCATTTGATATCCAATTGAGATGATTCTTTTTTCATTATGTTCCTAGTGAAGAGAGTAATAAATTAAGATACACATTGCATATTTTTTTACATCATTAACATTAAGATTTTATTAGATTTATTAATAAATCAAAAACTACTTTCATTGTCTTTCCAAACACAAATTCTAATTTTATTCTATACTCAGATTACAACTTAAATGCACATCTAAACGCTAATTTGGATAACAATTCAAATCACTAACTCAAACCCTAATTCAAATCACAATAACTTAAATCAAATTACTGATTCAAATCTATTTACCACACAAACCCCAAGTTAATTTCAAGCGAGTATCATTATAATTTATTTGGTCAATGGGATGTTCTTGTAGTTCGGACAGAAGCCTCGAAATGTAACTACAACTTTTCCATGTAGAATTATTCAAATATTATCCATGCCTTTAGCAAAATAGTTAAAACTCAAACAATTGAATATTCTCATATGTCTTTCACATGTTGCACTACTTTCAATTCAAACTCTTAATTTCAACTAACTTCCTAAACAAATCAGGCACTCAAACTGTCAAACGTTTGTTATATTTTTCATTTTCAATTTGTAACATATTCGTATATTAATGTAACATTCAATTTGCTTTCTTGCAACACTCAATAAATATAGTCCATCACTTGTAACATTAAGCGTTAACACTCAATTTCGACAAATTGAGTGTTACATGAAAGCACGAACGGCATTACAATGACAAATGAAAAATATCACAAATGCCGGAATTGTCCAGGTGTTCAATTTGAGACTGTCCACATATACGCGTGTGTGTTTATTGCATTTGTGGGGTTTTTTTTTTTGTGAAAAAAAAGATGTGGTCATAATTTATTTGGAACCAAATAATACCCCATAATATTTGTCCTTGAGCATTTGAAAAGCCTCTGTAACCCATGAACAAACCAAGTTTGAGGCTACGCAAACTCAGATTTTTGTCGAGTCTCCATTGTTGGCGATTTCATCACTGCAACATCCCTGCCGTCGGATTTAACTCCATTGCATTGTGGCCAGAAACTCCGGGCATGTTTCTATAGTTATACACCCAGAAGAACGGAACAGAACACAACGCAACAAATAAAGTCCTTTTTCTTCTGAGTTGCGAAAGCGCCAGCTTGCACGTACCGAACACCAGCAGAACGAAAACCGCAGTCAAAATCATGCTGATGATGACAACAGCAATGACGCAGAAGTCTGACGCAGAAATTGAATTATTGGTCTCAGCTTCTTCTCCAACCTGCAAAACAGCAATAACATGAAGTCGCAAGACTGCCAAGAAAATGTAGACTTCTAATGTATATCATTCTCTTCTTTTTTTTTTTGGGGCTTCAACAAAACAACATTAACACCAGTTTCTCTTCCAAAGCATAAAGGCTTCTCTTTGAAATTTTATTGCTTCAACTTGATTTTCTTACCTCGTTTCCAGACATTTCTGTGGATGAAATGCTATCCCGCACTTGAATTCCTCTCCGACGATGTCTCCTAGGATTGTAAGCTTGCCATTCGGCAGAATACATTTCGCATCTGCCTGAATCTGGCATGACATACTGTAACAAAAATGTAAGCTATTTTGAAGTTTTTCCTTAAATGTAGGACAAAAGCGGTTTCTACGTGTCAAGCAGTGATTGAATAGAGTGTCAAAGAGAGTGAGAAAGAAAGTGTTGCTAGCACTCCTTTTTCTTCCAAAGCATAAAGGCTTCTCTTTGAATTTTTATTGCGTCAACTTGATTTTCTTACCCCGCTTTCAGACATCTCTGAAACTCCACCAGCAGCTTGCAGTTCTATAAAACCTTGCGGTGCTTGGAAAAGCATGTCGGGTCTGCCTCCTTGAAGCACGACACGCTGTAGCAAAAATGTAAGTGAAAGTGTAAGCTATTTTGAAGTTTTTCCTTAAAAATGCTAGCACTCCTTTTTCTTCCAAAGCATAAAGGCTTCTCTTTGAATTTTTATTGCCTCAACTTGATTTTCTTACCCCGCTTTCAGACATCTCTGTGGATGAAACTCCACCAGCAGCTTGCAGTTCTTTAAAACCTTGCGGTTCTTGAAAAAACATGTCGGGTCTGCCTCCTTCCAACAGGACATGCTGTAGCAAAAATGTAAGTGACAGTGTAAGCCATTTAAGTTTTTCCTTAAAAATCGGATGTTCCTGTAAGTGAATCTGGCATGACATACTGTAACAAAAATGTAAGTCAAAATGTAAGCTATTTTGAAGTTTTTCCTTAAATGTAGGACAAAAGCGGTTTCTACGTGTCAAGCAGTGATTGAATAGAGTGTAAAAGAGAGTGAGAAAGAAAGTGTTGCTAGCACTCCTTTTTCTTCCAAAGCATAAAGGCTTCTCTTTGAATTTTTATTGCGTCAACTTGATTTTCTTACCCCGCTTTCAGACATCTCTGAAACTCCACCAGCAGCTTGCAGTTCTATAAAACCTTGCGGTGCTTGGAAAAGCATGTCGGGTCTGCCTCCTTGAAGCACGAAACGCTGTAGCAAAAATGTAAGTGAAAGTGTAAGCTATTTTGAAGTTTTTCCTTAAAAATGCTAGCACTCCTTTTTCTTCCAAAGCATAAAGGCTTCTCTTTGAATTTTTATTGCCTCAACTTGATTTTCTTACCCCGCTTTCAGACATCTCTGTGGATGAAACTCCACCAGCAGCTTGCAGTTCTTTAAAACCTTGCGGTTCTTGAAAAAACGTGTCGGATCTGCCTCCTTCCAACAGGACATGCTGTAGCAAAAATGTAAGTGACAGTGTAAGCTATTTAAGTTTTTCCTTAAAAATAGGATGTTCCTGTAAGTGAATCTGGCATGACATACTGTAACAAAAATGTAAGTCAAAATGTAAGCTATTTTGAAGTTTTTCCTTAAATGTAGGACAAAAGCGGTTTCTACGTGTCAAGCAGTGATTGAATAGAGTGTCAAAGAGAGTGAGAAAGAAAGTGTTGCTAGCACTCCTTTTTCTTCCAAAGCATAAAGGCTTCTCTTTGAATTTTTATTGCGTCAACTTGATTTTCTTACCCCGCTTTCAGACATCTCTGAAACTCCACCAGCAGCTTGCAGTTCTATAAAACCTTGCGGTGCTTGGAAAAGCATGTCGGGTCTGCCTCCTTGAAGCACGACACGCTGTAGCAAAAATGTAAGTGAAAGTGTAAGCTATTTTGAAGTTTTTCCTTAAAAATGCTAGCACTCCTTTTTCTTCCAAAGCATAAAGGCTTCTCTTTGAATTTTTATTGCCTCAACTTGATTTTCTTACCCCGCTTTCAGACATCTCTGTGGATGAAACTCCACCAGCAGCTTGCAGTTCTTTAAAACCTTGCGGTTCTTGAAAAAACGTGTCGGGTCTGCCTCCTTCCAACAGGACATGCTGTAGCAAAAATTTAAGTGAAAGTGTAAGCTATTTAAGTTTTTCCTTAAAAATAGGATGTTCCTGTAACGATCCGCACCTTCGCTTGGCATGACATTGTTCGCTTTGGACATATACTTTTGGGCTTCACCCCAAAAGGCCTCATAATTGAGAGGTGGTGTCATTACTTATGAACCATTATCTATGACCATTCCTAAGCAATGTGGGACTGCACAACCTACACTTTTTTGGCCCTCTTCACCTCAAGAGAATTATGATTGTCATAGTTCCTCCAAGGAAATACCTAATTCCTTGGAGAACATTCCATGGATCTTTGTCTGTTGAAGTTTTTCTAAGGCAAAAGGAGTTGATTTGGCTTCCACTTTAGACTATGTTCTTAAGAATCAATGCTGCCTTTATTTACAAAATGTTCTCCATTTCTCTGGGAATCTTGACTGCTATAAAGCAGTTCATGAATTCAGTTATACGGCTCTTAGTAAGCACTTTAGCTCAAGTGTCATGTCTTTGGAGTTTGGACAACTGATATTATGGTAGTTTTGGGACAATATGGACTTTGACAAGTCCAATATTGCAGTTTTCTGGCAGGCCAAAATGTTTTTTTTTTTTTTTTTGGTCATCCTTTAAATAAAATGCTCTTAATTAAGTGTTTGGGCTAAAACATGAATATGGGTAGGTGTCGATGGGTTTTGCAGAATTTTACAAGTTCCATTACAAAGGTTTTAAGGCTTTTCTGCATCTAAGAAGTTAGGACAACCCTAAACACTTGATGTTGAGCTTAATTAAGTGTTTTTTTGTTTGGTCATCCTTTAAATAAAATGCTCTTAATTAAGTGTTTGGGCTAAAACATGAATATGGGTAGGTGTCGATGGGTTTTGCAGAATTTTACAAGTTCCATTACAAAGGTTTTAAGGCTTTTCTGCATCTAAGAAGTTAGGACAACCCTAAACACTTGGTCATCCTTTAAATAAAATGCTCTTAATTAAGTGTTTGGGCTAAAACATGAATATGGGTAGGTGTCGATGGGTTTTGCAGAATTTTACAAGTTCCATTACAAAGGTTTTAAGGCTTTTCTGCATCTAAGAAGTTAGGACAACCCTAAACACTTGATGTTGAGCTTTGATGGGTGATTTTGGCAGCCCAAATTGGTAGATCAAGAGGGTTGGCATATTATATTTGGTTAGAAACTGATTTGGTTTTGTGGTTTCTTTTCATAAGAAGGGCCATGTGGTGGAGCCTTCGTCTCTGAGAAATGAACTTTGGGCAGACCTAATTGGATGGAATTTTTTGTGGCAGTGATAGGCTGGAAATATTTTTGGACAAAATCTTAAAGGTTTCTGTTTGGTTGTTTGTTTTCATGGAAACGTTTGGCATTCTTTGCAAGGTAGGACTTGGGGTGTTCATGCTGGCCAGAAAATTCTAAATTTTCCTACCATACTGGAATTTGATTTAGGAAGGTGTATTTAATAAAAATACAATATTTGAACTACAGAGAATATCATTCAATCCTTGTTATAATGTGAGTGAGAAGCACATTATAACAAATATTCTGATATTCTCCAATAACGGTTCATTAGGATATTGAAGTGTGTCTACAAAAGCGAATAAATTATGAGATCTTTTTAGTTTTTACCTGTTCTTCGGCTTCTCCAGTGTTTGTTTCACCTAAAAAGTCCTCCATGAGATTGTAACCTGGTGAGTACAAGGGCTGTGATGACAATTTCTGAATTGCTTCTTGATGATCATGTGCCTGGAAGTTAAACAAGCATATGTTTAGGTTTAGAATTCAGGTACACTCTCTCATAACTAATCCAAATAACTTGATACTTAGAAAGTTCTTATCACCCATGAAGTTGAAGTTGCCCCAGGCGTCAGAGAATCTTCAACTTCATACATATTGATATTTCTGCTTGGATTGCCTTCTCCGCTGTCAAGAGTATTAGCCTTGTTATTCACCTTTTTCTTCAAGCGACAAAGAACATAGGAATTCTGCATAATTTTTAGAACAAAAGGTTACCAGTTAGACGATACAGAAAGAGAGCTGAGCTTATACATTGGAATCATTTATGCGTTACCTAAACAAATCATTCATTAGAGAAACAAAGGAAAAAAAATATGCATTAGTAAAATGCATTAGATTCAATTAAAACTTATCATCATAACCATGAATGCATTAGTCGCTCTATTTCTACCCAAATTGACCACCAAAAAAAAAAAAAAAGAGTGCAATCAAAGGTTCATTCAATCGAAAAAACTAGGGAAATTCTGCCAACTAAATGTTGTTGAATATAATATGCATGCGTATCATTATACCTATAATGTACTCAAAACCTTCCGGGCTCACCCTTGCGGTTTCTAATAACACACATATACACACTACTTCTTCTTTAAAATTACAAACGCTAAAAAAATTAATTTTCCCCAAGAATGCTTTATTGTTGATGAACTCTGGAAGTATGATTCGAGCTTATATGAAGTTTTGACCTTCTGTCAGAGAAAAAAGAACGAATAGATGTTGTAAGATTCTCAAAAACAAGAAATTCTTCCATTTATTCCGGAAGCAGACAATTATTCATCTGCTTCTCACGTTCCATGAATAGCCGGGACATTGAGGAATATCTAGAAAGACATCTAAGAGATCGGTCTGACTCTATCTCTGTTTGTTTCATTTGAGGAAAGTTGTGTTAAATTGGGTATGAACCATATTATTGAAGGATTTGAACAAATGACCTACCTCAGATTTTTCTTTCATGAGGAATACCCAAGACAGCCGTGAGTGATCATCTATGAATGTGACGAACCAACGAGCCCCTGTAACATTATTTATTCTGTATGGTCCCCAAACATCACTATGGATTATTGAAAAAGGACATGATTCTTTATATTCTTGGACAGGATAAGAATTTCGAACATGTTTAGACAAGTGACAAGTTTCACATTGAAATTCCACAGAGTTTTTATTAAACAATGAAGGAAAGAGTTTTTTGAGATACATATGATTTGGATGACCTAAACGATAGTGCCATAGCATAACTTCACTATCTTTATTATTTCTAAAGGCAGAAAAAGACCGTCTTTCTTCAATTGATTGTTGTCCCCAGTATTCGGCTGCTAAGAACATGTAGAGGAACAAATGCAAGAAGGGACTCGTCATGAAGCTGAACCGAAGCCAATCCTAGAAGAAACACAACCAGGTAACACTGTTTCGGATTCTGATAATATTCCACTAGATCTTGATTTGCCGATTGCTCAGAGAAAAGGTGTCAGGACATGTACTCATCATCCTATTTACAACTTCATTTCTTACAAGAAGTTGTCTCCAGATTACAGGGCCTTTGCTACTAAACTCACGGAAATTCAAATTCCTAATAGCATTCAAGAAGCTATGCAGGTTTGTGAATGGAAGCAAGCCGTTATAGAAGAACTCGGGGCTCTTGAAAAGAATGATACATGGGAAATAGTCAATCGGCCTCCAGGAAAGAATCCAGTGGGATGCAAGTGGATCTTTACTGTCAAACACAATGCAGATGGCAGTATAGACAGGTTCAAGGCTCGGTTGGTTGCTAAAGGTTTCACACAAACCTATGGTATTGACTACCAGGAGACCTTTGCTCCTGTTGCAAAACTTAACACTATTCGAGTACTTTTGTCTCTTGCAGTGAACTGTGACTGGAATCTTCATCAATTAGATATCAAGAATGCCTTTCTTAATGGAGACTTGGAGGAAGAAGTGTACATGGAAATTCCTACAGGACTCAAAGCTCAGGCAAACTCGGACAAGGTTTGTAAATTGAAGAAATCTCTTTATGGCCTAAAACAATCTCCTAGAGCATGGTTTGATCGGTTTACCAAAGTGGTAAAGAAGTCCGGTTACTCTCAATGCCAGTCAGATCATACTTTGTTTGTTAAACATTCTCCTGTTGGAAGGATATCTATCATTATTGTGTACGTGGATGACATAATCCTGACAGGAAATCATGATGAGGAGATTAAAGAACTCAAGAGGCTTCTAGCTCTTGAATTTGAGGTCAAGGACCTTGGAAACCTAAAATATTTCCTCGGGATGGAAATTGCAAGATCCAAAACAGGAATTGTGGTCTCTCAACGTAAGTATGTCCTTGATTTACTCAAGGAAACCGGGATGCTTGGTTGCAAACCTGCAGACACGCCAATGGAAGCAATCACCAAAGGCAAAGGAGAAGAAGACAACGTTCCTGTTGACAAAGGAAGGTACCAAAGATTGGTAGGAAGACTTATCTACCTCTCACACACCAGACCCGACATTGGTTTCGCTGTTAGTGTTGCCAGTCAATTCATGAATAATCCTACTAAAGAACATATGGACCGAGCATACCATATTCTGAGGTATTTGAAGAAGACTCCAGGAGAAGGCCTTCATTTTAAGAAGACTGTGAGAAGGAACATTGAAGTATTTACTGATGCTGATTGGGCTGGTTCTATCACTGACCGAAGATCCACATCAGGGTACTGTACTTATGTGTGGGGGAATCTGGTTACGTGGCGAAGTAAAAAGCAGACTGTTGTTGCTCGGAGTAGTGCAGAAGCAGAATTTCGAGCTATGGCTCACGGGATATGTGAAGGAATGTGGTTAAAACGTCTACTCCTTGAGCTTAAAGTTCCAGCAAACGATCCCATCAACATGATGTGTGACAATCAAGCCGCTATAAGTATAGCCAAGAATCCTGTTCATCACGATCGAACTAAACATGTAGAGATAGATAGACATTTCATCAAAGAAAAACTCGAAGGTGGCGCAATCAATCTCTCCTACATTCCAAGTGCTCAACAAACAGCAGACATTCTTACTAAGGCATTGTCAAAGACAAAGTTCGAAGAGATGAAGTCCAAGCTAGGCTTACTCAACATTTACAGCCCAGCTTGAGGGGGGGTGTAGAAATCCAGGTCATTACAACCAGGATATGCAGAATATTTTGTACAGCTATAATATATTTTGTACAGCCAAGTAGGCTTGTTTTAAGGGATATGTTTATTCACCAAATTCCATAGAGATATACTCTCCATTAATTAGGATATTTCTTATTTATTGCTGAATATTTTTCTCAGCCATCTTGTACTATATATATCTGTTTGTATTCTCAAACATGATGCAGTGAAAAACAGAATTTCTCATTAGTCCTGAGTGCAAGTCAGCACTGCCAATCATCTGTCCCGAAGTCAAATCCTGAAAAAGGCAACATTTAGATGAGAATTTAGCAACACAGTTCTTTTCCTGAGTGAGTTGCCTTATAGATAAAAGGTTGCAATCCAAATTAGGTACCAACAACACAGAATTAAGAGTTAGGTTTTCTGAGACAGCAACGGAACCTATGCCAGTCACCTTTGAGACCGATCCATCAGCTATTCGAACATTATAGTTTTCAGAACAAGGTTTAAGATTTTGGATAAGAGATGCGTCACCAGTCATATGATCGGAAGCCCCAGAATCGACTATCCATAAAAACTTTTTGTCCACCTTTTTAACATTAAGGGCTGCTAAAGAGTTACCTTTTTGGGCCACTATAGCAGTTGCTGAAGGATTATTGTTTGAGGAAGACATTTGTTGAGCATCAAGAATCAATTTTTGGAGGATTTTCAGTTGTTCCTTATTGAATTGGCTTGGAAGCTCCTCAGCTACAACATGGTTACCACGACATTCTCTCATGTTTTTTGGCTTCCAATCATGTGGCTTTCCATGTATGTCCCAGCAAATGTCACGGGTATGCCCTGTCTTCTTACAGTGATCACAAAATGGATCATGTGGCTTTCCATGTATATCCCAACAAGTGTCACGGGTATGTCCTGTCTTCTTACAGTGATCACAAAATGGCCTTCCTTTCTTGATTCAGTTGTCATTAGCTTTTCAGGATACTAGGGCAGAGGCATCATTGTTTGTTGGCTGATTTCTGGTGCCCATCATCACTTTCTTATGGCTCTCTTCACGTTTAACTTCAGCGGTGACTTCACGTAGGTTAGGCAGTGGCTTGATGACAAGAATTCGACCACGAACTTCATCGAGATTCCTGTTGAGCCCTAAAAGGAACTTGTAAATTCTTTTCTTTTCAACAACTTTCTTATATTTTATAGCATCAGTTAGACAATCCCATTGAGTAGTCTCATATCAAGTTGTTGCCAATACTTACTCAAACGAATAAAATATTGGGTGACCATGAGATCCCCTTGACGGAGATCATGAAGAATCCCTTCAATCTCAAACGCCTCCGCTGTATCTTCTCTATCTGAAAAGGTTTCCCGAGCTGCATCCCAAATTTCTTGTGCTGTTTCATAGAGAATGAAATTTTCTTCAACTTCATTTGTCATGGAATTTATAAGCCATGACATGACAAGGTTGTTTTCAGCCTTCCATGTCTTGAAGGATGGATCATCAAACTTGGGTTTCTTGGCTGCACCTGTGATGTAATCGTCTTTCCCTCGACCACAAATGAACATCATAACTGAATGGGACCATTGCAGGTAATTCTGGCCATTCAGTTTGTGTCCAGTAATAAGAAGAGCGCCAGACTCTGCTCCTCCATTAGAACTAGTAACCGTGGGAACTTGGGAAGAGGAGGACGATTTTTCTGAGGTGGGAGATGCCATTGAAACACTCTGGAACTAATATCAGAAATGCTCTGATGCCATGAAGATTTGTTTGAATGAGAAATTCTGTTTTTCACTGCATCATGTTTGAGAATACAAACAGATATATATAGTACAAGATGGCTGAGAAAAATATTCAGCAATAAATAAGAAATATCCTAACAATAAATAAGAAATATCCTAATTAATGGAGAGTATATCTCCATGGAATTTGGTGAATAAACATATCCCTTAAAACAAGCCTACTTGGCTGTACAAAATATATTATAGCTGTACAAAATATTCTGCATATCCTGGTTGTAATGACCTGGATTTCTACAGTTTCATTTGAGGAAAGCAAGGATCCTAAAGAATCGATCTTTCCCCGTCAAAATTTAAAGGTGTAAAGCTTCTTTAATTGTTTTACGAAAACAAAGGCAGCGACTTTTTTTTTTGTTTTTTAATTATTCTAAAAAAAATCTTTTTTAAACGAAAAAAATTGCTCTAAACAAATAACCTCAACATAGTACACGAACTTCAAACCGCAAAATCCACATAAGGAAGTAGTTAAAGTACCTGGTTGGGAAAACGATTATCATCAATGAAATATTCATGAAAGACCCAGTTGGTCCTTTCGCCACGTTTAGAACCTTTGCCTCTGAAGAACACCAAAGTCCTCTTTTTCCCAATGCATTTCTTGGTTTCTTGACTCTTGATCAACCGTTCCTTCCCTGTGATAGTCCAGGATCCTTCGTTCGTCGTCCTTTTCGACTGTTTACTGATTGGCCGCTTGTACTCTGGTTTGCAGAAGAACAACCACATTTGATCTTTCGACTCGATCTTCGATTGGGCTGAAAAAAGAAAACCCAAATATAAGAAATGAATACAATGATGCTCAACAAGGGAGAGGAGAAAAACAGAAGAAAAATCAAGAAAGAGAGAGAACATACAAGGTAAATCCCAAGGCTCAAACTTGTAGAAATCGACCTCGGCGATAACGTTCTCGACATCGGAATCAGTCCCGAGAATCTTGGGGATTAAGTAATTGGTGATGAGCTCCTCATCTGTGGGATGGAATCTGAACCCCACAGCCATTCCTGGTGGCAGCGCTGTTATTTTAGTCATCCTTCTCAGTACTACTTTAAAGTGACGAAGGAACGGAAACACGAAACCGAAGCAGAAACTGGATTCACTGGGCACTAGCGATTCCTTCTCTCTCTGTTCAGCAGACTTCAGAGTGGAGTGAATTTATTAATGTTTTTTTTTTTTTTTTTTTGGGGTACAAATATTCCGTACAGGTTGACCTGTCGAAGTCATAAGTCGTCGCTGGTTCTCTTCTTGTAGTTGTCTACGGGTAACAGGAAAGCTGCCACGCGGCAAGGACTCCACGTAGACGAGTGGAGCCCACCCGCCTGCTCAAACAAAGAGCGGTAAGTGTAATTTAGGGCTACAAAATTAGATAGTTATAATATATTTGACCGGGCAGTCTTAATTATTATTTTAGTTAAAAATAGTATAAAATTTTTATATATTATAGTAAGAAAATTATTATAATATAAAACTCTTATATATTATAATAAAAATAGTTCTAACAAATATTTTAGCCATTATATTAAACATCTTTTAACATAGTGCTTTTATGCGTTTATACATTTGTTCTCGAGGAATAGAGTACTATCATTTCTCGTCGTTGTCAAAATGACCATTGACGATTTTTAAGGAATCCCTGAATCCATTCAATTCTTTCTTTCAAATAACCTTTTAGATTGGTGATGGAATTTTTTCAATTCAAAAATATAAATTTAACATCTTTTAGTTTGTTTAATTCTTGAGCCTGAATTATTTATATTATATAAATTATATATATAAGTTTACTCGTTGTAATAAATTGTAATATTACAATTTAGGTTATTATTGAAGACTTGCATTTTAGAAGCTAAATATGTGAATATGTGAAATCTAAATTTGCAAAATTCGATGTTTCGGATTGGATTATATTAGATTAAAGGGCTCATGGATTAGTTTTGGATTCAAATATTCCTAATTTGCAATAATGAATTAGATTGCAAATTGACCTCTAACATTTGTAATTTAATTTATGAATACTTCTACTCACTAGTAGGGCTATATTTGTCTCTAATTATTAGATCTGGACAGAATAACTTTCACTTAGTTTGAAAAGTAAGTTAGAACTTAAGCGCTACAGAACGTGAGAGCTTTATACTATGGTAAACTACTGTAGCATACAAGAGCTTTACAATGTAGCAAGTTGGAACTTTAAATTCTAACTTATTTTTGCAAACAAAGTCTTTTCTTAATAGATTTAACAACCAAAAGACAAATGCCTACCGATAAGTTACTTTTTCAGCATTCACCATAAAAACCCTCAGAATGAAAGGGAAAATAATCGATAGTTTTGAAAAGTTCTTACTTGCCTAAATTTGATTAGGTTGTATTAACTTACCTTGCCTTATTGAGGGGCAACAAAAACAAAAAAAAAAAGGAAAAATGGGGAATTGTTATTTTAGAAAAAGGTGTTGAGGGTGAGCTCGGCGCCACCGTCACGCCAAGGAGCCTTACTCTAGGTGGTCGGCAAAACAGCTCGGCAGGAGCCACTAGGAGTGAATATTTGATCCCGATAAGCCTAGATCACCTATCTGAGGTGATTTTCAGGGCCCTTCGGGCTGCACCACAACTGGTCGCCTCATCGGGTCAGACACTAGCTTGGGTCAGATTTCTTTTACTAGTAAGTAGGCTGTTACTCGTTATCACTGACTAACAAATGGTGGACAACTCGCTGTCGACTAGGAAACAATCCATCGGTGGAAGGCACGACACTTGTCTTCTGCCTTCTGACATGCCTTGATGTGACACACAGGTCATGGGCAAAACCCACCTAACACCCAGTTTAAGTGGTAACCTATAAATAAAGTGCATTTATTGTATCCAGGCAAGCATGCTCCTTCCCACCTAACTAGCTCCCGTCCTCTACCGAGCAATACTTGCCTTGAGCATCGAAGAGCCCTTGTCTACTGACTAACTCGTTTCTTTCTTACCTTCGAAGCATCCTTCCTTTTGTTGTAGGTCCACCTAAATAGGTAGAGAGACCGTGTGCAGCCACACATGGTGTTGATTCGCTGCCACATTACGGTAAGTATCAACATTTTGGCGCTAGAAGGAGGGCACCTACACCTTCACTTTGAGATTACCAGCCACAACGAGCCCGTGATCAAAGATGGTGACTCGAGGCAACACCCGGGATGAGGGTGCCCAACAAGAGGGGTCGGGAGAAGCCCAAAATCTGAACCAAAATCTGGCTAGACCCAGAGGCTGCACCCGAGCCACTAGATCCCGTTCTGGGGGTCAGGGAAGTACGGCAAGAGCCAAACAAGTGCACGATCTGGTTGCCCAAGACCCTATTTGAGAACTAACAAATGTTGTTCGGATACTCACACAACAGGCACAACATCAAGCGGCTCTTGGCCTCCTTCTCCCAGCCCCGGCTGACTAAGTTGGGGATCGAGCAGGACAAGGTGCCGCTGACCTCAGTAAAGCTGACTCCGAGCGCTCTAGAAGATCCACACATGGCGTCTTGGCAAACAACAGGCTTGTCCGAGAAGGCCGCCTTGGCAAGTAGGAGGCGCGGGCTCCATCACTACAGGTCTCTCGAGCCTCTATTTTTGATCGACTCGGACGTCAAGGGGAAGCTTAACAGGGTCGCCACCTCAGGGCAAGTGGCAGGGTTGAGGGCGGAGCACCATATAGGGTGGAACTGCCCGAAGATACCAATAGCCTCTAGCTCCGGGAGCTCCAACGCCAAATTGATGAAATCCACAACGACAGTTTTGGTTTGGATGACGTCAGTGCCCTAGATCCGCCGTTTACAGACGCCATTATGCGAGCTCCTACGCCGCCAAAATTCAAAGCCCCGTAAATCAAGGCCTACGACGAGACCACTGACACTGATGAGCATGTCAAATTATACCGATAACATATGCTTCTACAAAACACCGACGACGCAGCCATGTGAAAGGCCTTTTCCTTGACCTTGATTGGACTAGCTTGACAATGGTTCCGGCGCATTAAACCAGCCTCGATCGCTTCTTTTCGATAGCTCTCTGACGCCTTCTCGCCAGCCTTCTCCACAACAAAGATGAGGAGAAAGGAAATAACTTAACTGTATGTCATCAAGTAAGGAGATGACAATGTCAGAAATTATATTAATCGGTTTACCCAAGCAGCGCTCGAGGTTAAGAACGTTGAAGATGAGACCCTGAAGCATGCTTTCATAAGGGGTCTCCAAGACGAAAAGCTAATCTGATCGTTGGTCTTCGAGTAACCGAGCACATTTTCTCAAATGCTTGGCTTTGCGTAAAGGTGTGCCGATGTGGCTGAATATATGAAGAGCCGTCAAGAAGAGGGTAGCAGCAGAGGCACTAAGAAGGAGAAGAAACAGAAGGCGAAGCCCGAGCAATCAACCGCTAAGTAGAACAAGAAGTGAAAGAAGGACAAGAAGGCCGAGAAGCTGAAAGCGCTGACTGAGAAATTCCAAAGTTATACGGCCCTGGTAGCGAGCATTGATGAAGTACTTGCCCATGTGAGTGGGAGGAATCTACTGGTCAATCTACCCAGCTCAAGGGCAGTAAAGCAAAGCGAGACCAAAACAAATACTACAACTTTCATAAAGACGTAGAACATAACACTCGGGACTATATCAAGCTCAATGACCAGATCGAAAGGCTGATCTGAGATAGGCACCCGCGGGAGTTCATAGAGCAAGTTTTAACCCTGAGCTCTACAGCGAGGAGAAGCGACCAACAGAGCCAAGACACGCCGAACCGCACATGCAACGATGGTGGGAATGCCCCAGAACCCCCGAATATTGTTCACACTATCTTTGGAGGGCCAGTTATTGGGGACACATCGAGTGGGCGATAGGCTTATGTTTGAGAAGCTCGACTGGTCGAGAGAGGCGAGCTCATTAACATGTTCAAACGCGTCAATAAAATCTACCGCCAGCAAGATACGCTGATAACATTTACAGAGGAGGAGGTGGATAAATTAATTCACCCGCACAATGACGTCCTTATGTGCAAGCTGCACATCACCAACAACATAGTATGGCGTGTGCTGATCGACAATAGTAGCTCTGTTGATATCCTATTCAAGCAAGTATACGACAAGCTGAAGATCAACAATGTTGCCCTTTATCCTAGTCCAGACGTTACTTTACGGCTTTACTGGTGAATGTGTCCGAGTAGCCGAAAAGGTTGGCCTGTCGGTCACCTTCGGTGAGGGTGCTGCTTGGGTGACACATCGTCGACTTCTTCGTCTTTGACAAGCCCCCCCAATACAATATTATCATCAGCTGTCTGACGCTAAATGCACTAAAGGTGTGGTTTCCACATACCACCTTGCCATGAAGTTTCCAATGGACAATAGGGTTAGAGTAATCAGGTCATAATAGAAGGATTCCGAAGCTTCTACGCCAATGTTGTAAAAGCCGCATCAGCTCAGCAACTAAATGTCTTGACCATTTACAAGGTCAACAAAATACAGTTTCTAATCCAGCTAGCATCTAAGATGCTTTCCGACCTCGACGCCCATATGCCGGAGGAGGAGGTAAGAGTCGCCCCTATCGAGGATCTGGTGCCATTCAACCTTGACCTAGCGAATCCTAACCGTATGATCCAACTCGGTTCTCAGTTGAAACCTGAGATCTAGGCCGACCTTAAAAAGCTCTTTATGGAGTATCGGGATGTGTTTGCATGGTCTCACGAAGAAATGCTCGGCATTGATCCTAGCATAATCTGTCAACGGCTTAACGTCCGACCAGATTATAAGCCGGTTATTCAGAAGAGAAAGGCCTTTAACCCAAAAAGGTACATTGCCATTAACGTCCAGAAGCTCCTAAAAGAGAGACTCATCTAAGAAGTAAAGTATCCAGAGTGGTTGGAAAATGTGGTCCTAGTCAATAAGGCAAATGAAAAATGGCAGGTTTGTAGAGACTGTACCGACCTAAACAAGGCCTGCCCCAAGGACTGCTTTCCATTGCCCTGAATAGATCAGCTCGTTGATGCAACCACCGGGCATGAGCTGCTGAGCTTCATGGACACCTATTCTAGCTATAATTAGGTTTCGATGGCCGAGGAAGATTAAATAAAAACTGCCTTCATCATCGACCATGAAGTAGGACTGTAAGGACTTCGTGTGGAAATGTCTTAAATGTCAGTAGTTTGTGGGGGTGCCCGAACACCACGCCAAGCCGTTCACCTCAGTAACATTGGCGTGGCCCTTTGCCAAGTGGGCCGTCGAGTTAATCGGACCCTTTTCTCAAGCCCGGTCTTAGTTTAAGTACTGCGTTGTTACTATTGACTGCCTCACCAAATTGGTGGAAGTAGAGCCATGCACCAACATGACCCAGGCTAAGTGCACAAACTTCATATGGAGAAACATCATTTGCTGGTTCGAGATCCTGCATACCATTGTGACCAACAACACAAAGCAGTTTAAATCCTCAAGTCTCCTTCGCCTATACAAGCAGCTCGATATTAAAAAGGTCTTTTCCTCTTCGAGCTATCTTTAGAGCAATGAGCAGGTTGAAGCCGTTAATAATAAAACAATCAAGGACAACCTAAAGAAAAAACTTGAGGGCCTTAAAGGGGCATGAATTGACGAGCTCCTAAAGGTGCTCTGGGCTTATCGAACAACGGCCCAAACTACCACTAGGGAGACTCCATTCTCCCTCATATACGAGGCTGAAGCTGTCATCCTGGCCGAAGTTAGACTGCCAAGCTTCAGGGTCGAACATTACAAAGAAATTTGAAATGCCGAGGTCACAATGTCCGAACTTGATTTGCTCAAAGAGAAGAGGAACTGTGCTGCGATTCGTAATGCAATTTGGAACCAAGTTGTTGCTTGGTATTATAATAAGCAGGTCCAATCGAGGAGCTTCAAAGTTGGAGATTTAGTGCTGAAGATGGTCATTATTTAGCAACCCGAACTTGGGTCCTTCGGTCCAAAATATGATGGACCGTACAAGGTCATCAAGATTGTCCGACGAGGCATTTGTAGACTATCCGACATGGAGGACAACCCGCTTGGTCACCCTTGGAATGTAGACCTTTTGAAAAAATTCTTTTGCTAACTAAAGCCATAAACCTTTTTTGACCTTTGGCGACATTCTTTTGCAACTAAACCTGCTAAACAGGGCTATCATGTAGATATACACATTAATGAAAACTTTAATTCCTACACTATTTTATTGAGCAATGCATGTTAAGGAAGATACAACCCCGAAGAGGGATGCCATAACTCCAGTCTAAGGGACCTGGCACTAACTCTCGAAGAGGGAAAATTAAGCCAAACAACCAGACTAGGGGGCTGGTTGGCATAATGCCACAACTATTCTATCGCCACACAGACCACCCAGACATAGTCGCTCTAGCATGGCTATGCCCGACTATCATTAGACTTGTAAAAGTTCGAATGAACTTAAATAAGTCTAAGGAGGCAACAGGGTATAGGGTACCACACGCCATTATGCTTTGTCCAACCGAGAAACAAACATTCCCTGCTCGACTAAACTCGGTAAACGCTTATCATCTTTTTCAGAGGAAGTCTTCCCCCGAGGAACACTTCAGAAAAATAAGACATTTTATCACCGAGACGCTAAACTCGATGAGAACGGAATTAGAAAAATGCGAGTTCAGAATCCATGATTCAAAAATGTCTTATCCCGAGGAACATCCAACTTGGAAGAATTCCTAACTCAATTCCTCTCTCGATAAGCATCTAACTTGGAGAAACAAGATTCGAAGTTCGTTCCCGAGGAGCCTTACATGCTTTCAAAGAACAAAATTTTTCATCCGAGAACAATTACACTTGGGGGAAAATTTAAAGATCCAGACTAAAAGGAAAATTCTGAGAAGCGATAAACTTAGGAGAAAATAAAATTTCATTAAAGAAGGTAGTTGGGAGATACAAATAACCGGACACTTCCCGAGCTCGGAGGAAGAAAAAAGGAGAAAAACAAAGAACTAAGCCTAGGCCCCATCCTTGGCATTATCGTCACCACAGTCGCCGACCTGGTCACCGCCCCCGTCTTCGCCGTCAACTTTGACGACGTCCTCCGGCTCAGGCTGCTGCGCCTCGCCATGCTTTGGTTAGACGATAAGCGACCAGTCAAAGTCCACCACCTTGGGATGCTTCTTAATAATGTAGTCCCGAAGGTCAGTCATCCCAAAGTAATAGTAGTCAGCGTATTCTGGGGACGCCTTGAACTCCTCCACAGCTTGGGCAAGACGGCCAGGCAGTTCCTCCCTTAGGAACCGCTGGTGCTCAGCCTGGGAGGCCTGCAACTATTCCCTAAGGTGGTTGACCTCGTCCTAGGATTGGTCAACCTCATTCTTCGCCCCTTAGGCCTCCTCCCTCGCTTGCTTCACTATCGCCTTGGCCTGCTCGGCCTCCTCCTTTGCCTTCATGGCCTCGTCCTTGGCTTGGAAAAGAGCCTCTTTGATTTGATCAAGTTCAATGTTTTTGGCACCAAGCTCCTTTTTGACTTTTCCTTCTCGAACGCAGTCTTTTTGTGCTTTTCCTTCTCCAAGTTAAGCTCATTTCGCCTGACTATATAAGCCAGGTCTAAGAACGTATACGCCTAAGAAGATAGAGGTTAGAACGTGAAGAATGTGCAAAGACAAATGGAGCTTGGTACAAGATTTTAACTTACCTTGGCGGTAGAACGAAAGCCAGCACTCAATAGGCCTTCAAAATCCTCTCCTCAAAGGTTCTCCAAGAATGACTCCTCGAGAACTGCTTGCCCGAGGTGGTCGAGGATATGGCAGTGGGGGAATAACTTGGACTGTTTAAGGTGGCTGCTTGGTCCATGCTGATTGCTCGGACCTCAATAGTTGCTTTAGCCTGGGACACGACCACGGCCTTCCCCTTGGAATAGCGAAGACGCTCTATCTGAGCTCATCTTTCTTCTTAGGTGGTCGGCCGGGAAGACATATCTACAATAAGAACTAAGAAAATCTCACATGTCAAGTCAAGCTAGGCGAAGCTAAAAGAAAAAAAAAAAAAAAAGCACTCGGAGCTTACCTCCAATCCAGAGCTGGCCCGATGAGTACAAGAACCGAATAATGTCCATGAGGTTTTTGTCTGCTATGAGTGGCCCCGCATTGAAGGAGCCACTCAACGAGTCCTTGATATTGGACGATAATGGCTCCCTCATCAGCCACCCGGATCTAGAGGTGCTCAGCCCCGGGATGTCGGCAGCGCTCAGCTCATCATTGTCACCTACTCGCCCAACCGGGCAGGTTGAATGTTAACAGGGGGATTGGTTCTGCTAGGCTCCTCAAACTAGCCATAACGACAAAGGGTGTCTTTCTTGAGCAAGTACGACTATTGCCTTATGAACTTCGGCTTGGAGAATAGGTCCTCCACTGCCCTAATAATGTGGCTCGGCACCCATGGCCTCTTAAACCATACATGCCCCTGCTCAAATGTCCTAGGGACACGCTAGTCTTTAGGGACAGCCTCATCGGCCTGGGCTAGGTAGTTTCCCATGACATAGAACCACTCCAACTTCTAAAGCTTGTCTGAGTTGGGGTTACCCAAGATGAAATCCTTTTTTAAGCCGGTGACGTAGTACCAGCCGGACTATCGGAGAAGCTTCTTCATTTTGTACTCCTGTTTAAAGGCTTCCCATAGCATCTTAGTAGCCTTGTGGTACCTTCACAGCATGTATATCTCGATCAGTGACCTGTAACTGTTCAAGTTGAGTTGGGCAGGGCAGAAATTTAGGTCATTAAGTACCCGGCGTAGGAATGGGTGGAATGACAGGTGCAACCCAGCCCTAAAGAACTCCACATATGATGTTATACACCCCTCGGGCAGAGTCAAGGGCGAATCATTCTCTCTAGGCACGATAAGGACAACGTCGTCTAGGATGTCAAACTCTTGGCGTAGGCCCTCAAGCCGAGATTCTGTTATCGTGCTAAAATAGGCTGCTGTTGATGTCTGACTGGGCCGAGATACCCGATAAGCAGTCACCCTAGACTCGAGTAACTACGACTCTTTTGGCCTCATCCTCGACGGTGCTCTCTTCGGGTTTTGCCTCTTCGACTACTTGCTCCTCATTTGAAATCTCGACGGTTACCCGACCCACGACCTGGACTGGGACCCTGGCGTCTCGACCAGAGGTACTCGGTACATCGACGGCTGCCTCCAACTTGGCACATTCCTGGGCAGTAACTCGAGACATGCCAGCGGCGACTGCCTCGATGTAGGGAACCTCGCCCCTACATGGTCTCATCGGGCGCCCCCCGTCCAGCAAGTCAAGGAACTCCTGCTCGGGTACTGTCCCAGCATCGACCCTTAGTATTTCGGCAAGCTAGCTTGCTCTATCCCGTACCGATGACAGTCCTTCTATGTCAACCTCCACGGAGGTCGACTCCTCGGTCTCGGCACTGCTGTCCGACCAGGAGATATTTACATTCAGTGAGTCAAAAAGGTCACTCATGTTTTCGTGTACTTCTCGAGAAGTTACCTGATCGAATTATGAAAGCTCGGAAAATTAAATCCTTGGGTTGTTGACTACAATTCGACAGCTAAAACTCAAGGGTTGCGAAGTGTGGCATTGATTGCACGTAAAAATGACAGGGAGTAAAGCCCTATTTATAGCTGCCTCAGGCACAGGAAACGAAGAGACGCTATGATTACGCTTGTTAGGGAAACACCCAGTCGCATTTTGACACGTGTCTCTCCGAGCTTCATCATATGGCCTTCCATCTCTCGTCGCCTTAGGACACTGCTTAGGCTTCATTCTGAGCCGACCTCACTCTCTCAACATAGTTCACCTGGTCGAGCACAGACCAAGTGAACTAGGGGGCTACTGTTGGGGGTGAGCTCGGCGCCACCGTCGAGGAGCCTTACTTTAGGTGGTCGTCAAAAGAGCTCGATAGGAGCCACTAGAAGCGAATATCCAATCTCGATAAGCCCAGATCACCTGTCCGAGGTGATTTTCAGGGCCCTCTGAGCTACATCACAATTGGTCGCCTCCTTGGGTCAGACACCAGCTCGGGTCGGATTTCTTTTACTCGCAAGTAGGCTGCTACTCGTCATTATTGGCCAACAAATGGCAAACAACTCGCTGTCAGATGGGAAACAATCCATCGACGGAGGGCCCGACACTTATTTTCTGCCTTCTAACATGTTTTGATGTGACACACGGGTTGTGGGCAAAACCCATCTAACACCCGGTTCAAGTGGCAACCTATAAATAGAGTGCATTCATTACATTCAGGCAAGCATGCTCTTTCCCACCTAACTAGCTCCCATCCTCTATTGAGCAATGCTTGCCTTGAGCGTCGGAGAGCCCTTATCTATTGACTAACCCGTTTCTTTCTTGCCTCTAAAGTGTCCCTCCTCTTGTTGCAAGTCCACCCGAACAGGCAGAAACGAGCAGGGAAGAGCTGTCCACCGTACGCAGCCGCATATGGTATTGATTTGTCGTCACATTACGGTAAGCATCAACAAAAGGAAAAAGGGGGAATTGTTATTTTAGAAAGACTAATTAAGACCAACGTAAGATACTTTTAAACATGTTTAGTAAATAATAGATTAAAAAAATCAGATTTTCTTTTATGGCTAAGATGTTAAAAATACCTTTCTTGTTGGTTTTTCCTTCTTTGTTGTCTCTCTTTCATCTCTCTCACTCACTCTTTCCTCTATCTCCCTTACTTTCCCTTTCATCTAGAGTGCAAGTCTGAGACTACGCCGAAGAAGACGATGTTGCATTGGAGAAGATAGTAAGCACAAGGTTGGATGACGAAGTGAGGTTGGGATCGGATGGCAAGCGCGAGGCTTGCATGTCACTTGTTGTCGTCATTCATTGCTCGTTGTCATCACTTGCCCATCATCAAAATAGATTTGTTGTCTAGGATGAGGATGAGAGGAGAAAGAGAAACAAGGAACCAATTTGCTTGTCACTATCAAACTAGATTTGCCTATCGCCGTCAAAGTTTGCTCATCATCGCGCTTACCACCTGTTGTGGCTCCTCTGTCACCAAACCAAATCCCCCATCAGAAAAGAGAGAAAAATGTGGAGAAGTAGAGGATGGAGAGAGATAAAACAAAACAGACAGTGGAGAGAGAGGAAAAAGAAAGGAAAATATTGGATGTTTAGATGAGATTGAGGATATTTTGGTATACATAATTATTTAATTTAAATAGTTAAATTAATATATAACATTTGCTAATATCTTAAGAAGTACATGACATGCAGTACCAATAGTTTCATAGAATATTTCCTAGATACCACTTCTCGATGGATAATACATGATTTAAGAGCTTGTATTACATGGAGAAGCACAACTTGTAAGTGGAAACTTTTAATGTTCAAGGAGTAATGTACAGGCAACTCCAAAATTTAGAGATCATGAGGGCAAATAATCGAAAAATTCAGTTACGATTTTATTCTCGTACAATTCCCACATGAGCACGTGTTATTTTTCGTCTTGTTTCAACGGAAAATAAAATGCAGGACACAAAGTGTGAGAAATTCAAAGTTAAAGGGTAATAATGTGAGAACTTTAAAGTTTAGGGACAAAACGAGGACGATTAAAGTTTAAAAGGTATAAATGCGAACTTGTTCTTTTATATTTCCACTCAAATATCAAAATCTAGCATTCACACGTTAATTTAATTCGATTCTAGATCTTAAAAAAGAGTTTGAGTTTTTTTGTTGTTTCCCTATTTGTTGATTTCCTTGCCTGTTTAATTAATTCTTTTTAAATTATTTTATCGTGGTTTGTCTTAAACTTTGAATTGATAAATATTTTGCTCCCAATGACACGAGATCGTTTTACATTTTTTTTTTTTGTTATTGCGCGTATTGGCAACTAAGCAATGGGATTTTTCCATGATTATTATTATTTTCCGTGAGATTGAGATCATATATTTTTTTAGTTTATTCCTAAACAGGGATCATATGAGATTAATTAGACCGTAATTTGCATGTTATAAGACACGTCGATCTTTGTTCTTTAATTTCTTAATTGTTGTTTTAACAGGAGAAGAGCTAAATGGGTACTAGACAGCTATGTTTAGTCAGGGCCTGTTTGTTTGTGTAACTTTTGCTTTTGCTTTAAGTCAGTAGAAAATAAAAAACAAAAGCTTTTTTCAGTAATTGTTTGAACTATATTTCTAAAAGAGATTTAATATTTAAAATGGTTTTAATTTTTTTAAAAAATTACAAAATTGTTATTTTTAAGCTTAAAATATATTATTAACACTTTGGTATAAGTTTTAAGTTTATTTTAGAAGTGCATTTTTGAGAAGCCATATTTTATGGCTTTGAGAAGAAGTATTTCTAGAAAGTAAAAACACTTGTAATAGATCATTTAAATACTTTTAGAAGTAGTTTTTGGACTCAGAAAACTATAAGCAGCTGTCAAGAAGCCCTCTCAAACCCTTATACAATAAGATATAGAGTAAATTGCTTGGTTCACCCCCGAATTATTTAAAAGGTGACTCGTTGGTCCTCTATTTTTAGCTTAACTAACCCAAACTCTTCAAAATAGTGCAAAAGGGCGAACTTACCTAACGGACGTCAATTTTCTCACTTTTTAAGAATTACGTGCCCATTATTACTTCAAAAACACTAAATACCCCAATTGAATCTACTGTTTAACAATTTCTTTTTTTTTTTTAAGAAAAACTAGAACATAAAAAGCAAAAATAAAAAACCCTTTCATCCCCTTCTTCATCTCTCCAATTTAGATAAATTATTCAACTAATTAAACCAAAAATGAATTGAAAATCCAGTTCCACTAACATACTGAACTAAAATGAATCAAAAGTCCAACTTAAATTTTTCCAATCACCCTTTTGAGAACCAAATCAAAACAAATTCCTAGAAACCATTATCATCACCATCGTTAATTTGGATTCTCGAAATTGAGACCTAAATCAAAGAAAAATTATAGAACTCATCTCATACTCATTGAAAAAAAGAAGAAAAGAAGATTGCTGAACTCCAAAATCAAGAGGTCCAAATCGGCATTTACGATTTCGCTGGTGAGAACTTGCTTACATAAGTAGGACTTTAGCTCAAGCGTAATGGTTTTGGAGTTTGGACAACTGATTTTTTGTTAGTTTTGCGACATAGGCTATTTTTTTTTTTCACAATCCTTCAAAAAAATGATATACATTTTTTGGTTTTGGCCTGCATGAAACACATATTATCAAAGACATCATTTGTGGTTTCAATGTTGGGTTAATATGAATCTAGATAAGTGTGGATGTAGGGGCAGAGCTAGACAAATTAGTCAGGAGGGACGGAGGTGGGGTAAATAAAGAGATGGAGGGGACGAAATAAAATTTTAAGGAAGACTAATTACAATTTTAAGAGAGATAAAACATTAGTTTTATTAAACTTTATATATAAATTAAAAAAAAAAAACAAAAAAACAAAAGTTCAGGGAGACGGCCGCCCACTCTAATCCGTGAGTGGCTCCGCCTTCTGTGTGGATGGGTTTTAGAGAATCTAGTAAGCTTCATTACGAAGCTTTGAGTGCTAATTTTCTGGGTTTGGGAAGTCACAACAACTCTCAGCTCTTTGATGATTAAATTTGCCCACATTGTTGTGGTACTATACGTGTTAGCAACTAACCTATGATGGGATTTTTTTATGATTATTATCATTATCTGTGAGATTGAGTTCTTATATATATGTTTTTATTTTATTCCTCAATGGAGATCATATCTTCATTATTGAAGTGCCCAAATTAGTTCTTCCCACGTCAAAACACGAAAAGAAATTTAAGAACAATTTATACACTTAAATCCGAGACACTTGTGTCTGGTTATACACTAAAATATAAAAAATTTATATGCACTTAAAGCCAAGAGAATTGAAATACTTCTTCGTAATCTATAAACAAGTGGCTTGATCCCAAACTTTTCAAGAAAAAATAAACAGCTAATTAAAAAGCACCTTTATTGAAGTATAATTATTTCAATAAAGCATTCATCCATATTCCCATCTGATCTATCGCACATAAAATTCCATTACGGAGCCTCAATCCATGCTCCTCCTTCCCTTCTCGATGATCATTTCCATGGGCTTTGTGACCCATTGCAGCTTTTTAGATGACATTGTCGATCCAAACATCATCTCAGACATTACTCGAATAGGTGAAGTGACTGTCGGTGGAGTTGTAGAACGCGGCTTCCCTGCATGGCAACGAAGCGAACCGTCCTTACCGGCTGGACTAAATGTGGCATTGACGTGTGATGGGGTTAGAACTACCATCGCTGATGCTGTGACAGATACGGAGGGAGTTTTTCAAATCACGTTTAGCACTTTACAAAATTCCCTCTTTCCACCAACACAATGCGATGCCTGTAGGATAGTTGTTAGAGGCAATTATGTCGCTTGCCTCCTTTCCCCTGGTAGTCGTGGAGCCCTTCTAGCACCTATTAACTGCCGTGATGCTGTAGTAGAAAAACTGCATGGTGGCGAGCAAGGACGTGATTACGTTGTGCAATACAAGGCAGAACCCTTTTATTTCGATCCCTCGTATTGATTTGCATGCATATGTACTAACATGTCTGTTTGTTAATTTGTTAAGCATATTGCTTTGCCTTTCTTTCTTTCTTTTTTTTTTTTTCCTCCAATAATGTTGTGAAGATATAGTGTTTGTTCTTACCGTGTTTAATGTCAATTGTACGTTATTTCAAAATTTTTCTCCCCTAAAAAGAACAAAAAAAATTCTGATGATCGAAATGAGAGTCTGCTGGCATTTTTAATTTATATGTATTGAACAAATAATAAAAATCTTCCGCACTTCACCATGAGAGTTTTAAGGGATTGGATTAGATTATACAGGAAATCATAGATTTAAATTTTAGTCAATTCAATGTTATGTTTGGTGTCGTATTTTTAGGACATGATTCTTTTTATAAATTTATTTTTTTGCATAATTGGGGCCAAACTGTAATTTTTTAAAAAATTTACAAGAAAAAAATGTAATTTTAAAAATAATTTACATAAAAATTAAATTTTGATCACAATTTTTTAGAAATTATAGTTTGATACTATATATTTCAAATCTTTGCAAATAGGTCCTTAAAATTTTTCACAATGTGTAATATATTGTGTGCAATCTAATGCTTTAGCAGAGGCTAGCGCAATCCCTTTAAGGGGATTCAAGAATGGAGTAGATAAGAATTTATCCGGTTCAATTCTTTAAAAATTGTCACCAAACGGGGTATTAAAATTTTATCCTATTTAAGCACCCCAAACTCCTGTACATCAAGAAGGCCAATTAAGAATTACTGAAACAAAATAAGTGTTACATGAATACAACCACAATATTACCTTGTGAAACAAACAATCTTATGAGTGTTGGACTAGTCTGGTTACCGAATTTGAGACCTTGCCTACGTATATGAAGCCTGTTAAAGGGCTCTGCAATCGCAGGGCTCTACTTAGGCACAAAAAAAGGCCATTGTGGAGCCCAACAGGGTTTTACATATATACATGCACACACACACAGAGCACTGGGTGTTGCATTGTTCTCTGCTGCGAACTAGGATCACTCACCAGCTAGGCCAGATTGGAATAACCATTTTTAAGAACATATCACCATATTCGGACAAGATACAGAATGGTCTAGGCATTCCTTGTTGCTCTGATCTCCCATTACCTAGGACGTTGTTTGCGCTAAGAGTCGTGGTTAGCTGTTGATTCTATCTGTTTGTAGTTAAATGGAAGGCTAAAAGAAGGAAAGAAGATTTCTTGATCAATATATTAGATTAATTACAAAAATTCTCTCTCAACTATAGCGCTTGTAATACTATGCTCTTAAACTTCAAAATGTAACATTTGTTCTTCCTTGAACTTTAAAGCATAACATTTGATCCCCTCAATTTATGAAATATTAACATGAAATCTATTTTGAGTATAAATGACATAATATTATACAAAAAATGGAAGTGTTGAACAAGCAACACTATTTGTCCCTATAGGGTTAAGCCCCACCCTATCACAAAATATGGGCTCTACAAGGTCCTGCAGATGAAGCTTATCTTTTGTGAGAGAGTAGAGCTATAATCCCATAGAGTTATATAATATTTATCTTGTTAAACAATTTAACGAATTATTAGACTGTTAGCTTCTTTTAGTGTAGTCATATAAAAGTGAAAAAAGATTATTTAAAAAATTTATTTAAGGTTTTTAAGTTTATATTTTTAACAATTAAAATTTTTAAATTATATCAATTTTTAATTTAAATTAGCTTTAGATATGATAGAATTTTCAAAATACTCCTATATTATGCACCAAATCTTAATTATATACCAAATTTCATTCAAAGATTTGACAAAAAGAGCTTTTTTTTGTTAATCTTTTATAGTTTAAAGAGCAAATGTTATGTTTTGAAATTCAGATGTTAATGTTTGGGAAAAGTTGAAGGAGAATTTTTATAATTAATCCTAAGCCCAAGCCAAGCGGAGGCGTTAGGTAGGTCGCACTAATTCCATATCCACGAGATGATAGAAAATGCTTAAAGGAAAGGGTTTCTTATCGCAAAGCCATTGAATTAATGCAACACCACCATATAATATCAAGCTCATTGATCTCAAACAAGGCCCTGCAAAAGCTACTTGTTGAGCATTTCACAAGCCTCCGACCGCCTGAAAAAAATGGCCGAGGCTGAAATGAAATGAAATGAAAATCAGTTCTTTTTATTCAGTTATTATTGTACAAATACAGAATTATTTCTTCATTACAGCTTTGTTTCTCTTTTGGGCAGTGAAAAATTGCACGTATTGTATCAAAGCTAAGCAAAATAGCACTCCAAGAAGGAATTTGTTACAATGCGCTGTACACATCCTACAAAACTCCATTCTTTCTTCCTTCTTCTATCTATGTTCGACTCCGGCCGTTTTCTGTTTCTGTTTTTCCAACTAATTTGTTACCGAGGAGTGCCTTCTAGGCTGAGAACACTGCATCTTCGCGGGGGAAAACACGACAGTGAGACAGGCGTGATCAGAGAGAGAGTAATGCTCTGGCCACATTCCCTTCTCCACCTCACGAGGAAAGAGAGCTGCACTCTTCACTTTGAATCCAAGGGCTGCTACTTCTTCTGCACTTTGTTTGGAGCCGTCTGAAGTCCCACAATTGTCCTCCTCTAGTCGATCTCGGTCCGACCACGTAGCATTCCAGATCCTCTGCTGCAATATTAATGGGCAAAAAAAATCCTTGAACAAAGAGGAAGTTGAATCAAAACACTTTGGAATTGCATAATAACGGCAGAGGAACATAGTTGGAGTACTTTTCCAAACACAGTTTACCTTGCGTAAGCAGTAAGCTGAACCACTAAGTAAATTCAGCATATTCCTAGACCGAGATTTAGTAAATTATTTAAGAAATATATAGATTGCTGATCGGCACGAACAATGGATGAAGCATAAACGGGAGGATATAGCTAAAGCAACTATACAAATCGAGAATATAGGAAGATATCAAGCAATTTAGGGGCGGAAGTTATTACCTTAAATTCTTCATAGTCAACAACACCATTTCCGTTGACATCTGCTTGAATCCACAGATCTCTTGTTTCTTGAAAACTCAGTCCACATGGCATGCCAATTAGTTTAACCTGGAAGAGTAGGAAACAAGTAAATCTTGTGCTCCCACAAGACTGATTCACTTATATTTCATAAACCCAGTTCTCCAATAAAATGAACCTGGCGGAGTGCTTCAAGGAAAGCCGAGTATGTGATACAATCATCCTGGTTATCACCCTTCAAAAAGGCGAATGCATCGATTTCAGTCATTGAGGCTTTCCGGAGCTGATACTGAAAAACAGAACAGTAACAAAAAGAACTCTCAGTTCCAATGTACAAGAGTGACCTTAATTCATTTGCATCAATCAAATTAAGAAATGCCATGAAAAATTGTTGAAAGTTACTAAAGTCAACTGTGAGCAAATATGGGAGCTCAAGGAGGAAAACATAGTGAAACCGGGAAACTTTTAAACTCAGACACTAGTACTTGTCACTGAGACTTCTCATCAACAGCTTTTCTTGATGTTTTACAGGGATGGCAAAATGGCAATGCTGAAAATATTATACACATCTAGTTTCTAAAGAAAAAAATCTCAATATTGACAAAAGGTACAAAGAGGAAAACTTTAGTCACTATAATAGAGAAATGTAAATAAATTAATTACCTTTACGACGCTAAAAACTGCTTCACCCCAACTAATCTTTAGTGGTTTACGTGATTTATTAGGATTGCAAAGCCATATGAAATCAACACCGCAGATGTTTCCCTTATGATTCCGGTGGCTGACCCACTGTAGAATATGAGATGAAATACACGTGAACAAATTGACATTACAACAGCCAATCAGAAAATTTATATTGAAATTCAAGAATACCAACCTTGTGTGCATCTACATCACTGTCACTGTATTTATGAGCAGCATCATATGTTGATTCAAACCCCTGTGACCTAAGGAATTTGTATACATGGCCACGCTTGCTTCCATTCCAGTCACTGCAAAAAAAATTATTAAATAAAGAATACGATAAGATGAGAACGTCCATTTTTATTTGTCTGGCAGAGGCCATTATTATGCCATGATTCCCATCCCTTGAACCATTCCAATATTTGTCAAGGTGAAAAGATCGGTACATGGTAAGGCACCAAATGACTTTACAAGCCAGAGAGGATCTCAGTTTTCGTGGTTTACATACTCAGGAAACATTAGTTGAAGGATACACGATTGAAAACTTACCCACATAGCATGATAGGCATGGGATTAAGCTGATTTTCTCTTTGATAGGATTCCACATATTGCAGAATCTTGTAAACCTGCCTTAAGACATAAGACACCCTTCACTGAGGATAACTGTTCATGTGGCAACCAAGGAATATAGTGTAAATAAGAAGCACAAAGTTTCGTGATCTCAAGAAGAAGTCAAGTACCTGATGCAATCTTACTATAGACAGACTGGAGTCGTGAGGAAATAACAAGTGGGTATTCACAATAAGAATTTCTCGTGCAAAGTTGGCTTTCTGGTTTTGCCAAAGCGGTACCTCTAACTGAATGTGTAACAACTGAGCAACACGGTCTCCAAAGTCATTAAACAGCAATTCGCGATAGTCTAGAACCCTTAAGTAGTCCTTACGTACAGCAGTCAGCAGACCTGTATACCGCAAACACAATGTCTCAGTAAGAGCACTAACTGATAGTTATAGAAGTTCACTTGAGACCTTTTTTTCAATTATATAACATAATCGATAATAGTAGTAATAAATGGAAGAACAAGGTCATGTAACTCCAACTTAAAAATGGAAGGTTGGTCTACAAGCAGGACTAGGGCACTAACATGCAGCAATCTTCTTTTGGTGCATATGAGAAAACCCGACAAGCTGAAGTTTAAATTCGGGCACAAAATTTCCTTTTTTGGTGCTTAAAACAAAAGTTATAGTATACAAAAAACGTTGGCATTCCAATATAACGATGGAACAAGCACAGCCCCGAATGGCATGTTTTTGACACAGTTGAGCAGTATAGGATAGCTCAAACATATGCCAGTCATAATGATTTTGAATTCCTCATCACCCTTTTGCATGGCAAATTCATGACAAGAGATTTAACAAATGATATTAACTATCCAACCACACTAAAACAAATGATATATCAAAGGACCAGTGATCACTCTAGTAATGTTTATATACCATCACCACGGTTGTTGGTTCTTGCAAGCTTGAAAGTCATGTATCCTGCATCACCAAGCCTCTCCAAGTACATATGCACAAGTTCTTCATTCCCAACCCAAAATTCCTAATCCATCCAAAAAGAACTTACTTATCAAATACACTTGGAACCAAAAAAAAGGGAAAAAAGAAAAGTAGACCTTTAAAATCGTTACAGAAAGTTCACTCATTTACAACATTTCACAAAGCTATAGAAATAAATCCAATTCACAAGAGCAAAAAGAGGGTAAATAATAATATCGGTTAAATTCTTGTATATCACTTTAAAAAGAGAGATTTTAAGAAATTAACAATAATTGGTATTATTTTCTTTTGTGTTACTATCACAATTCAGAATTGGTCAATCGTTAATGAAAGTAAATAATCAAAATCGGTAATATTTACAAAATGAAAATAGTCTTCTGTTCGTGCTTAAAAGGGAAAATAAATAAAAAATAAAAAAATAAAAAAGAAATTACCTGCAGACATATAATGGATGATGCCTCGTGGAGCAGCCAATCCAATATTCTCCCATTCCTGGCAAGCCAAAACGCTCTGAAATCGCTCTCGCGAAGCCCTTGGTTCTGTTTCACTCATACACCCATTCAAATAAACTAAGCAAAAGAAGACAACAAAAAATCAGTCCAAAAAAACCCAATCTAACATCGAAAAATTCCGAGAAGATTATACCCGCTGATCAAGTCTCTTGTAGATTGGAGCCAGGATATTGAAAGTCGTACACGATATCAAGCACGGCCCCGCCGCCGCCGTCTCTTCCTCCCTCTCCGCGTCTGAATCCGCCATTAACGGCACCGGAAGAAAGCTGCTGCTCGGAAGTAATCTTGAATCGATCTCGCGTTTCGCCGCCGTCACCTGAATAAAACGACATAAAAAAAACCACCCTATAAACGACAACAAAAATTGTTATCCATGTAATTTACCATTGTGGAAATCCTTGCTTGCTAGCCACTGCTTCTGCCGTGGAAGTGAAGATTCTGGAAACTGTGATTTGGATTTCTGCTTGTGAAGGTTGAACAGATTAGATTCCGTGAAATCTATCCTCTTCTTCTTGTTTTTCTGTTTTTGCTTTTTTGCTGTTTCTTTTGCGCGTGTGGTTGGTGTCTTCTTTTTCTGTAGGGGTGACGAGAGCTGAGAGGGATATTTATGGAGGGACATGTGAAGTTTTGTAATTTGAAGGTGGTTGTTGGAGTTTAATAAAAATTTATGGTTTATTTATTTTGTAGTTTAAATTACGATTTAAATTATTTTGTTATGTTATTTTTTTATAAAATTTTAAATTTTTATTTAAATATTTTATTTAAATATTTTATTTAAATATTTAAATAAAATAAGTTATTAAATTTGTATGAGAAAAATATTATAGTAAAATAATTTAAATTATAACTTAAATATCGAAACAAACTGTCTAAGCGTCGGTGTTTCAAATCCTTTTCGAGTGTCGTTTTCTAGAACTGGGCGGGCCTTGCTTAGAAGTATCCAGCTGGCCTTTTCGTCTCGAGCCGTCATTCTAAGTCCTAGTATTTCAAATAAATTGAAGATAAAAGGGAATTAGATAATTATTAAATTAAAAATAAAAATAAATTAATAAAAATATTAAAACATTTAAAAGATAACTTAATAAATTGAAATGAAATTTATTTTTTTTTATAGAACAACATAGTAAGCAACACGAAACAGTAAAAAGAACAAAAAATAAAAATAAAAAAAAGAGAAAAAAAGAGAGGATGAGAAATAAATAAAATTAAAAATTTAAGTGTTTAAAAAATATAAATTTTAAAAATATTATATACTTAAATATTTTTAAAAGCATGTTATTAACACACATTAAGAATTAAAATTGTATTTGGTGTAATTTTTTTCTTGGTTTTTTTTTTACTGTTTTTCCCTCCCGATAGCGTTTTGTTCCATCCATTGAATCTAAGTCAAAATTATTAATAATCTATAATTTTGATGGCTTGATAACAAGTACCTATTAATAGATTTTTTTAGCTCCCATGGAAAAAGTCCCAATATTCCTTAGCATAAACTTATCCTTGTTTTTTATCTTTTTATAAGAAGTATATATTCCTTATCATGAAAAGGTAATATTGAGTACAAACACAAATCACATCCTATTAGTCTTCTATTACCAAAAACATTACTAGGGTGTTTGTAAGGGTAGTGGGAGCCAGTAGTTGGAACCATTTTTACTGTAGCATGTGAGAATTTTATACTGTAGCATATTTTTTTTATTGTTACTGTAACATGTGAGAACTTTATAATATTTATAACTGAGATTGTGGTGGGAATTGAATGGTTCCCACGCCAAACACCCCCTACATTGACAAACCGGAAATGAATTTGACAGAGGATCTTATTTATAAGAACTATTTTTTAACCAATGAATTACAACTAATAGTTTAAAAAACTCAACTTCACCAAATAATTATACATTCTCTGATACATAATAAGTAAAATTAAAATTAAAAAGCCTATAATGGAAAAAATAAATAAAACATAATTAAAATTAAAAAAAAAAAAAAACCACCTCCAACCATCCTCCCCAGCAATCCCTTTGACCACCCCCACCTGCAATCCCTCATCTCTGCAACAAAAGTCCATCTCCTTCCGAAGAAGCGCGACCCAAGCCCATCTCCTTCGCAAGAGCCGTCTGAGGTGACAACCGAGATCTTGCCAACCAAGTTCCACGGCAAAGGGAAATCAGTTGGCAAAGCACTATGGGTCCTTCCCTTCTTGACTCTGCAAGACACAATAAAACAAAAAGAAAAAAAAATGCCGACGATCCGACCCCATCTCAACTTTGCAAATGCTGGCAACAAGCACGCGAACACAGTCGTGATTTTTCATGAACTTCGTTGAGACCAGATCGGCTTGCGACTCCCTCCGCCCATGATCTCCGAGATCTGGGATCGCTGGGGTATCGCAATGGGATCGCGGACCATAGTGAGACCGCATTTGTCGCCACTGCTCCTTCCTCCATCGCCCCACCCCATGATCATGCGAGCACATGCATGGCGGCATTCTCGGCGACGTCCGCCTCTCCTCGCAAAGCCCAACACACGATGGTCATGAAACTGAGGTCGCCAGACTGCCAATGAGTTCTCCCGGCAATGAAGAAGGAGAAGGAGATATGTTTTTCTCCCTTTTTTTTTTTTTTTTAATTTTTATGGTTTTTTTATGCAAAGGAGTTTATCTTGTGCAACAAAGCCCATGTTTAAAAACTCTAACATAGGATTCACTTTTAATCCAAAAGTATTACAACTATTCTCTTATTAATTAATAATATCTTTTTCGTGGGTGTTATTATAGAACTTCCCCGACAAATAATTAGTTTCATTTGTAAATTCGAATGATATAAAAGGGCATCCAAAAAACGATGACAAAAATCAAATGCACACATGCCTCTTTATTGTTATTGACGATGTAAGAGCTATATACTATTTATAATTAAAAAAGTTGTGTAAATTATCACTGGCAAACACAAAGTAAAAGCATTTTTTTTATTTTTTTAATTGGAATTTCATTTTTTAGATATCCAATGCGTTCAGACTTCTCTTACATTTTTATGTTGTTTCCTTTAAAAAACAAAGTTTCATCTTCTTCTTTTTTTCACATTTCTCTCCTATTTTCAGGATTTGTGAAAAAATAGATAAATATTAGATAGCAGATAACAAATAACAGATGTAAATGATTGTTGGCCATCTAATTTTTATTAAATTTATGGTAAATTTTCATGTTGTGGTGTTTCTATATGGTAGTATTCTACAATGTGGTATTTGAGAAGCTTATATTACTTTTAAATATATGATTTTTTTGGGGCAAATATTAAAGAGAGGGAGAGAGAAGATTTGTATTCTTGTGGGTCCAAAAATGATAACCTTTTCTTATAAAAAAAATGATAAACTTTTATGTAAAATGTATTAAAAATATTTCCCTTTTTCATATTTCTTTCTTATTTTTTTGTTACACGTGAAGAAAGGGAAAAAAAAAAAGACATATTTGTTGTCTTATTTTTTATTTTTGTCTCATTAACCGTCCTTCAATATTATTTTATCATGTTATCTAAATTAAA
Organism: Artocarpus heterophyllus; assembly: GCA_025403435.1. Lineage (NCBI taxonomy): Eukaryota > Viridiplantae > Streptophyta > Magnoliopsida > Rosales > Moraceae > Artocarpus > Artocarpus heterophyllus. The sequence continues at coordinate 5,970,563 of CM046329.1, forward strand.
AAAAATTAATTACATAATTAATATTAAATACTAAAATTACTTGTTTAGAATAATTCTAAAATTACTTAAACAATTGAATAAGTTGTTAAATTATAACAACGTATATGAACTCGGGAATTGTTTTTTATTTTGATTACGCCAAGTATATGTTTGGTTATGTTTTTGAATTCAAGCCTGGCTAAAAGAATAAAATGGAAAAAGGAAAAACGACTACATAGAATTTTTTTTCACTTTCTTCCAGAAATAGTTTTTCTTTTGCTTTTTTTTTTTTTTGAATTTGGGTGGAGGATTGAACTCTTCATTGATAAAATCAAAAGCTAAATTACTGTTAGGTAGTGCATGCCACCATGTTTTTCGACTTCTTTAGTTTCCTCACAAGGACACATTTACTAACCATGAAATTAATATCAGAATTAAATTCTTGTGTTTTTCTTTGTATAGGGTCGCACCTACAAATAAGAAATTAATGGGGTGTTTAGCAGTTGTAGGAACCACTCAGTTTCCACCACAATCTCAGTTATGAACAATATAAAGCTCTCACATACTATAGTAACAATAAAAAAATATGCTACAGTATAAAACTCTCACATGTTACAGTAAAAGTGGTTCTCACCACCCATCCAAACACCCTATAAGTTTTCTGATAAGGGGAACTTATTACCACCTCTACACGCCAGGGTGCTTTTGTAAACATAGTTATTTTATGACAATTCCTTCTAACTCTTTAACAATGAAAACATTGTTATTTATGACAATTCCTTCTGACTCTTTAACAAAGTAAACACCATAATAAAAATTTAATTCTCCATATAACTTAATTACTCAATCTCAATGAAATAGAAACCTTATTAACAAAATTCTAGAACTTAATTCCTTTTTATTGCAATTTAAGGCCTATTATTTCAGTTTTTGATTAGTAAACGCACTCTAAATTTTCAAGATATTTTCATAACATCATTTATCGGAAAACATGCAAAATGTTTGACGAAAGTGTCATATAGTTCGTAATCTTCCTTGTCTCCTTCCTCGTATTGAGACATTCGTGAAACTTGGAAACAAAATTGCCAAGGTGTTCGAAGCTTAATGGTGCAAAAAGACCATCACTGATCTTCTCGTCTGCGAATCGTTTTATGAGTAAATTATACATAGGTAACCAAAATTATTTTTTATCTGATTGTGTAAAATTTTTGTTTTATAATGTATAACAGTTAAAAATCACATCTTCTCAACATCTTTTATAATTAAAAAAAAAAACAAAAAGGGGGTTGTGTGTTTGGATAAAGAAAAGAATAATTTTGAATCGTGAAACTAATTTAATGATATTTAAGGAGCGTTTAGAATTTCAATTCTAACCCATCTATTATAAATATGAACAGTGCAAAAGTTGTTACAGTGTAAAGTTCTTATATGTTTTAATTTTAATATGCTGTTTGAAAAAGCGGTTTAACCATCAATTATAATTATAAATAGTATAAAACTCTTATATGTTACAATAAAAAATTACAACATAAAACTTTCACATATTGTAGTTTTTAAAACATAATTTTTAATTTTAACTTTTTTTTTATAGTTAAAAGTGGAGTTTCAAAGCCAAAGCTGAAAACCGTGCCACATAAAGTGTCCGATTCATTCCAATAAAATTTTCTTAAAACTTCAACCTTATCAAAAGAAAGAAGCAGGGTGGGGGGAGAACTCAATCTCTATCCTTCTCGAAACAGTTTTAACTTTCCAAACGGTGGAAAAAACTCAACCCTTGCATGTGTTGTCGCGTAAACTTTACGTCGGTTGCTATGCTTTTCTTCTTTAACAACCGACCCCTGCCAATTTTGTACCACATCATATATGACATGCAAATACAGAAAAAATAATAATAATAAAGGTCATGCACTTTTGTGTATGCTACACCAATGACAAATCGGATAAGGAAGGATTTAAAATGCGAGTCTTTTGTAAAATTATTGCTCCACTTTTCAATTAATGTTTAGAACCCAATCAACAAAAAGTGTGCACATTTATTTCATGCAGAAAAAAAAGGTGCCACGTATTAACCAATCCTAAGATCACACCCTAACCCTATCTTCTTAACTTGGACCTTATCGGAAAGAAAAAAGTGAGAGTATTTCAATGTGATGTTAAATTGGTAAAATAACGTTAAATTTCAACATTCGAGAAAAAAAAAACCCTTTGTTAATATAATGTTATCTTAGTGTCAAATTCGACTTATGTTATGCCTTTTATTTAAGCACATGTTGTTAGTTATGTATTTATTTATTTTTTATCATTATCCCATTAATATCTTCAAATTATTTTTAAATTTAATTTTAAACTTGATCATTATGACAAAAATTGCATACAGCATTCTGAATAACATTGTTCAATAAAACCAAAAAAAACAAAAAAACAACACGTGAAATATATTGTTTTTACACTTTTTAATAACAGTAGAGTATTGCTATTAACATTGTGTTAGAGATGATCTCTAACTTCTCCTTCACCTAATCTGTCATTTTCATATGCTTTTCATTTTATTGATGAAATTTTAACTAAATTCAACGTTAAGCAACCTGCTGTTGCCTTACAACACTCAAGATTAAAATTATTGCAAAAACAATTCTTTTTGCTCTTTTTTTCCATCTTTCTTTTTTTAGGTTGTCATGTCCGCTGAACAACATGCTTTGCTACGCGTCACACATCATCTTATTTAGGTCCAAAATAAAATAAATAAGAAATAATAGACTAAATAAGTGGTATACAGTAGCGGTATTAAGGGTAATATTATATATCCCGATCACGTTATGACGCGATTCTTTTAATAGGATAAGCCTCACCTAATAAGTCTTATAATGGGACCCATTAAGTGAGGTTTACCCCACTTAAAGGATGGGCTACAGCAGGATGGAAAAAAAAAAGTTTTTCGGGTACTAATTATGTAGGCGCGAAAAAAAGGCAAAAAATCGTAGACGCGCGAGGCACATGAAATTTTCTGTCGGTGCCTGCCTTATCAAGGAGCAGTTGTCCCGACTCTTTTGGTCGATTGTGCTGTCGTGCTTTTTTGCCAAAAGATTCATGTCGTACGCCTTGATCGCTCTTCATTTGATTATTCATGGAAAAATTCGCGACACGTGAAGGCTACTTAGTTAATGACAAGCCAATTGAACGACAACATGATTACCAGGAAGAACGTTGCACAAAAATTTGTGATACTTGCCACGTTAACTTTAAGAGAGATTGTAACGTCTATCATGTATTATAAGAATAAATATATATACGTTAATATAAAAAAACACACTTTTTAATGTGTTTAAAATCATTATATAATGTAGCGGCGCTGAATATTGAGGTTGTGGTGTTGGAAAAGTACAAAACGCACTTCTAGGGCAGAGAACCAATGACTTGCCGTGGCGCCTATTGAATTTCAGCACCGTTTTGGTGCAGTGTAACTAGCCGCTGCTAAGGCTGTACAAAAACTGTCTCATACCCGCCGGTCGCCTGTACCTAAGCCCGCCTCGTTCGAAAAAAATGGGTCTTCATCAGCAACACGTCAATAGGCGGGTTGAACCCGCCCGCCTGTATACGTTGGCGAGCAGGTTCGGTTTTGAAATTTAAAAGACGGGTTCAAACCGACCCGCTTGCTTAAATTTCTAAAAAAAAAAAAAGCTAATTTCTCAATCTAATTTACCTTCTGCCCTCTGTCCCCTTACCCTACCATCGACTCCAAGTCCTTAGAGTTCCCCTAAAGTTCTAATCGCAGCCAGCCAACCCCAAAGTTTCCCCTTTTATTTTCTTCTTCCCACTCCCAGTTCTGAGTAATTAGTTCAGTGGTAGTGACGCGTATAGTGCTTCCCCTCTGTTGTGAATATGGTCATAATCTTTAGGCGTCAAATTTGGTTGTTTTGAGAATGCTTCATATATTATCATTTTATATTTTTAACAAATTTTCTTGACTTTTTTTAAAGCCTAAAAAATTACATTGGGCTATAGTATAGGCTCAAATTGCCTCAACCTGTCCGCACCCAAACCGAAACCGCCCGCCATTCCACGGACGATCTCTGGGTTGGTTAATCGCCAACCTGCCATCCAAAAAAAAGGACCCGCACCAACCTACAAACCAACAAACCGCCCGCCGTTCACCTCTAGCCGCCGCAATTCCCACTTGAGGATTGTAGATATAAAAAATTGTGTTTTTTGACTTGTTTTGAATCCACGTGTTTATTGGTTGTATGTTTTTATAGAAAACTAAATCTTTATTACTACTAGGCATAATTATTGTTGTAATGTCTTAAAATTAATTAATCAAAAATTAGTGTGTAGAATGACAATTAGTGTGCTAATTCAAATTTATTTGCTAGTTTATCACATTTAAAAACTTATTTTCATCTTATTTCATTTTTCTACTGTTTCATATTTTATTTTTAAAATTAAATTTCTGGTTTTACCATTTTGTTTTAATTGCACCATTTCCCCACAACCTTGTCTATTTATTTCTAAAACACTCAACTTATGCCAAATTGCATGCCACCTGCTCCACTTCTCAATTTTTACGTGAAACTAAACCAGGAAAGAAACCTAAAGGCAACCCGTTGTTTTTGTCTTGAAACCATTCTAAAAACCTAAGAACACCAATTATTTCATGAACATCTAATGATCGTTCCGCAGACTTTTTGGGAACACTAGTTGTATGCAAAAAAAGAAAAGTGTGAGTCTTCGTTAACTGAAGTTAAATTTCTAGGACATGTTGTCTCGGGTCAAGTAATTTTACTGGATTCTTCCAAGATTGAGACCATGCTGCAGTGGGAACGACCGAAGAACGTAGCAGAAATTCTTATTATGCATTTACTGCGCGGGTTTAAAATAGTGCAGTTTGAATTTTATGGTTTAAACTGTGGGTTCTAAAATGAGAATAAAATATAATATCAAGTTTAAACAAAAACTTGTGTTTGAAAAATTATGCTTTTTGAAAGAAAAACGAGAATAAGAATAGTTTTTACTATATAAAATGGTTTAAACCGTGTGAACTTGAGGAAGGGGAAATTTTAGATTTTGAAGGTTTTGACTGTTTTAAAACCTGCTCAATGATTTGAGCTGTCCTTAGTTATTATTCTATCAAACGTCAGTTTGAATCGCCTTCATAAATTGAACTGCTTTAAATGGTTTTGAATCTACGTACCAAACGGCCTGTTAGTTTCTTGGTATTCGTAGAGTATTATAGACGGTTTGTGCAAGACTTCTTTAAGATCGCAACTCCGTTCACACGGTTGACAAAGAAAGAGGTTCACTATGAATGGGATAGTTAGTGTAAGCACGCATTCCAAGTCAAAGACCCAGTTGACTACTGCTCTAGTGCTAATATTATTAGTAGATATTGTGTTCAATAGTTTATTATATCTTGGAAATAATTTACCATCAAAACCTATTAGCAAGCTTTGTAGCAAGGGCCTCAAATTTTTTTGTAATTTCCAGAAATTCTTGACCTCTATTTCTTGTTCAACCCAAAAATTCTCTAACATTAATTACTTTAGCATTTATCAATTTTCCAATATAACTTCATGAGCGTTACGAAAAAGCACTTAAGCTTATTTTATGAATAAAAATGAAAAAATCATATATAATTCTATCTCAAAATCCTCCCCATTCTGTCATACCATTAGACTAAAAAAGTGTTTGAGAGAATAGTTTAAACCGTAACTTTACATTGTAGTTTTTTTACTGCAGTATGTAAAAGCTTTATAATATTCATTATTCAAACTATTGGCTTTAACTACTCTTTTTAACGTCTATAAGGGTCTTATGCAATAAGCGCATATTTACATGCTCACGTTAAGAGCTGAACCGAGGCAAAATGAAAAATCATTTGAAACCTCACAAGGCAATAGTCCTGCCTCTTAAATATGAGTGGGGACCAAAGTAGGTCCCACTAGTAAGGCCACCCAAATGCCAGGGTTTATTACCTTATCGGGTTAAATAGCAGTGTTTCAGCAAGACCTTTTTACCTCAAAATTTTGTGCTTCTTATCAAATGGTAAAACCTGATGCGTCGTCCTTCGAACCAACCAATCACATCAGACAATACTTGGTTACCACAATTTGAGATGCACCCAAACATCCCAAAAAGTGGAAGTACGGCAGGAAGACGGATTAATTTGGCCTAAGCCTCCTGAGGACATAAACCTAAGACAGTCTTGCACAATCAAATTCCTAACCGGTGCATAGTTGGGTAGAGATTCACAACTAACAGCTCATCTGTCTTAGAACAAAGCTCTATTTGGTATTAATCATCATACCTTCCTTGGTCATTTAAGAAAGTCTTGTTAATACATCACCAAACCAGTAGCAATCACCCACCAAACCAGCATTGTTCCTTTGAACCCAAGTTCCCTCAAACACCAGACTCTGCAAATTGCTTCCTCTCACCAATTTTACTTGCTTCTAATATCAACTTCAATTTTACTACAAGTGCCCATCATATTCTGTTTGTGTTCGGGCTGTTTGGACAACGCTTTTGCGTATATGTCAGCAATATTTGTGCATATGCTTTAAGGGAAATGGTATTTGAGCATACAAATTTCACAAAAACCTACAAAGAAGCACTCCACAAGCAAATACCCACTTTACATTGAGGATCTCTCAACCTAACCTAATAAACTAAGAGCCATTTAAGGACAAGGATTTAAAACAACAATTAGTTGATCTTTCTTCATCAAGATTACCTTCAACTGAAAGATCTCAACCAACGGAAAAGAACAGCATAGTTAAATTTCTAAACAAAATCCAACATTTTCATCCATATATAGAGTATACATCATTGCAAAAGAATAATGGGCATGAATAACCAATAAACAAAGGCAAACACAACAGAATGAATTGGCAACTCCTCCCAGAATACCCAACTCAGCAACCAGAATGGGTTCTTGAAGATATTCGCTTAATGTTCTTCAAATGTGTCAAATGGCAGTTTGAAGAAACCATGGATCCAATCAACTGTCCTTACCACTACTTCTGTGACAGTGCCTATCCTGGTAACTATTCACCTGCTGTGGATATTCTGGTTCTTATCTTTACAACTGCTTCATACTTTGCAACACTTTTCGTCATGGTAATGGACGTATTGCGAAGAGGGAAAGATGGTAATCTGTCAAAGAGATACTTACTGCCTTCTGGTCCAGTTTCTCTCCCACTAATCATCTTGGTCCTAGCCAAGGGATACAGGATCAACACCCTATTTCCTCTCTCATTAGCTGGACCTGCAATCCTCCAATTGGTTCACATTTCCGCTCTGAGCTTCGATGGCAAAGCTGTCAAGAATATCAAGTATGTTTTCTTCGAGGCATCGACAATTTCTGGCATTTTACATGCAAGCTTGTACCTGGACTCCATTTTGCTACCATATTATACGGGTCTTGATGCTCTAATGTTGTCAAGCTTTTCAGGTGAGTGCCCATCTTGTGTGTGTCGGAAAGACACTTTAATTGTGGGAGGAAGATTAGTGTCCTATAGGGGGTGGTCAGTGACCACATTTTTGGTTGTGGGTGCCCTATGTTTGAGGATAGTTTGCAGGGTGTCCAGGGAGAGAACAGGAAACATCTTGTTAGTCAAGTCCTTCCTGGAATGTCTAGGTTGGATTCTAATTACCATAGACTCTATATATCTTTCCAAAAAGGCACCACCAGAGAGATTAACATTGCATGTTGCCGTTTTTGGAGGCATCTTTGTTTTGATTTGCCTTCACGGACTCAAAAAGGCTTGCTTTCAGATCATACGAGTGTATACAAAGTGTAACAAAAATAGGATATGTGCAATATGCCTTGCAGAGAAGATGGAAGAGACATGATTGGCCAGAAGAAGCATTATATATATATATTGTAAATATATGAATTACACTGACGGGAAAGAAAAAAATATGCTGTCTTTCCACTATTCAATACAAAAGTTGACTAACAATCAAGAGAAACAAAAAAAATATATAAAAAGCTCTTACGTCAAAAATGCTCCAACAAATTGACAGAAGAAATTTCAGGAACAACTTATGCTGCAGGAACCAAACCAACTTGCTCTTCAATGAAAAAACTCGTGCTTTTTATAGGATAGTTTTCAATAAAATTCTTTTGTTTCGTCGCAAAGATACTTGAAACCAATATTCCAAAGCTTGTCACAAGAAGAATCTCCTTCGGCTAGTGTCCATTTCGGGCTAATATTCAAATGGGAAACAGAGAGAAATCAGAACCAAAAATTCTAACAAATCAAATCTGCTGACTACAGAATATATATATATATATATATATATATGTATGTATGTATATATGTATATATATAAATAGATATAGATATAGAAAGAAGTGGAATACCTTGTGCACCCACTCATATTCCCCGCCTTTTGTATCGAATGTTCCATGCTGCAGATTGATTAACTTCAGTGTGAAACTAGGGCCACACTCCTATGTGTGTAAGACAAAACATGGTCTTAGAACTGACGTTCATAAACGATGCTTCTAGAACAGAAAATGATGACAGATGTTGAGAGTAAATGAAGACAACAATACTATCAACACTTACAATAAGATGCACGGCCAAGATGTATCAGAAGGTAGAGGTAAAAAAATGTAACAAGAACTCTCATAAATACAAAAAAAAGTAATAAATTGACACTGACCTGAAGACGAGCAATCACTTTCTCTTGAGAGACCACATCCTTCGGATCCTTGGTCTTTTTAACTTTCGAGTCGGTCTGTTTAGTTTCTTTTGTTTCAAAAATGTACCTGATAAGCGATACAAAAAACTTCCATCAGGAATACATACCTAATAACGAAACAAGTTCTTCTGATCAGCATAACTTAATTGCAATAAAGGCATACCGATGATGCCGGAAGAATATAAAGTCTCGCTGATTGTGAAAGGTTACAACTCTCCGACCACGGAATTCAGGGTCTTGTGGGAAAAGTGACTGAAATAATCTGAAGGAAACGCATCAGGGAAAAAATATATATTAGGTAAATGAAGTCTGATGATCATAGACATCAATTATTACATAGAGAGATAAAGGACAGGCTAACACGTATGGGAACAACACAAATATGTCTATTTTTCTATTTTTGCTAAGATCATATATATCTTATCAAGATAAGACAAGGGCATCATGTGATTTGAAGATGCAATCACATCAAATTAGAGACCACAATTAATCGAGTAAAATTAAGATAAAGAATGCAACCTTCCAACACGATGACCCAAGCGTGTTGTAAAGTTATTCAATATAAGCTCGGGCTTGTGACTTGTTGGATTTCCATGATTCTGTGGCCACATCAAGCAAAAAAGAAAAAAAAAAGGGGTTAAAAGGGAGAGGAAAAACACCTGTCTTTTGTGCTTTTTGCTCAAATAATGCAAAGAAACACTTATTCTTTCAGAAAATGGCCATAAACAGAAGGGGCAAGAACAAGATGGGCTTAACCACTGGAAACCAACAAAGCTATAAAAATTAACTTGAGAGAGCTTTTGGTCTTCAAAACGTAGTTTTCTTTGCTTTTCCATTTGTGTAATTTCTGCATACTAGTCAATCTCAATGTGGTATACTAATGCTAAGTAACAGAGTCATTGAAACTATTACTGCCCTTGTTCAAAATCAACCTATGTTCCTAAAATTGCTATATCTACATGTCAATTGAACCACATTAAGAGAAGTGTTACCTGGATTATACCAATTTAATGTCAAAATGGTGCATGTCCAATCCATTGAAAAAAGACAATAACCAAAACAGAACGGTGTATAAACGGATCGTTAATTCGTTGCACCAAATGGATGGTTCTGGTTTCCTATAATAAGTATTTCGTTTCTTATTCTCATCACAACAAAATTGGTAGTGTACCTTAATATCCTTGCGTAAAACAAGCTTTGATAGCTTGAAATGAGCAGTAGGCCCATCGGGCAAGTTCATAATTATGAGGGCATCTGAAAGATAGCCAAAAACGCCGACTGTTAAATCTCTATAGGAGAACAAAAGATAAGTCTTAAACTGTTCAACACCAAAGCTTGAGTGATGAATTGAAAAGATGGATTCTATAGAACGCTTTAGAAAGAAGCCCCACCAACCTGGCTCCCTCCGATTGGTATGAACGACAATAATAGAAGTGAACTCCTTGTTATTTGCATATGTCACAATCTGCAACCAAATGTACCAAGAAAAACAAATGCAAATGTTTTAAAACTTGATTAGATTAGATTAGATTAGAGAGAGGGAGAGAGGGGCAATCACCTTTTTTAAGTCATAGGTTCCTCTCTTGTAATAATGTGAATTTGGAATCACAGAGAGTAGCTCTGATATAAAAGCAGGTCCTCTCTGCAAGTCAATATATTATACATCAAAGTTAAGCTAAACATGTTAGACAAGTCTAGCAATTGAGGGGAAAAAAAAGGTCCAACTATGTTCAAAAAAATAAAGAATAGATATCTGAGAACTTTTTCTCCGAACAAAAAAGTTAACACATACCGTAGAATTGAAACGGCAAGTGGTGATTAATATCTTTGGAGTACGTTGCAGATTTAAAATTGAACTGAACTCATCAGCATCATTTCCGGCAAATAGCTGCAAGTATAGACAGTAAAGGTATCTGCTTTAGCAGTACTATAATTTATCATTTTTTAAAGGGACAGCCAGAACAAGAAGAAGAGAGCAAAACACTCCACCAATAATTTTGAGCTTTTTAAATGAATCATAGAAAAAATGTACGGCAACAAAATGATCAAATTGAACAATCCTGCGCAAAATTCAGCAAAAATTTTCCCACTTTTACATTACAAATTCCAAGAAAACTATTTTCCTGCCATTCTTACAGTCAAAACTCTCAACTTTTGAACCTTAAAACATACATTTGTCAAAATAAAATTTGAAATCATAAATAAATTCGATCAAAAGGAATAGAGAAAAGCTCAAGCAGATTAGCTAGGGCAAGGGAAAGGAAAAGAACCTCCTCGTCGTCGGGCATGCATACTGTCTCATCAAATTCCCTCGTGTTCTCAATCGTCCGAGGGATCTTCGGAGCCGGAGGCTACAAAATCGAATTTTATTAAAGAAAAAAATCAGCAAATTCAATCAAACAAAAAGAAGGAGAAAGAAAGACAAAAAATGGCGATGAATTTACCTCCTCGCCGAGCTCCAGAGCGCGTTTAACGGCAGCGTCGCGAGCCTTGGCTCTCTTGCGCTTCTCCAGCTTCTTCTGGTGCTTGAGCTTGGCGTGAACCTCTGACCTCTTGTCCTTGTTCTTGATCATCGACGGCAGTATCTCCTTCTTCGTCGTCTTCTCCTTCTTAGCGACTGGTTCGGCTTCGCCTCCTTCTTCGCCGTCGCTCTTCTTTCTCTTTCCTCCCATTGTTCCTGATCACACGCAGTCGCTCCGTTGGTCTGTGCCGCCCTGTAGTGTACCGGGCTAGAGAGAGACGGTGACTCTGAAGTCCTTCCTTTGACGTTTAGGGTTTTAGCGTTTGGCTGATTATTGGGGACAAATATCTTAACCCAAAAAATAAAAAAATAAAAAACGGTAATTAAGGCACTTTTGGGGCAAGACTTACGGTACGACAAGTTATTTTGGCCATACAAGTAGGTCTTGTGATTTTAAACTTTGATTGGATATTTAGGAGATTAAAAAATTAGTCTAAGCTATTAATTTATTTTTAAAAATATCAGTTTAATTTAAAAATTATAACGTATAAAAATTTTATATCATAGTTTTTTACTATATTATATAAAAGATTTATATTGTTTATCGTTCAAACTATTAATTTGAACTACTCTTTTAAACATTATATGAATTAAATTTTTAACTATTAAATTTATGAGAAAAATAGATTTGTATTACATGTTGTAGATTTTAAGGTTGACACTCATAAATTAGAACGTTAAAAATTAATCTAATGGTTAAAATAATAAGACATACTGACGAGACTAACGTGTATTTCTTATCATAAATTTTTTATGTGGTATATTTTTAAAAATTTGAAAAAAAAAAGCATAGTTAATTACGTAAATATTATCTTGCTTTTGCCGTATCAGGCCCTTTATTATTGTTGTAATTTTTAGAAGCATCAATTCAACGATGAGGGAGGGAGTCAAACATCAGTTGGCAGAAGGATAAATGAAAACTTATGCTAAAATGAAAACGATAGCAGTAATACAGTATTTAAGATTAAAAATTAAAATAAAAAATAAAAAACATTTTTGGGAAACTACAATTACATGAAAACGACAATAACCATCCGCACAAAAAAACGACAATAACTGTTGGGGAATTAGGCGACTCCTAATTCCAAGGATCGCAAGAACGAACAATTGCAGAAAATAAATAGGAGAAAAGAAGAAAAAGAGACACCAAATTTTTATACAGGTTCGTCCAAAATTGAGACTACGTCCTGTTTCTGCCGCTTGCAGATTCCACTATGATGAAGGAGATTATAGATTACAAGAGCAGTTTCTCACACACTCACAAATTGTGCTTACCAAAACTCTCTTCTATCTAACACCCAATGGGAATTTTTCTCTCTCTCTCAAGGATAAAGCTCTCAAGAATTTTGCCTCTCACAAAATTATGCCTCTCACAATTTTCACACACACAACCCTAGCTACCTTGTGTCTATTTATAACCAAAGGAGGAGAAAATAGCAACTAATGGAAACCCTAGTGGTTTCCCGTTTTTGGGACCTTTGAATTCGACTTTGATTCAAAACACATCGCGCAGCACAGCGCGTCAGTGCCGCGGCGCTCGTTTCGAGCGCTGCGGCGCCTAGGCGCTCTGCTCCTGGCGCCTAGGCGCCATCCTCATTCGGCCTAGGCGCTTAGCCCTTGGTGCCTAGGCGCTTGCCACATAGCGCCTAGGCGCAATCCACCTGGCGCCTAGGCGCTCTCCTTATGGCGCCTAGGCGCCCTCATCCCAGCGCCGCGGCGCTCTTCTGCCAGAGCCGCGGCGCTTGGTCTCTGCCTTTGAGGACACGTTTTTCTCCCTTTTTCTTCCTTTTGCTGGGTTGTCGACTTGATTTGGCTCCACATCTGCAACAATCTCCCACTTGGAGACTAATCAATTCACCATGTCTCCCACTACAGCGGCAACGACTTCTCACGCCTCTTGGAGAAGTCCAACTGAAATTGCGCACAACTTCAGTTTCTCAATCGGATCCATCTTGGCGAGCATATCTCTGGATCCTTTTACCACCCACCTTGCCTTATACCGCTTGCTGCCAGCACTTTTATCTTTTGCCCGGTATACCCTCTTGTTGTGCAAGGACCTTTTACTCTGTGGTAACTTTGCCAGTTGCCATGTCCGATCCAACTCGTCCCTCATGGCTAACTCCCACTTGACCGAATCTCCAGCCTCCACGGCTTCATCAAAGCTCTCTGGCTTACCTTTGTCGGTCAACAAGATGTAATGCAGAGTTGGGGAGTATCTCTGCGGTGGTCTGATTGTCCTGCTAGACCTCCTGACTGGTGTGGCAGGAGTCCTCTGGTTTTCTTCTGGAGCTATGTTTTCCTGGTCTTCAACCTTTGGATTTTGCACCTCCACTTCAGGCAGATCCTTCAATGGAATCACCTCAGGCTTCTTATCTTCAGAACCTGAACCCCTGGAGTCCGTGCTGTCTCTGTCCTTGTACAGAACACCTTCGTTGAAGATCACATCCTTGCTCCTGATAATCTTCCGGCTTTGGTCATCCCAAAGACGATAACCAAACTCAAGTCCGCCATAGCCAACCAGAAAACACTTCTTTGACTTGGCATCCAGTTTACTTCTAGCAGCAGAATCAATGTGTGCATAGGAAACACAACCAAACACTCTCAAGTAAGAGAGATCCACCTGTTTATGGCTCCAGACTTCTTCCGGTAGCTTGAACTTCAGCGGTGTGGATGGACTTCTGTTGATCAGATGAACGGCTGTGTTAATTGCCTCAGCCCAAAACATCTTTGGCAGCCCCGCATGCAACCTCATGCTCCTAGCACGCTCGTTTAAAGTCCTATTCATCCTCTCAGCTACCCCATTCTGTTGTGGTTTCCCTGGAATGGTCTTTCTTATCTTTATCCCATTCTCAGCACAGTACCGTCTGAAATCTTCACCTAGGTACTCTCCCCCATTGTCAGACTGCAAGCACTTCACCTTCAAATCTGTCTCGTTCTCCACCATGGCTTTCCATCTCTTGAAAGCATCGAACACATCAGATTTGTTTTTCAGAAAGTAAACCCATACCTTCCTGCTTGAGTCATCAATGAACGTCACATAGTAGTTTGCGCCACCAAGGGAAGTCACCGGCGCAGGCCCCCACACATCTGTGTGAACAAGCTCCAATCTCCTGGACTTAGGCTCTCTACCCATCTTTGAGAAACTCACTCTCTTCTGTTTACCAAAGATGCAGGCTTCACACAAACTGTGATCAACAGTTTTCAAACCCGGCAGTTTTCCTTTGCAGTGAAGCACCTTCATACCCTTCTCACTCATGTGACCGAGCCTATAATGCCATAGCTCAGTATTGGCAGCAGAATCAGCAACTGCTAGGGTATCTCTGCAACTAGAGTTCATGTAGAGAGTTCCAACCTTGCGTCCCCGAGCAATAACCATCGCTCCTTTCGTGACTTTCCAACCTCCACAATTGAAGGTCACTTTATGTCCATCATCATCCAGTTGCCCCACCGAAATCAAGTTGCGCATTAACTTAGGAACATGTCTCACCTTATGAATCTTCCATACCGACCCATTAGGCATTTTTAAACTGACATCTCCAATGCCAACTATATCCAAAGGTTCTCCATCAGCGAGATAAACCTTACCATGATTTCCGGCAACGTAGTTCTCCAGGACATGACGGTGTGCTGTGGTGTGGAATGATGCTCCTGAATCCATCACCCACGAATCAAAAGAACTGTCGACAGACAAGATTAAGGCATCCTGTTGCTCTTCAGTGGCGGCGTTAGCTTCATCATTAGTCTTGTCTTCATTCTTCCTTGGAGCCCTGCAGTTCTTTTTCAAGTGGCCCGTCTTCCCACAGTTCCAACACTCCATGGTCCTTCCATTCCTTGAATTGCTTCTCCCATTCCTTGACTTGCCTCTCCTGCCATTATCCTTGTTGGATTGCCTGTCAGGTTTCCTGCCCCTATTATCAACATTAAGGGCCGAGTTCGACGAAGAGGCTTCTCCTGAGTCCTTCCTGCGAACTTCTTCCGCCAGAATAGAATTTCTGACATCAACAAACTTTAATTTGGCATTCCCAAGCGAATTTGTAATGGCCACCCTCATGGGTTCCCAACTGTTTGGTAACGAGGCCAAGAGGATTAGAGCATTGATCTCATCATCGAATTTAATCTCTACCGAGACCAATTGGTTTAGGACGGTGTTGAAACTGTTCAGGTGCTCTACCACCGAGGCACCTTCAGACATCTTTAAATTAAAGAGCTTCTTCATGAGATGTACCTTGTTATTGGCTGAGGGCTTCTCATACATCTCTGACAGAGCCTTCATCATCCCTGCTGTAGTGGTCTCCTTCGCAACGTTGTGGGCAACGTTCTTTGACAAAGTCAAACAGATCACACCGAGTACCTGTCTATCAAGGAGACTCCACTCCTCATCCTTCATGCCTTCGGGCTTACTACCCAAGGGCAAGTGCAGTTTCCTGCTGTATAGGTAGTCCTCTACTTGCATCCTCCAATAGGAAAAATCTGAACCATCAAATTTGGTGATGCCGGCTGCCATACCTTCTTCTCCAGTCATCGTTCTTGATCAAAACCTCCGCTCTGATACCAGTTGTTGGGGAATTAGGCGACTCCTAATTCCAAGGATCGCAAGAACGAACAATTGCAGAAAATAAATAGGAGAAAAGAAGAAAAAGAGACACCAAATTTTTATACAGGTTCGTCCAAAATTGAGACTACGTCCTGTTTCTGCCGCTTGCAGATTCCACTATGATGAAGGAGATTACAGATTACAAGAGCAGTTTCTCACACACTCACAAATTGTGCTTACCAAAACTCTCTTCTATCTAACACCCAATGGGAATTTTTCTTCTCTCTCTCAAGGATGAAGCTCTCAAGAATTTTGCCTCTCACAAAATTATGCCTCTCACAATTTTCACACACACAACCCTAGCCACCTTGTGTCTATTTATAACCAAAGGAGGAGAAAATAGCAACTAATGGAAACCCTAGTGGTTTCCCGTTTTTGGGACCTTTGAATTCGACTTTGATTCAAAACACATCGCGCAGCACAGCGCGTCAGCGCCGCGGCGCTCGTTTCGAGCGCTGCGGCGCTCCCCTGCGGCGCCTAGGCGCTCTGCTCCTGGCGCCTAGTGTTGGAAACAAAGTGCGCAGCGGAATTTTTAAAAAAAAATTTCATCAGAGTATTTTCCAAAATACAAGTATGACATGTTATACGTATAAATTAAACAGATCTTACTAACCTCAGTATGCCGAAGAACCTCCGCGACCTGTGTAGAGAAGTAACGTTCCAGAAGAGCCTCAACCAACTGGTCTTCTTTGCTATTCTCTATCCACAACCGGAGTGAGTGTGGGCTCACACGTACAGCTCTTCCACCGGTGACTCTCCTTCCAACCAATAGAGAGAACCCAAAGCTAGTGTTCGTGATTTGTGAACAAAAGCTCTCAGGGAGTTTTCAGATGCTCACTAGAAGAGTATCACTCTTAATCTCTCAAATTGATCTGAGTAAATCATTAGACTCACTCCCTTTTTATACCTATTGGTCCTTGGGGTCAGTCCATATCAGATTAGGTCTCAAAAATCGAAATAGAATCAAGTTCGGATCAATATCTGATAAGATACGCGTGAAAAACGCGTAATCTTAGCTGTCGCGGTCGGCATGCCGAACTGTGAGATAGGCAGGCCGAACTGGCCAGTTCGGCAGGCCGAACACGTCATCCGGCATGCCGAACTGCCGAGAAAAAATCTCCGCGAATCTTTTATTTTCCACCCGAGATTCTAAAGGATAAAGTCTCAGTTTTGATTCAAATAGCCCAATAGAAAAGATATCTGATCAAAACAAACTTTATCAAGATAATCTCTAAGAAAATAAATCAATTCACAATAATTCTACAAGTTTATCTTGTTCTAATTGTCCAAAATTAAAACAACCGATAAACAGACAAGAATTATCCGAACGCCATAATTCAACAAGTTCATCTTGAACTAATTTCTTACATAATTAATTCAACCGATAAACAGACATGAATTATTTGATTCTTATAAATTTTAAACCAATCTGATAAATCCGACATAAGTCACCAATTATTGGAAAAGCACGCCGTGTCGTTACAGGACTTTGTGAGCTAGCAAAGGGGACCAAAATGGACCTATAAAGTTCAAGCTCATGATAATTATGAAACCCAATATCCCAGATATACATTTCACAATTATCAACTCCAACGCTACTCCACTAAAAGCTTGGAGCTGCACTCTCGAACTTTATAGAATTACGAAGCTCATGTAGCTAAGTCTCCATGACATATCATAGTGTATCGCATCCCCATATGATCATCCATAATCGGCTTAAGGACAAGTTCTGTCTTACCTTCCCGATTATTTTTATCTTACGTTCCATTGTCTCACCATTAGAAAACTTACCATCCAAAGATAGTATACCATTCGGTTACACCTATGTATCCAAATGGTTGAGCGCTCCAGTTTTCCAATTACAGGACAACGCATATAAGAGGATATCATTACTCCTAAAGAGGAGCTATGGATTCCATATCTATGAATAACAAGTCTACGCTATCAAGAGTCATGCCTCCAACGTACCGGCATGCATGCCACTATAGAGATGTGGGAGTCACCCATTGGTACATCAAAAGACACAAGTCGAGACAACGGGCCCATTATTCATCTCAGGATTAAGATACAATACAAAAGACTGTCTAAAGTGAATCGATTTGCCAAGACAGAATTATTAATCCAAATCAATTCACTTTATGTCCCGATCCAACACATCGTCACCTATGACAACGCGCCAATGTTTCTATTCACGGAGTCCAACTCCGATGGCCAAGACAAACCATCTCCCAAAAGGGATATAGACAACATAACAATCTTTACATGAATAAAGCGCCCAACTTTATTCCCTCGATTGCGGATCATAAATTTTAGACCATCACCTTAAGAGTCGTGTCTACCGCATAATCATCCCATCATATGCCCAACTCTTAAGGTTTAGATTGACAGTCTCAGACTACTGTTTGCTTATCATACATTCAACAAATATGAACGTAAAGAGGACAATATTTGGTATATATATAAATGAATAAATTCTTTATTGATAAAAATGTCTCCAAAAACGTATTACATTTTTACTCCTTAGAGCATACATGTCTAACAATCTCCCACTTGCACTAAGTGAGTAAATACTGCAAATTTCGCATCCCCATAGCTTCCACATGCCTTTCGAAGACTCTCCCAGAAAGTGTCTTCGTAAATGGATCAGCTAAATTGTCCTCTGACGCGATCTTGCACACCGTGACATGCCCGCTCTCAACGAAGTCCTTTATCACATGATACTTCCGATCAATATGCTTACTCTTCTTGTGAAATCTTGGTTCCTTAGCATTAGCTACCGCCGCACTGTTATCACAGTACAGTGATACCGCTTTATCCATACCAGGAACTACCTCAAGATCCCCAAGGAACTTGCGGAGCCACACTGCTTCTTTCGAAGCATCACTAGCCGCCACATACTCGGCCTCCATCGTTGAATCCGAAGTGCAATCTTGCTTCGCACTTCTCCAACTGATGGCACCGCCACCCAGAGTAAACACAAACCCTGAAGTCGATTTCCTAGAATCCAGGCAGGATTGAAAATCCGAATCAGTGTATCCTAGAGGAGTTAAATCCTCACCCGAATACACAAGCATATACCCTCGAGTCCTTCTCAGGTACTTGAAAATATGCTTTACCGCAACCCAATGGTTCGGTCCTGGATCCGCCTGAAATCGACTCACAATCCCGACCGCATAGCTAATATCCGGTCGAGTGCAAAGCATGGCATACATGAGACTACCCACTGCCGAAGCATAAGGCACCTTCTTCATGTATTCTCTTTCTTCATAAGACTTTGGAGAGTCTTTCTTAGAAAGAGTAATTCCAGACCTAGATGGTTGCCCACCTTTCTTGGAATCCTGCATTGCAAACCTCCTGAGAATTTTATCTATGTAGCCGGCCTGTGACAAAGCTATCATTTTGTTCTTCCTATCCCGCAAGATCTGGATACCGAGAACAAAATTAGCCTCACCCAAGTCCTTCATGTCAAACTGCTTGGTCAACCATAATTTGACCGATGACAACGCCCCAACGTCATTGCCAATTAGCAGAATGTCATCTACATAGAGTAGTAGAAAAACCACCTTCCCATTCTTAATGTGTTTGTAAACACATGGTTCATCCACATTTTGTGAGAACCCATAAGTCTTGATCACTTGATCAAATCTTATGTTCCAAGAACGAGAAGCCTGCTTAAGTCCATAAATAGACTTTAGCAACTTACAAACCTTACCCTCTTGACCCGCGACCTTGAACCCGTCTGGTTGTTCCATATAAATGGACTCATCAAGATAGCCATTTAGAAAAGCCGTCTTGACATCCATCTGCCAAATCTCGTAGTCGAGAGCGGCAGCTATGGACAAGAGAATCCGGATGGACTTAAGCATGGCTACAGGCGAAAAGGTTTCCTCATAATCGATTCCTTCCTTTTGCGTATAACCCTTAGCTACCAGTCTAGCCTTAAAGGTTTCGACCTTTCCATCCACTCCTCTTTTCCTCTTGTAGATCCACTTACACCCTATGGGTTTTACCCCTTCGGGAAGATCCACAAGCTCCCAGACCCGATTAGTCTCCATAGACTTCATCTCAATGTTCATGGCCTCTGTCCAGAGTCTTGAATCAACATCCTCCATAGCTTCTGCGTAAGTATAAGGATCCCTGTCATGTTCATCCGGTTCAGCCAAAAAGACCTCCCCATTGAACATATACCTCTCAGGTTGACGCCCGATCCTCCCACTACGCCGAAGCCCCTGAGATTGTTGTTCAGGTTTGTTTGGTTTTTCTACACCGATCGGAATGGTTTCGTTCGGAACCTCCGGAGTAAACGGATTACCCCTCAACTCCTCAAGCACCACTTTGCTTTGAGGTTTAAAGTCGTTCATGTAACTCTCCTCAAGGAAAGTTGCATTAGTTGAAACCACGACTTTATTTTCCTTTGGGTTATAAAAATAACCCCCTTTAGTCCCTTTTGGATATCCTACAAACACGCAAACTTCTGAACGTGCTTCCAACTTATTCGGATCCTTAAACAGGACATGAGCTGGACATCCCCATATGCGAATATGGTTTAAGGATGTCTTCCGTCTTGTCCACAACTCGTGAGGAGTTTTAGGGACCGATTTTGAAGGCACATTGTTCAAAAGATAACATGCGGTTTGTAGTGCATATCCCCAAAAGGATAAAGGCAATGATGAATAACTCATCATGGACCGAATCATGTCCAACAAAGTCCTATTCCTTCTCTCCGCTACGCCATTCTGCTGCGGAGTGCCCGGCGCAGTCAAATGGGATAAAATCCCATTCTCTAACAAGTGTCCCAAGAACTCATCAGAAAGGTATTCCCCACCTCGATCAGATCGAAGTGCCTTTATGGGTCTACCCAATTGCTTTTCCACTTCAGCCCGAAACTCCCTGAATTTATCATAAGTTTCGCTTTTGTGGTGCATTAGGTACACATACCCATATCTAGAGTAATCGTCAATAAAAGTAACGAAGTACTCATACCCTCCTCGTGCCCGGATGTTCATCGGTCCGCAAACATCACTATGCACAAGTTCTAGAACCCCTTCGGCCCTATTGCCCTTAGACCCGTATGGTCTTTTGGTCATTTTACCCTCCAAACAAGACTCACATTGAGGTATAGATTCCACCTTTAAGTGACTTAAAGGTCCATCCCTTACCAACCTTTGAATCCTATTCAGGTTAATATGGCCAAGGCGCAAATGCCAAAGATAAGTCTTATTAGAGTGAGAAGTTTTAAGTCTTTTTGAGTCATTATCATTTATCTCAGCATTAAGCAATAAGTCCATCTTAGGTTTGATAAAATATAGATTATTTTGCATCCATCCAGAACAGATAAAAGATTTGTTTTTACGAATCACCACTTTTTCATTAAAAGATACCACGTAGGAGTCTTTAAATAAAGAAGATACAGAAATTAAATTCCTTTTAAATTTAGGAACATAAAAACAATCTCGCAAAATTAAACTCCTATAATTATCAAAACAAAGATGGACAACTCCCACTGCTTCCGCTGAGACCAAGGATCCATCGCCCATCCGAAGCGTTAAGTCTTCACGAAGTAGACTTCTCGTTTCTTTGAATCCCTGCAGAGAAACACAAACATGATTAGTTGCACCGGAATCTATGACCCAAATGTCACTGGATTCCTCAACCAAACAAGTTTCTAAATATAGAAGATCACACCTACCTCCCTTGGAAAGGAAGTCCTTGCAATGCTTCTTTATATGCCCGACCTTACCACAGAAGAAGCACTTAAGCTTCTTTGGGTTCTTCTTCTTTTTCTTCTTGCTCTTGGTAGCAATAGGAATAGAAGACTTACCACTCTTGGCCCGTTGCTTCTTTCCATTCCCAGAGTTAGGATTGGAACCAGAAGCAGCTACCATATTGGCCTCTCCACCAGCAGGAGACTCCCTGATCAGCAGTTCAAACTCCTGTAACTGTTTCATCAGTTCTGTCAAGGTCATATCCCGCCTATTGCTCAAATTAAAAGTAGCTCTAAACGGAATAAATTCCTTAGACAGAGTCTCAAAGACCATAGTCATCTGAGTTTCAGCATCGATGTCGGCTCCATTGGTTTGAGCCTCAGCGAGGTAACCCATGACCAACATCATGTGCTCCTTTACAGATGTCCCCGGTCTCTGTCTACAGTTTAAGAGTTTCCGAAGCGCCCCTTGCCGCTTTGTTATGGCCTGGCCTCCAAACATATCCTCAAGATTATCCAAGATCTGCTTCGCAGTCTCATAATCCTGATGTTGAGCCTGCAGCACGTTATTCATGCTAGCCATAACATAGCAGCGGGCCTGATCATTAGCATCTTTCCAGCGTTCGTACGCTTGGAATTGCTCATTACTTGAGTCTCCCGTAGGCTCGGGAGGACAAGGAGTTGTCAGTACATACTTCAGTTTCTCAAAGGATAGGACGATGTCCAGGTTCCGTTTCCAATCATTATAGTTCTCACCGGTTAATAGGTTTTTGTCAAGTATCGATGATAAAGCGTTTTTAGACATTTTCAATCTACAATAAAGAATCATATACCAAACATAAGCAAACATATTTAATAATTTAGTAAGATAACACAATCATGTAAAATCATACAAATGTGTTTATGTGTCAAAACCTTGAAAATATCACAACCTTACAACGATAATTCCCAACTCAGAATTCAACAAGCTCCTAGGGGAGTCATGCTAAATTCAATCAGGAACACGGATCCCCTCCTGATTAATATATGCCATCCAGGACCCGTATGATCCAGCATATACTAATAATCGTTTCTTTGGCCATTAATTTTATTAACAGAGCTCCTAGGGGAGGTTAATAATAAAATTAACGTGAGTGTATAACCACCGTTTCAATATTTTATCCATGATTTATAATCACCACCTAGGGGTGTGCAACCATAAATCATACTAAAATACCTTATCCTTTTAGAGATCCAATCTGGTACATAATAGAAATCCCTTCCTAGGGGTTGGGACCATCATGTTCTTCCTATGGACCAACGATGGAGGCCTTAGGTTCTCTCTTCGAAAACCTTCTCCCACTCAATCTTTTGAAGTCAAGGTTTTATTTTAAAATTATGCATGAACAATTTTAATGTGAGCGGCACTCCCTATTCTATATGACATGTTATCAATATACATGGTAAATCATATTATAATGCAGACAAGCAAAGCAATCAAGCAAAGCTACAAGCATAATAATAATAACCGTAATATTGTGGTTCCACCCTAGAGAATAGAAAAACTAAGATTACAAGAGAATAATCGAGACATTTATCGATTCTTCATCCTTGAATCCTCAAGCTGTATCCTTCTTCATGTAATATCCATCTTCAAGTCCTCAATCCCGTATGAATCGAACACTTCATATTTCCGGTCATATCCAAATTTAATGTTTCTCAGAATCGTCCCAAAAATAAAATTAAAACTGCACCAAAAATTGCACCTTTTCTGGACACCTGGATGCTCTCTGTCGGCAGGCCGATCTAGGTGATCGGTCTGCCGATCATGGTGGTTCGGCCTGCCGAACATGAAGGTTCGGCCTGCCGGCAGAGCACCAAAATTTCTGCCCCACTGTCGGCCTGCCGGACCGTATGTCCGGCCTGCCGATCTGTGACCTTCGGCCTGCCGAACTGTGAGGTCCGGCATGCCGACCGAGCAGAAAACCCTCAATCCAGAAAATACAATTTTAATGCAATTCATCAATTTTATTTTCAACAATTCAAAAACATAAAATTAGAGACTCAGGAAATACCTGGAGGCGCCATCATCTATCTTCAAGATCCGACTTCTCGTTCCGTCTTCTCCGAATAATTATTTAATTACAAAATTCTTACAAATTAAAAATTAAATAATAATTCCTAGACGGAGATGATAGTCCGCCATCTAATTACATGAAAAACCTAGATACACATTCTAACCTCTAAGGAACCATAACCGGTATTAATTAATTAATAAATAATTAAACAACAATTTAATCAACCATAATTAATTAATAAACATTCACCACATAATCCATGACAACATATATATTATATAGAAACCTAGAGTGCCATCTCTCTATAAAATTCAATTCAAGCATTGGAGAGATTAAGATCACAAAATTTATGCATATAATATGATCACAAACTTGCAAATTTATGTAAAAACCTCGTCTCTGATACCAATTGTTGGAAACAAAGTGCGCAGCGGAATTTTTAAAAAAAAATTTCATCAGAGTATTTTCCAAAATACAAGTTTGACATGTTATATGTATAAATTAAACAGATCTTACTAACCTCAGTGTGCCGAAGAACCTCCGCGACCTATGTAGAGAAGTAACGTTCCAGAAGAGCCTCAACCAACTGGTCTTCTTTGCTATTCTCTATCCACAACCGGAGTGAGTGTGGGCTCACACGTACAGCTCTTCCACCGGTGACTCTCCTTCCAACCAATAGAGAGAACCCAAAGCTAGTGTTCGTGATTTGTGAACAAAAGCTCTCAGGGAGTTTTCAGATGCTCACTAGAAGAGTATCACTCTTAATCTCTCAAATTGATCTGAGTAAATCATTAGACTCACTCCCTTTTTATACCTATTGGTCCTTGGGGTCAGTCCATATCAGATTAGGTCTCAAAAATCGAAATAGAATCAAGTTCGGATCAATATCTGATAAGATACGCGTGAAAAACGCGTAATCTTAGCTGTCGCGGTCGGCATGCCGAACTGTGAGATAGGCAGGCCGAACTGGCCAGTTCGGCAGGCCGAACACGTCATCCGGCATGCCGAACTGCCGAGAAAAAATCTCCGCGAATCTTTTATTTTCCACCCGAGATTCTAAAGGATAAAGTCTCAGTTTTGATTCAAATAGCCCAATAGAAAAGATATCTGATCAAAACAAACTTTATCAAGATAATCTCTAAGAAAATAAATCAATTCACAATAATTCTACAAGTTTATCTTGTTCTAATTGTCCAAAATTAAAACAACCGATAAACAGACAAGAATTATCCGAACGCCATAATTCAACAAGTTCATCTTGAACTAATTTCTTACATAATTAATTCAACCGATAAACAGACATGAATTATTTGATTCTTATAAATTTTAAACCAATCTGATAAATCCGACATAAGTCACCAATTATTGGAAAAGCACGCCGTGTCGTTACAGGACTTTGTGAGCTAGCAAAGGGGACCAAAATGGACCTATAAAGTTCAAGCTCATGATAATTATGAAACCCAATATCCCAGATATACATTTCACAATTATCAACTCCAACGCTACTCCACTAAAAGCTTGGAGCTGCACTCTCGAACTTTATAGAATTACGAAGCTCATGTAGCTAAGTCTCCATGACATATCATAGTGTATCGCATCCCCATATGATCATCCATAATCGGCTTAAGGACAAGTTCTGTCTTACCTTCCCGATTATTTTTATCTTACGTTCCATTGTCTCACCATTAGAAAACTTACCATCCAAAGATAGTATACCATTCGGTTACACCTATGTATCCAAATGGTTGAGCGCTCCAGTTTTCCAATTACAGGACAACGCATATAAGAGGATATCATTACTCCTAAAGAGGAGCTATGGATTCCATATCTATGAATAACAAGTCTACGCTATCAAGAGTCATGCCTCCAACGTACCGGCATGCATGCCACTATAGAGATGTGGGAGTCACCCATTGGTACATCAAAAGACACAAGTCGAGACAACGGGCCCATTATTCATCTCAGGATTAAGATACAATACAAAAGACTGTCTAAAGTGAATCGATTTGCCAAGACAGAATTATTAATCCAAATCAATTCACTTTATGTCCCGATCCAACACATCGTCACCTATGACAACGCGCCAATGTTTCTATTCACGGAGTCCAACTCCGATGGCCAAGACAAACCATCTCCCAAAAGGGATATAGACAACATAACAATCTTTACATGAATAAAGCGCCCAACTTTATTCCCTCGATTGCGGATCATAAATTTTAGACCATCACCTTAAGAGTCGTGTCTACCGCATAATCATCCCATCATATGCCCAACTCTTAAGGTTTAGATTGACAGTCTCAGACTACTGTTTGCTTATCATACATTCAACAAATATGAACGTAAAGAGGACAATATTTGGTATATATATAAATGAATAAATTCTTTATTGATAAAAATGTCTCCAAAAACGTATTACATTTTTACTCCTTAGAGCATACATGTCTAACACCTAGGCGCCATCCTCATTCGGCCTAGGCGCTTAGCCCTTGGAGCCTAGGCGCTTGCCACATAGCGCCTAGGCGCAATCCACCTGGCGCCTAGGCGCTCTCCTTATGGCGCCTAGGCGCCCTCATCCCAGAGCCGCGGCGCTTGGTCTCTGCCTTTGAGGACGCGTTTTTCTCCCTTTTTCTTCCTTTTGCTGGGTTGTCGACTTGATTTGGCTCCACATCTGCAACAATAACCACAAAAACGCAACAAACTGAAAAAACTTATCCACATAAAAGGACGGCCGCGTAAAAAAACAGAAAAAATTTCATTAACAAAAGCCCAGAGTGAGTGAATGACATCAACATGAAAGGACGAAAGGAGCAAAAATAAAGAAAATGAAAAAAAAAAGGGGTAAGAAAAACCATTAAAAACGATGTCAATAGTACAACAACAATGGCCTAGGAGCCCGTTTAGTTCGAATATTTAAATAGAGTATTTAAATAAAGATTTAAATTTTTATGAGAGAAAATATTGTAACAAAATAATTCAAACTACAAAAAAAACGGCTCTAAGAAGACAACAATATCTTAAAACACCACTAACGATGATAATTTAGGAAAAACAAACGACTCTTCAAAACGACTGCAATATAATGAGGGATATTTACTTTTTATACCATTTGTTTTAGATTACTTCAAAAACTATACTTTTAATTTTTGATCCCATAAAAAATATAACTTTAGATTAGGTTTAATATATAAATTTATACCTTATATCAGTCAATAGTTGATGTTTATTTTTAAAGTGACAAATTATTCTTAAGTAAAAAGGAAAAAAATTAAAACCTTAAAAAGATAAAAAGAAAACAAAAACAAAAACACACAAAACATATATTTTTTATGGTATTTTTTATATTTTTTAAGTAAAAAATGCTGGTATAAAGTTTTTTTCAGTTTTAAAAGTTCTCTTATTTTTTAATTTGAAGGTGTTTTGGGTAATTTATTAAGTCAAATTAAAAATTGATCTTGAAAAGGTATAAATTTATATATCAAATTTAAATTAAAGGTATTAATTTAATGAGATAAAAAATTAAAAATATATTGTTTAAATAAACATAAAAAAAAGGCAAATAACCCGTGTAATCAAGATGAGAACCCTAATGTGTCGGTAACGACAGTAACGTGGAAACGAAAGTGATCACAACGACCTTAAAACGATATTAACTGATGAAACGACAATAGCAGATAAAACGACAAGAACGCAAAAGAATTTTTTAATAAATACTTGACCCAATAAAACGACAGCAACCACGATGACCTCAAAAGTCAAAAGGATATTAAAAAAAAAAACATAAAACGACATTACATTGTAAATATCGGAATTGTTTGAAAAGGCTGGTAAATAGCATCAATTCAAAATTTATTGGACAAATAGAAAAATTTATTCATGATCAAATTTGGAAATCTAGAATTTGCGAGGTAAATTTTAAATTTCCCCATGATAAAATTTGTTAGACTAGGGAGCTACCTTGTAAATTATGAATTTACTTCATTATCAAATTTGGTAAAATAATTTTAGAATTACCGTATAATCAAATTATTTAAATTCAGAGTTTAACGGTTATTCCCATAAAATCATAAATTGTATACACTTTTTGATTAATATTTACTAATTTTTAAATTTACAAATTTTTTAGTTGAGAAACTCATTTTTCTCCTTGCAAGTCATATTCTTAAGTTAAAAATGCTATTTATTTATAGTTAATATGCAATTTACTACAATAAAAATTCAAAACTAGGATATTTAGCCATAATTTTCCTTTCTTAATTTAGGTCAAAATTCTGAAAAAGTGAAGTGATTTGAAATTAAAAAACGACGTACCATTCGAAAAACAAAAGACAACACACATACAATGTCTTTCAAATTGTGGTATTTTTTTATATTTGAATGCAAACATAGGTTTTAAATTTTGTTCTTTCCTTAATCAACAAAAAAAAAAAAGAGAAAATAAAAATAATAATTAATCTTCAAAAAATCTATAATTAGAAAAAAAGGGAAGTTTACTTTTTTATGCCCTCCGTTTTAAATTTATTTAAACACCATTTCTTTGATTTTTGATCTTATCAAATGCATATCTTTATATTATGTTTAATACATAAATCTATACTTTTTTTTAATCAGTAGTTAATTATAACATTTACAATGATTAAATTATCTTTAAGTAAAAAAAGAAAAAAATAAAATTTTTAAAAAATAAGAAGAAAACAAAAACAAAAATACACAAAGCACCAATTTTAAGGTATTTTATACATTTGAAGTCAAAACCCCTAGGATCAAGTTTTTTTAAGTTTTGAGTGATTATTTGGTAGTGTTTTTAGTTTAGATTTTATTTTAAAAAAATTTAAAAATAAAAGTGTTTTGAAAAATGTGCCAAAACAATTTTTAAAATTATGTTGGTTGCATACAGTACTATATTTTTAAAAACAACAACATTCTTTTATAAAAAATTATTAACACAAATAAAACCAGATTTAATTTAAATAATAATAATTAATTATATTAATTAGGGTAAAAATTCCCCCAAAAAACAAATGCTCAGCCCCCTTCCATTGTCGAGCTCCACCACCGGTAGAATCCGACAGCCCTCGGCACCCCTGACGGCCTGGCCCCGCCACGCCCTCGACGATCCTCTGCGATTCAGATCACGCCTCCACCGTGACCGGCGATGTGAGGGATTCGAGGGTGCCTCTGATTGAAATGAACGTCGGCTTGGACAATGACAGAATCCGGCATGGGCGACGACCTCTTGGGTTTTTGGCTTCGCTGGGTTTATTAGAGTGGGGGTTGGGAGGAGGCTCAAAGAGTTAGAAGGAAAGGGAAAAAAAGAGAGTTGAAAATAGGGGGATGGGCTGCCATCACCGGAGGATGGGGAAGGCGAGATGGGCCGATCGCTAAGCCATGGGTCACGACGACGAACGATCCCATCAATGCGACAGCTAAAAACCTTGTCGGCTGGAGGGGGAAGCTAGGTACACCGGCAATGGAGTCATGGGGTCATCGTTGGGCCATGGGTAGTCGGGCCGTGGGTCGTCGTACTCTTGCTGGGCGGCGCCAGAGATGAGGGGGACTGGTGGGAGGACGGGATAGGAGAAGAGGGGGGGTCCTAGGTTGAGAAGAAAGAAGGAAAAAAATTGAAAACATCTTTTTTTTTTTTGTTTTCAAAATCCAAGAAAATTTGGAGTGTTTTGGAAATAGTTTTCATTTTCATTTTCTAAGAAACTCTAACCAAACAAGTTTTCAAAATTATTTTTATTTTTTGTGTTTTTGAAAATGAAAAAAACATTTTCAAAAACATAACCAAACAGCATCAAGTTTTTTGTTGTTCAATTGGAGGGTATTTTGAATATTTTGTTATGACAAAATTTAAAATTGCTTAAAAAATGTATAAATTTAAGTATTAACTCTAATTAGAAAGTACATATTTGATAAGATCAAAAACTAAGGTATAATGTTTGAAAAAAGTTAAAATACATAGTATAACAAGGTAAATAACCCTAGAAAAACCAAGAAGAAGCCTCTAGCAATTCTCAAACGATATTATGAAATTATTTTTTTAATTGGCAGAAGCTTTACAATTGCTTTTTATGTTAGTTTCGTTGTTTGGTGCGTAGCTTTGGAATGATGTGGTTTAGAATTTTTGTTTCGTTTGGAAAGTACGTTAAAAAAACAAAGTTCAGTTTGTTACAGTACAAAATTCTCATATGCTATAGTGAAAAAACAATGTTTGCTATAGTATAAAGCTCTCACATACTACAATTTTTAAGCTCCAACTTTAAGTTCTAATTGATTTCTCAAACACACTCTTTATGATTTAAACTGTGTGGTTTAAACAGTAGTTTTAAACTGATGTTTCGAATGCAAAGATTTAAAACAAAAAAATAAACATCCATAAGTTTAAAACGAGAATTACTGTTTGGAAAACTATGATTTATGAAGAGAATAAGAATGGTTTTTACTGTACAAAATGGTTCAAACTATATAAATTTGAGGGGGTAAAGTTTAGGTTTTGAAGGTTTTGACCTATTTAAAACCACCACCATGATTTAAATTAGCCTTAGTTATGACTCAATTAAACACTAATTTAAACCGCCTTTATGATTTAATATGGCTTAAACAATTTTGAACCTACGTATGGTTTCAGCGATTAAAAGTCATTAACATGTACTTCAAAAGATAATTTTGCAAGGGATATGTGCAAAAACAGTCTTTTTTTTAAAAGCATAATTTTAGTGAATTAATAAGCGATGATCAATTATTTACTAATATAAATAAATAATTATCAAAAATCAATCAACAATATACCATAGCCAATTTTGTTTTAAAAAATTTGTTAAATTTAACAAAAGCAGGGACATTTATATAATGTAGGCTTTTACAAGGGTCAACCACAGCACCTTCTCAATTTTAAGTTATCGTTAGACTAAATTTCCCCGTTCAAACAAAAAAAAAAAAAAACCAAAAACTTATAGTTCTCCTTAATTTGATTGCTTGCATATAGAAGAATATAGAGTATTATGTTGCAAAGCTCTTACATGATACAGTATAAAATAAAAATATATTATACTTAAAATTAAGCTCTTACATACTACAGTATTTACGTTTAGACACATAAATTCAAACTTTACGTCCGATTGCTTCAAGTTCAAGCGTATTTAGCAGCACAATAATCTAGGATTATTTGCACCAAAAAAATAAAAATACATGGGGTGTAATTGTATTTCATCCACCATGATTCCGAATGCATACCTGTTCTATTTCATAAAATTGTATTGAGGCAAGAGATTCCAAAAAAAAAAAAAAAAAAAAAAAAAGCAAAGAAAAAACTCTTGGTGTGAAACTTTCATGATTTATGGTAAGACATCTACAACAATGCCCTTTGGCCCCTTTTCTCTCTCTCTCTCTTTATATATATATATATATATATATATATATATATATATATATATATATATATATATATGTACATATATATATGTATAATTGACCTTATAATTCAGTTGGGTTAACTGACTAAAATGGTCAGCCCCTAAAAAAAAGTACACCTAAGATGCTGGGAACTCAAATGAATTTATCCACTAAAACTTTTGTTCAAGAGCCTCGGAGTTGATCGTCAGGCGTATGACTTGTGGCACTGAATTAGAATCTCCACCTTCTTCAGTTGCTTGGCTCTGCTTCACAAGACATTCCTTGGCCTCTTTGCTTTTGCCCCACAGAAGAGTGTACATTCCAATTATTACCAAAACAGATCCTAGCAAGCTGGTTATCAACGGCAAAATTTAGGAACAAAGACTAAAGCCACCCTTGTGGTTAACCAATTAAGAGATAGAATAGTACTAGGGACACTATAATCTAACTTTTTTATATAAACTTATTAGCTGTTGTTATTTAATTTGTAAGTGTATAAACAAGTATTAAATCAATTAAAAATAAGAGATTGCGTTTCTCAGTGACAACATGACAATTCAAAGTTTGTAAAAAAAATTAGGATTAAAATTAGTGTCTTTAGCGGTTTTCAAAAAAAGATTATCGTTGATGACTCATTTCTCTTTTTGGTTTTAGTATATGATTAAATGGTGAAGAAAGTTGTTGAATTTATCCTTTAAATATGGAAAATATTCACATATTTATTAATTATTTTTTAATAAATAAAATATTTACTATGTTAATATAAGATTTAGAAAAAAAATAATAATAAAGGTTTTTTTTTTCAACCCAAAAATTAAGCCATTCTTTTTTTCTAAAGTCGGCCATTTTCCCAACTCATCAACCAATAAATGTCCAAAACACAATGATTAAAGAACAAGACCTGCCAAGGTAAACTTGTTCATGGAAGATGGAGAAGTCGAAAATCGCTGCAAAGATCTGTGTGAAGGGGGTGAATGCTGATGTGAAGACTGGACCCTTATGTTTGACACACCATGACATCCCCACATAGCACAAGGCTGATCCCACCATTCCCTGTGTCCGGAAAAAAAAAAAAAATTGAACTTTCTTGATATGGAGAGTAATGTCATATACAAATCTAAACACCAATTCATGTGCTGTCTCTGTTTAAGGCAATAATCGTTAGAATAATAATTAGGCTCCATAACGTAACACAAATATGATTAGCAGAATTAAAAGAACAAATTCATTGACACTCACAGCATAAACAACGCTGATGATCTCCAACTTCCCTTTTAGAATCCACATGGAAAGGTTCCTTTCAAGCATCAAACTCAAGATGGCTGATTGAATGGCGCCGAAAACTGATAGGATGGCTGTGCTTGAGTACTGGAATGGGAATGATGTTCCAATCCTTGCTTGCATGAGAAACCATGAGGACCACATGAGGCAGCCTGCCGTCAGGAGTACCGAACCGAGGGCCCAATTCTTTGGCTTTTGAGGCGAACTCAAGGCGTTATGGACATTGTTGTCCGCGGCTTGTGAATGTGTGTGAGTTAGCTGTGTTCCTCTGTAGAATGTTAGTATCAAGGCTCCAAGGATGCATACTAGAGTACCCATTATCTTTGCTTTCCCACTCTTGCTTTTCAGGTTCACTTTTTCTAGACTACAAGAATTTTAATGCCATGGTAATAATTAGTAACATTAAAAAAAATGAAAAGAAGTTTAACGAATCATATAATTGACTTAAATATACAATGCATTAATGTGTACTTTACCCAAAT
The DNA here is from genome assembly GCA_025403435.1 of Artocarpus heterophyllus. Lineage (NCBI taxonomy): Eukaryota > Viridiplantae > Streptophyta > Magnoliopsida > Rosales > Moraceae > Artocarpus > Artocarpus heterophyllus. Next base: position 6,003,279 of record CM046329.1, read on the forward strand.
GGTAATGCCAATATGAATGTGAAAACAGGCACCATGTTGAGGAATGCACATGAAAAAGTAGGAGATGTTTTTTCAAGTCCAAGAAGGAACAAGAATTGTGTGAGCGTTACCCTGAAAAAAGGAGGAAAAGGAAAAGTATTCTTCACTTGGTTCTTAATGACAACTCCTCTAAAGTTGGGGAGAAAAAAAAAAGACTCTTCAATTTTAAGACATTAAGAGGTAATTACCCCACTAAAGCACTGAAGAAAAGGTGGCATAGCAGCCCAGAAGTAATCTCAGCTCTGCTTTTCCTGCAAACAATACAAAAAAAAAGGGAAATTAACTTAGTCTCTTAACATGACAATTGAACTCAAACATAATAAGATCAGGTTAAGGATTTTTTTTTACCTTTCCCAAAACCAGGCAATTGGTGTCAAGAAAATAGCGGAAATCGCCTGCCGGTACGTAACGATGATCAAATGGTTCAAGCCTTGATCAAGAGTCTTCTTGAGAAGTAAATTCACTATTGCAAAGGCGAAATTTATAGTCGTCATAGCGGCTACAAGCTTCCATTCTGTAGAACAACTCATAGCTTCTTTGTGTTCTAAAGTCTATATACTTTGTTATGGTGATCAAATATAGACAATGCAGTTTGAAACTGGTGTACTCCTATTTTATAGGCACACCATGACTTTGGAACTTACCAGCTTGGAAATGGAATCACATCATGCTTTAATTTACCAATCAATATGCAGTCTAAAGAGATATTTAATTCACCTCCCTCTTTGCCTTTGTCTTGGAAATTTTTTGTGGAAAAAGATTAAAGGAATATATTTCTAATTAGCTCGCATTTATGCATAATCATCACGTGTCAAAAAAAAACATTCCTTTATTTAGATTTCCATATAATATTTAGGGACTATGCATTGGTAATAAGGGACATAATATGACATTTATTATACGGAACAATAATTTTTAAGAGCAACATTAGAATACAATAAGTAAATACTTTATCATTGCATCTTCTAAAGTTATTGCTATATAAAATAAATCATCTTATAGTCATCATTTCTACAAGTTACGAGTCGTGAAGGAAGTCCATGAAGGACCCACGTCTTTACCTAATATTTAGCTTCAACTCTATTTGCCACTCCTCTCTCTTTTTATTATTAAAGATATGTGTTTAGTAGGGTGGTTAGAACTCTTTGTTAGAACTGTTTTTACTGTAGTATGTAAGGACTTTATACTGTAACATTTTTTTAATTGTTACTGTAGCATGTAAGAACTTTACATTGTTTGTAAATGAGAAAGTGATCTAGACCAAATGACAATAAAAATAAAAATAAATAATTAAATAAATAAAATCACTACAGTAACAAACAGTGTAAAGCTCTCAGTTACAAACAGTGTGAAGCTCTCACAAGCTACAATAACTAAAAAAATCATTACATTATGAAACTCTCACATGCTACAGTAAAAACAGTTTTAACCAACAATTCTAACTACCTTGTCAAACATCCTATAAACAACTTGGAAGCGGCAAGTAGCATCTTTACAAAGTGGTGGAAGATTTTAGTGTGGCATCTCTTTCCTCTAAATACGGTATCTTATACTTCTTTTCTTTTAAAGCCATGCATTATTCATCTATATCGTCCTATTTGTGAGAACAAAATGTCAAATCCCACGAAGAAAAGAAGCAAGCAAATACAAAGATGTATTACAGCAAGGCCATTTTCCTTTAGTCTCCACTACAAAAATTATCAAAGAATATATGGTTTAGTTGAACACCTGCTCTCTGCTCAAACACGACTCTTGTACAATGACATCCTTTTTTACGTGTAGTCGTATTCGTAACTATTTTTCTGTGCCTAAGTGTGTGGAACCCGGGAAAAAAAAAAAAATTTGAGAGCATTTTGTAATCTTCACACTTGTAAATTTTATTATCTTAATTTTCTTTACGTTTAGGGGTATCGGTTTTAGAGTTAGAAAATAAAAACACAATGAGTTTGAGACGTGTATAATTTTTCTTGTATTGTAATATTTTTTTTCATTATAGTAAATTATTACAACGTATAAAAGTATAGATGTAACTCTCACTACGAGGATGAACTACTATAAAACTTACATTTGTTCTTTCTTGTTCTTCTTTTTGTGTGTGTGTGTTTTAACTTTATTGCTCTTGGTAATGAACAATTAGGAATTTTCTTTAAAGGGAATTTAGGACATTTTTCCGTGTTCTTAATTCTGTACACTAGCATTTATTTCGTCACCTTGCAGTACCACATTCTATTATCTCCTATCTGCTTTGCTTTTTGCTGCATTCTGTAACTATAAACAAATACGCATAACACTGTTTTATTTTCGGCCAAAAAAGGGTGTGATCAATATTATACCAAAGACAGTCATTAACCTGTTTGGATAGTGAAGACCCTGAAGTTGATATCACTCAGAAGGCGTATATAGTACGAAAGAATAAGTTGGAACATTTAAGTTGAAAAAAACAACTTTTTACGCCCTTGGTGGCGAGGTACAATAGTTCCCTATCTTGTCTAAAATATGGTCCAACAAGCCACTGTCTTCCCTAAAATATCATACTTTTGGAGCTCCGTAATAACTTACATAGTGTTTGAGAAGTACGGTTTGAATCAATAGTTTGAACTATTTTTAGTTAAAAATATTATTTGAAAGTTTATATTATAGCTTGTTTTTTACGTAATATTATAATATGCGAGAGCTTTAAATTTTAGTCATCTAAACTTTTGGTAGAAACTAACATTGCCATACACACTATTACTGTTTGATTTCAAGTCCATCACTGCTTTTGCCTCCAACTTGACTTGGAAATTAATACCCCCGTTTCTTTGGCAAATGTAGAACCACTCTTTTAAAAGCAAGATCAGTACATTTCACTTTTTTAAAGTTGTATATGCAATCTAAGTCTCAGCATTGCATGAAGCTTCCAATAAGTTTTTTATTCGTTCGAATTTCTTCAATTTTTTTGGTCGTTGATAACTTTTTTCAACAGTTTTGATATTCTTTTTTCCTCGTTATATAATTGAAAAAAAAAATGCAAGTACATAGTCTAATCAGAACCCACGCTCGGCCAAGGCCCACACTTCTCGAGCCCATAGCAACCCTGACTTCTTGAGCCCATGCTTGGCCCAAGGATAAAGGCTCAAGCTCACCAAGAAAACAAGCATGGCAGTGAAAACTATTGGCTAGAACTTTTTTACTATAGCATATGAGAGCTTTATAATTTTTTTTTTATTATAATTGTAAAAGCTTTACACTATTTATAATTGAGATAGTGGTTAAAACCACTCTTGCCTAAATAGTATGTAAAGCATATCAATTAGACGATCAGATATAACACCAGTTTCGTTGTAGTAGATGAGAGAATAAGGCTTTATGATAAATAGGAGGATTAAACTCCATTCTTAATGTCCTACAGATTTCCTTGAATTTGGAAAAAACATTATAAGAACAATTACTACCAATACAAAGCCTTGAGGCAACTACACCATACTCCAATTTTATTTGGGGCCAGTTTAGTATTACTGTGTTATGCTGTAGCCTTTGCTTTGCTATAGACCAGAAGCAGGTAGCTATTTGATAAATTTTTTTTGAAGTTGTTATGAGAACCAGAAGCATAATTGTAGGCATTTGGTAAACTATATATAAAATTGCTGTGGAGATGTATAACAATGAAAATAGACATATTTTATTAAGCATATTTATATTTTTAGTTTTTAACTAATTTTAGTTTTAAAGTTTACATACGTAACATTTGTATATTAAAATGCTAAAAATGTATTTTTTTATTACTTAATATATTTTTATAAAAACAAATTAGTTTTATTTAACAAGATAAAATATTTGTCCACTAAACATATGTAATATTTGGGTTGTTGAGGTTTCTTGGAGAAATTTATTAATAGTTGGTTGTTTGTTTTTTTTTTTTGAAGTAATTCATTTGTTTTTTTGGACAATATGTTTAATTTTTTTGAAGTATTACGTTTATTTTTATTATTTGAATAAATAAGATTGTTTTTATTACTCTCAATTAAATTAAAAAATCATTTTAATTCATTTTTTAAACATGTTAGTTGATTATTTTGATTTGTTAGTTAGTTGATTTATTTTGATTTGTTAGTGAAAAATAGGTAGATTGAGAATAATGTATTATTATTGAGGTTAGTTTAATAAATTTAAATTATAAAAGCAGAAGCTGCTATAAAAAACCTGGCCTGTCAGTTTTTAGAAGCAGCTTTTTAAAGTAGAGTTTATCAAACACCCTAAACTGCAGTACGCAGTTACAAAAACAATGCTAAACGGGCTCAATATTTATTCTCCAGGTTTCTTTGTGTTTTTTAAGTTTTGCTTGATATTCTTTACTGATTAGGTTATTGTTTGATCTTAATCATTCGTTCAATAGTGTTGAATTAGGGGTGGACGAAACTTTGCAATATAGTTAACCTATACAAGGAATTGTGTACCATTGCTTCTAGCATTTAGCACACATCACTGTTATGAAATGAGTGAGTATACATATATATATATATATATATGTTTATGATTTTGCTTCCATTCATCCAAATGGAAGCTTCATCCATGAGATGATAAGCACTTAGGTAAGAAAAGTAAGAATCAGTTGAAAAAGTACCCTATCTTATGTGCTAATAGATACACTTGGAAATTATTAAATCATTAATTGAAAATTCATTACCAAAGCAACCAATATCTTCTAGTTTTTCAGCCAATATGACGAGTCAAAGTTGTTATTTTGCATACATAGTGCGGGATAATCTACCAAAAGTTTTGTACGGCTTAAATCTTTCAGACAACAATGTACCTTTTCAACACGTTAAATGTAACTCTTGTTGTAATCGAACGTAATTTTGCATATGATATAACCATATCCTCAATGGAATTTAATTTATTGTATTTTTGTTGGAAGGTCCTTCGTACCAAATGTAAGATATTAATAAATATTTGCATAAATAAATATTTTAGTTTCATTCCTAGTTAGGGTAAAAGACAATGATAACACATCCATAAATAGTTTTTTTTCTTTTTTTGGTTGCTGGATAAGTAGTTGCAATATCAAAATAAACATTATTTGTTCTACCACTCCATTTGTACTTGGGATGTTTCTCAGTGTACTACTTCAGATCATATTCATGCAGTTAGAAATTAGGGAAAATAGGGAGAGAATGGGAGGAGAGAGAGAGAGAAAAAAGAGAGGGTAAATCAAATCTCAGAAAGAAGAATGAATCAATGAGGGAGTTTAAATTTGTAATATATATTTTCTAAGTTTTATAATTTTTAGCATAAAAAATTAGATTAATTAAAAATGTGGCATATTGTGTAATTTTCTCCAAAACTAAAAAAGTGAATTAAAGGACACTTTGGTATTCACATAATTCCACTCTCAAATTCATGAAAAAAAATTTCACTTTGCCCCTCACTTAATTGGCATAGTCTTTTATATGTAAAACTATATATATATATATATATAAGTCTTTTGAATTATTATATGTGACATTTACTACAACAAGTTTCAAACAGAGCAAAAATCGATCTCAAGCAGAAAAGCAGCTAGCGCGTGAAATTGTCTTGTCTCGCTAAGCAAATAAAAAAGTTGCACATTTCTTTCTTAGCAAAATCAAGATAGAATTAATAAATAACTTATCTAATTTACAAGATACAAAACCAAAATAATTAAATCCTCACACTAATACCAATATTGATGCAGCTAAAGTTTTTGTTTCAAAATGAAACAAAGAAAACAAGAACGCAAAGAATAATTGAAAAAACTCAAATAAGTTTGAAGTTTTATGAATGAAAGGCCATCAAAGTAAAAGAATCACACTCATATTTATATGCAAGACTTTTTAATTGCTAGGAGAGGAAACTAAGCAACTTAGCATTGCAAGCACAATATTAAATTGAAAATCAATAAATCTAAACATTAAAAAATTATAAAATAGGAAATTGTGGACTATTGCATTTTTATACATTAAGACTAAAGTTGATGATGATCAAGAAGGAGCCTTATACCAATTAAATTAAGAAAGTAAGTCAACAACCCTAGGGCCAGTGGTTCCAATCCCAGCTCTATGCCAATGTCATTTAAACTTGAAATAGTTTCCTTGAACTCATAATCTAAATTCTAGAAATAACAAAATGAAAAATAATGAAACTTGAAAAATTAGGCTGACATTGGGGTAAGGTGTGTTGTCTTTGATTCCAACTTTGATGTGCTTCTACTGAATCTTGTGGTTGAATTGTTTTGGACCAACGTTTGGGGAAAGATTTATGTATTTGTTTACACTTTTTATAGTTTGATCTCATTCGGACACCTGCTATCAAAAATACAGAAAAGAAAAAAGATATTTAGATTGTTTAAAGTTAAGATTATTTTTATAATTGAAGTAATTGTTCAGAAATTTAAATTATCGTTTTCTTTCAAGTTCGAATGAATTTGAGAAAAAATCATTGAAATGGATGTTAAAAAAAAAGAAGGAAAAATACAATCTTTTAAACAAGATAGTCTAAACATATGGGGTGTATATGGGGGTAACTGTGAAATTATATGAGTTTTTGATATTAAAAAGAACATACTTTTAAATTTTAAATATTTAGACACATTCTTTAAACTTTAAATATTTAAGGGTGTCAATAAATACTTGGGGTGTGAATATAATTTTCCAACACATTAATATTATGACTAACATATGCCCTTACTTGCATTGGGATGGGCCACATGAACGATTAATGGCCACTTGGCCCATGATGCCAGGACAGATATCCACTGAGAAACCAAGAAAATGTAGCAAAATGAATGAAATGCTCAGTCGTTTTTTCACTCATTATTGTAGTTTAACCGGTAACCGGCTAAAGGAAGTCATAATTCGTTCCTTCTACCCTCACCACGATCCTCACCGTTGGGATCTAATATAGACGGTTAAAATTCAATGGATGAAAGTACTCCCCTATATATGAATATATATTTAGACATATTCTAGCTGTGTAGAAAATTGTTTCCACAAAATTGTAGCAATTTAGAGGTTTTATTATTTTTGTGAAGAAAATAATTAATACTAATAGATAATAATATTTCTTAATCATAACAATGTTTATGAGGTTAGAGATAAGAGAGGACCAAAAGAGGTAAGGAAGAGAGAGAACAAGAGAGTGCTTAGGAGCTTGTGATATTTGGAAGAGTGGTAGAAACCGTTAATTAAAACCATGTTTACTGTAGCATGTGAGAGCTTTACACTGTAGTAATTTTTTTTATTGTTATTTTAACATAAGAGAGTTTTATATTGTTTATAGCTGAGTTTGTGGTGGGACAACCAAACAACCGGTTACTCTTTGCCTACTGCCTAGCAAGAACTCAAGTGATAATGGCCAAGGGTGAAGTTTCGATGGGTCCGTGTACGCCTATTTATAGGGTTTTTTTTTTTTGTAAGATGATGAGGACTTTTACGTCTTTTTCATAGAACTAGTTTGGAATTTGAGTATAGGCACGTTTAAAAAAAGGATTTTTAACTCGTTTGGAATTTTGAGCATAGGCCTGTTTAAAAAAGGGATTTTTTTTTTTTGTTTTTAAATAGACGGGACACTTTTGCAAACATAATTTTTTGATTAAAAAAAGAGGTATAGACTTGCACGTTTTAGTCAAGATGTCTGTTCCTGTCGAACATTAGTTTTAGTCAAGATTTCTGTTCCTGTCGAATATTATATTTGCATAAGTGTGTAATGTTGAAGGTGGTTCTACTTGTGTATAAGAGAAAAACGTTCAAGTAAAGCAATATTCAAGAGAATTTACTTTAAAATGTATGAGAGAATAGTTGCAGGTATAACTTAATGGTAAAACTATATTTGACTCACCACAAGATAAAGAATTTGAATCCTTCGCTTCAAGTTCAAAAAAAAAAAAATTAAAAGGAAAAAAATAATAGAAATGTAGTAGAGGTGTGGAAATTTTTAAACTAAACCTATTATTTTTCATCTTGAGATCGTTTCTTACCGGTAATAAATAGGATCTTTCTTCCATAAAGACCTCTATTAATATTATATGAATATTGTACATTTTAAATTTTGTCAAAATTATTTTTTTTCCACAATCTGATGGCCTAGAGAGAGATTACCTATTGCAAGATTACTTTTACAATACCCACCTGAAAATTGTTCTAAAGAATGAAACTTCAAGCGTGAAACGATCATACCTAGAGAGAGATTACCTATTGCAAGATTACTTTTACAATACCCACCTGAAAATTGTCCTAAAGAATGAAACTTTAAGCGTGAAACGATCATATTAATCACCAAGTTGACAAATTTGATCAAACTTCTGAGATTTAAAATAAAAAAAAAATTAGACACACTAATTCTAATCTCAATTTCTGTATTAATTTATGAGTTGTTCTTTTTTTATTACTAAGTTTTTAAAAGATTACAATCCATTAATAAACATCTAGAATAAAAGTTAGGAGTTGATGTAGAGGTTGAAATTAAAATTGGTATCTCTAGTATTATTCTTGTTAAAATATAGTTTTCTACCAGCTTAAGGTTTGGCCAACTTTTGTTGAACGTATAAAGTTTTTGACATGAAATTATAAATACCGGATGTGGTCATTATATTCAAGAGATCATTGTTTTAAAATAATCATTATGCCTAGTACAAATGCCTGCTTTTCATCAAATAAGGAGTAGATTCTAATCATGTGGGTTTGTTTACTGAAAAGAAATTTAAATACAGAAAAAAGAATTAATATCTTAATTTTTAAATATGTGTTTACTTTTGGTATTCCAAATTAAATGAACTAACGCTCCTCTCTCTCTCCACATTGTTACAACTGGGCTTTCTACCGTTTCCTTAAGCATCGCCTCTCTTCTCTCTTAATGACGAAAAAACACCAGCCTTTGGCTGGTTGCCTGGTCCCCAACTTGAGAATGGGAGCGACCCTTTGGTTCGTGGTGACTTGATTTGGGCGCCATAGGTGGTCCCTATTGGCGCTATGGCTGTTGTGATAAGACCGACGGTGATGATTTTGGGTTGCATTTCCGCTGGGGTAGCCGAGTTGGGTCATGGCTGGTCTGGTTGGGGCTGGTCGTGGAGAATTTGGGAATGCATGGAGGAATACGTATGGCCATGGAGATCCAGGCTTGTAGCTAGTGGTGATCGGACATGTCGATTGTGACGCGACAATGGCCCTCATCCGTAGTGTAATAGGTTGTGGCTGGAGTTTTTTGGACCTGTCGATCCGTGGTTCGGGCTTCCGACATTTCTTGCTTCCACGACCAATATTATTTTCTTAGAGTGTGCTTGTTTTTCAATAAAGGTGATGTTTTCATCTCGTAAGTATGGTTTTTTTGTGTCTTGTTTATGTTAAGTATATAATGTTAGAGGTAGTTTTCCCACCTTCGGTCAAATCTAAATATGGGCAGGTATTTAGTTCGCAAGGGTTGTCTTTTGACGGTTTAGGTGGTGGCCTTAGTGCTACTGGTCTTACCTTTCAATTCATTCGAAGGATTTGATTCTTGAGACTATCAAAAGAGCTTTATATGTGCTTGGGTACATTCCTATTATCTCCTATCATCGTGCCTTAAGTATTGATTTATTCCATTGAACGTCGTCAACATTTATTGAAAGATCTATTCTCATTGGACCATATTGTCTCATATATTACGCAACTAGTTGTTATACTTGCTATTTTTGTCACTCTCTTTTAAGTTTAATGAAAATTCTCGTTTTTTTTTTTTTAAAAAAGATAATTAAATGAATTCATGAAGTGAGTTTCACCTATATATATTATAAGATAAGTTTTTGAAAGTGGTATATCAACATATGGGATTATATACTCTTAAAAATATGGATTTTTTTTACCTAATTTGCTATCATTAATAAATCAATCGCACTTTAAGTCTCATTTGATATATGTCTTCCAGTAGCAATATATCAATGTATATACTTTGGATTCAACTCACTACAAAAAAAAAAGAGACTTTTTTAGCCATCAAAAATTTTACTACCAAAACAAAGAAAATGAAGAAAATCTCATATTTTTGAATCTTTTTAAAGTAAATAAGAGGTTTTGAAAATATTTGTAGTACATGTTTAATTTACAATGTAAATAAGAAATATTTATATTGTAAACAAAGTGGTAAATCTATTATTTGCGCCAAAAATTCATTTCTTATAATTTGCATCGTAAACAAAGGGGTACATAAATTATTTACACTATAAATTTGATAATATTTTACTAAAAATATTTTTGAAACCTACTACTTACTACAATTAGTTTTAGAAAAGTAATATTTCCTCTAATTTCCGGCCAAAGAATTTTGGTAGCAAATGGTAGCAGAAAGTCATAGAACAAACTAAAATCTCTACTGCCAATTTTGGTAGCAAAATAAGATGTTTTCGCTATCAAATTTTCATTTGATAGCCGAAAATATAGTGCCACGCCATTTTGGGTATTCGGCGCTGAGGATTTTTTGCTACCAATACAAATTTTATAGCAAAAAGAATATTTTCCACCAAATATTTGGTTTCAAAAATATACATTTTATTACCAAAACGTGTTTGTTAGCCAAAAAATTGTAACGTCCCGAAATTTATTTAATATTAATGTAATGTAAATGATGAATTAGTGTGCCATAATTAACGTTTTAACATTAATTAGATTTTTGGTTGGATTTTAAATTTTTGGTTGTTTTGTTAATTTGATGAATCCAAATGATTTCTTATTGTTTTAAAATGATGTTTTGAGTTTTAAAACACAACAATTTGTAAAATGTTAAAAATACTCCGTTTTGTAAAACCGTGGGCGGCACATGGTTTTCGCACAGTAAAACCGTCCACCGATTTTCTCTATTTATTTCCTTCCTCTCTCCCTTTCTCCTCACTCTCATGCATCTCTCTCTCTCTCTCAATTTCTCTCTCGGCAGCACTCTCTCTCTCTACATCTCTCTCAAATTTTTGAAACCAAATTCGAGTCCAAGCTTCGGGTTAGCAAGGAGGAGGCTCGGGGACGTGATTCGGCAACCGAGAACGCGGATTGAAGCTTCGATTCGAGGTTAGATTCGAAATTTCTAAACTTTTTACAAAATTTTCAATTTTGTGCATTTTTGAAATCTAGGTTTGTTTGAGTTTAGAAAACCTTGGATTTGAGTTAAATGAACTTAGAACAACTAGAATCTAAGCTTAGATTGAAGAAAAAAGGATTGAATTCAAGATTTTTCATTTTTCTCCTCATTTTCTTATTTTCGGATTTTTGAGGATTTCGAGTTTAAATCTTGTTTAAATGAGCTCAAACATGTTCTAGTATGTTTTTCTATCAACTATGATTGTTTTCATGCCTGGGATTTGAGAAAAACAGGTTAGAATCAAGATTTGAATTTTGGGGATCGAGAAACCCGTGGCTGGGATTTCTGGATTTTCCCAGTTCGACAGGCCGGAGTGATGATCGGCAGGCCGGTGTTCTTCCGACCGGCAGGCCGAACCTGGGGAAGTGTTCGGCCGACCGAACTTTGCTTCCGGCAGGCCGAACTGTGCAGTTCGGCCGGCCGAAGCAGGGCGTCCGGTAGGCCGACCGAGGCATGGAAAATTTTGTGATTTTTACCCGTTTTCACTATTTTGAACCCTGATTTAAATCTCAACCTTATAGAATGATTTTAAAGGTACAAATGGCACACTAGGACATCATGAAATGATTTAGTAACATAGAATGTCTCGAACTAGATATTGATCGACTTAGTTTGTATCTAGGATCGTTCGTGGTTCCGTGGAGCTAACGTATAGCGGATTACGGTGTGGGGCACCGGCACGAGTATTGAGGTAGGACTTTTATCTTATTTCTTTGGTAGCCTGGTTTTCGAAATGATTTGGCTTTGAAAAGGATTTCCATCAAAATGTTTTCAAAGGTTGTTTGAAAATGAATTTATCGGCTATATTTTAATATACCGTGATCTGAAATGAATTTCATAACGAATGTAATTGACAACACTCGGTAATTGGGTTTTGAATGATAATGATAATACACACATAGGCATGATGCCATATCAGAGATCGGGTCGTGTAGCGATCGACCTTGGGGGCAGGTCCCGAAACCCAGCTGGGCCACTACGGTGGTGATGTCATGGTTTGCCTAGGTAAAAGAAAAATGGTGTTTTCGATTGTACGAGTAGACTGTTCTGTGTCAGAATGGCTCTACTCAAATTATGTATTTATTTATTTATTTAAGTTTTCTTTTGAGTACTCCTAACAATGAAATGTTTCTTTAAATTAAATTATTTTATAAAACCTAGTCCTACTGAGCCTTTCGCTCACGTTTTATTGTTTTAAATGTTCCCCCTCTAGGTGGTTTCCCATTTAGGTTTGGAGAGGATTCTTCGGACCGAACTCAGGAGCATTAGGAGGATTAAATCATATTTTGTATTATTTAATCAAGGCATGTAAGATTCTAATTTTATTTGTATCTGGACTGTGATTGTATTTATGATATTGTCAGAATCATGTGTGTGCACAAGTTGTGGGTTGTGGAACCCATATTCGTGGTTTTTATTTAATTTTTATTCTTTGCCTAATATTTATAAATTATTTTATAAAATGTGGTGGAAAAACTTCTTATTCCTTACTTAATTTGATTCTTAAACCATTGATTTTAATCAAATTCTTATTTAATTAATCTAAATAATCCGCCACGTCACCTCCCGTACTCCGGGGCGTGACAAAAATATAGCGCGAAGCTAAACGGTTAAAATGACAATGTAAGAATATAAAAACTAGGAATAGATGTAATGTACAATGGATATTGTTCGATACATCATATAACACCAATTCCCCAAAATAAAATTACCAATGTTGCTAGGATATGATAGTATAAGGTATATTGTTGATTCCGTTGAAACACTGAGGCCGTTTGGTGTTGTTTTCAAAATAAATAAAAATGTTTTTGCTTTGAAAAATGAAAATTTTTGAGAATTGTGTTAAGAGTGTTTTTAAAATTTTTTTCTCAAAAATCGTGGAAAAACAGTTTTAAAAATTTTAAGAACAAAACCAAACAAGCCCACCAATTTCCAATTCTCCACTTATGTTTTTGTCCTAAATGCTTTTATCAAAACTGAAGATATGCGTATACAAAGTCAAACCTAAGATAAATTTTATTACAAAACAAAATCCATGTCCACATCCAAACTATGACTTAGGTTGTCATCCCTGCCTCCGAAGCATATTTTTCATCTACATAAAACTCAAGCACTAGGGATATGTTTCTTTCTTCTATTACCTGTTAATGAAATACCAAACAAGGAAAGAATTGATGTGATATATGCTACAAAGGCCTTGCAAAGCTAAGAAATGAAGTACTTAACTAATACAGCATTTATCCGATGTTCGGCACATTGGTTCAAACCAAATAACAGTGTAAAGCTCTCATATGCTGCAGTGTAAAATAAAAACTACACTGTAAAGCTTTTACATACTATAGTGTTTGAACTAAATTTTTCAGTTTAAACTGGTTTAACAAACACCCTATTAATTAACATAAAAAATGAGTTAAAAGATCCAAATTATTCAACATTTGATTTTCTCTTTATCATTTATCAAACAGTAAAAAGATAAATGCAAGGGACTAGACAAGACTCAATTCAACTCTATGGGGAGACTAAATTTAGGTATATGACGTTACTGCCATGAAACACAGAAACAGTAAAAGCAAGCTAGGTGGGTTTTGATAAATACACGCGAAGTATAAACGAGAAGACCGAGTTCTTGCGTTGGTGGGGGAAAAACAGGATTACTTGCTTACAAACATAGAGAAAAAAATGTACAATAAAATTTAAGAGGAGCCTAGAAACATTGGATGTTTGGCAAATGAATTCAATTTCACCAGTTTGAGCTCAAACACTGTTAGGGTATTTGAGAGAGTAGTTTGAACCATTGGTTTAGATTAGAGAACTATACCATGTAAGAGATTTACATTGTAGTTTTTTTTACTGTAGCATGTAAGAGTTTTACACTATTCACAGTTCAAACTATTGGTTTAAACTACTCTTTCAAACACCATATGTAGCATGTGGGAGCTTTATACCACCGTATGTTTTTATTTTATATTATAGCACACAAGAACTTTACACTGTTCACGGTTCAAAATCATGAATTTAAATTCATTTTCCAAACACAGTTGCAATTTTAAGAAACTAAAACATAGTGCTATGTGCAAACACTATCCACTTATGAGCATGAAGTTTCGGTAGATTAGAATGTCCTACATCTACATACAAGTTTGCATATGAAACAACAAAAAAGGCTGCTTCGTTTTTAAGTTTTCCTCATTAGCCCATATAAGTAGGCAATATGTTCTGCCAGCAATGTTCCATACTGCTAAAAATTCATAAATCTAAATTTTCCAAAACGCTAAGGACAAGAGTGGAAAGACTGGTTAAGGGAGCTTCAGAGATCTCTTACCAGAAGGGTGCTTGCTCCAGAGGACCTGGCTGTCGATGGTGGTGAGGTGCCTATCGTCAAAGCATTTCCATGTTTTGATCGACGTCATGCCTCCCCATCTGCCCTTTTCCAGTTTCTCCAATGTTGCTACCACAACCCTGGCTCTCCTTGCCCATCCAGCCTTCCCATACGCATGATATCCGAACCCTCTAGCATAACATAGATGTATACCAGTTAGTTCCCCGCAAAAGTCATTCAGATGATCGTGGCCTGTGCAAACTGCCTTCACATCCCGGGCTTCAACCATGGTCGCGAAGAAACCCAAGTTCACTGATGCAGAACTAATGCCTTCCTGCTTGACACCCGTGAATTTGACGAGTCGTAATTAGCAAATTCTGGCAATGGTATGTGAAAGTATGCGAGCCCCGGTGCAGGTCCTTTCAGCGGATGTGGCTTATTCTCATGTTCTCTCTGCAAGATAAAATGTAAAATAACATAATATATCAAGGCTAGCTAATAGAAATCACACTTCAAGCTCAACATAAATTACTTGCACATATTAAAAAATGCATTAATTCCATTGATCCAAAAGACTAAAAATCAGTAAGTTAAGTACCCTAAGCTTTCAAGAAGTGCGTTCGAACCAGTATTGCTGAGAGGCTTTGATCCAATCATAAAAAGAAACGGAAGGGACTTTGGAGTAATCTCCACTATCAAGGAAGTAGAGATTGAGGACCGATTTGTTTTCAAAACTAGAGCCTCCGGCTCCACCAACCTCAAGATTATAGTTTCCAAAACCATCAATAAACTCAATATCTGAAGGGTTGAGTTGAGACAAAGTGTTCTTCAACCCAACTATGTGCTTCATTACACCTTCCCTTGAGAGGGCAGATTCCTGGTCATGGTTCCCCAACACCGCAGCCCACGGGATGTTGGACGAGATTGCGGGTGCAAATGCAGCATTCAACGACTTTGCAGCATCCGTGGAGTCGGCTGCGAATATATTTTCCCCTGTTGACTCAAAAGACAATGAAAATATGCCCAAAACTTGTAGTCAAGGCGAATTGGCCAATTGGGCAAGTGGGAAAAAAAAACAAGATAGAGTTATAACAAAATCTAATCCTCTATCTCTGTGCTTTAATAGAGATTGTAAAGTAACAAGTTTTCAAAGTTAAATTCATCTTCTGAATGAAAATTTTACCGCACATACACACACACACACACACACATATATATCTTTTCCAAAACTCACACTTACAAACACACACCAAAAACAAGAACAACCAGAAAGACTAAGATAAATCAAAAAGAATAAAGACCTTTTCAGAAATGGGTAAGCTGGAAATTGGAAGAAAACAAGATTACCGGTGAAAACGATGAGGTGGGGTTTCTCAGCAAGAATCATTCGGTGGATGAAAGCTGAAGTGTTAAGATCAGAACAGCCCTTGACCTGACTTGGAAGAACATCCAAGCAGGGAGTGGACTTTCCATCAGCAAAGTGCATGTCAGCCACTTGGAGTATCTTGAACTCTCCATTTGAACCAAATCTCAGCTTCTTTCGATGTTTTTCTTGATGTTTCTCAGCTCCCAACACACTGATCGGAAGCAGACACAACGACAAAACTATCAACAACAAAAACCCAACATTTGAATTCAAAATTATTGACTTCTTCTTTTTCTTGGTATCAATATTCTCAGGAATGGAACAAGACTTGATAGAAAACTGTAACCGTTTGTAATACTAAAGATTTTCAGTTGAAACCAACCAAATTTCTTCACGGTTTTGAATTCAAATAGTCTCCTATTTAAGTTTTCATTAAAACCATAATAAGAAATTTGGTAATTGTATTTTTTAAAGCAGTATAAAAAATTTAAAAAATACTTGATGGAAGAATTTTTATGTACTGCAAAAATAAGTTTTTTCACATTTATATTATGTTGAATGAGAAACTTGGTTCCCCAAGTCCACAAATCTCTTTTGAAACTAAAACACCATCAACTAAGTTTTGAGAGAACTTGTAAGCTCCCAAGAGATGCAGCCACGCTTGCAGCCGAAGGACACCGTTGGACTGCTCGTTAGCAATGGCCGGAGGTACGAAATTTTTCACGCTTCCGTTATGATTTTGTTATGCATATTGTGTTGGCATGATAGAATCGCTTTATAGTATTATATTTGGTCTCAAAGCCATTTGACCTCTACCTTGCATGAACTGTGTTAGTTAGTCACGGTTGAAATTTTATTTTTTTTGATTTCTGGGTTTTTTGAATTTAGCGTTTCTTAATTGAAAATAAGGTTAAAAATCATTAAGACATTGGATTTCTAAGAATTCTGCAATTTGAAACGTCAAAAACGGTGTTCGGATAGTGAAAAACGAGCCGAGCCTGAAACCGGGTTAGAATTCGGATCAGCCAGGTCAAAACGACCCGGTTCAAGGTTGAAGATGACACAAAACAACATGTCGTTTGGCCTTGGGTCAGCCAAAATAACACACCGTTTTTGGCAAAAAAGGGCGTTTTTCCCAGCAAAGAAAACGACATGTCATTTCAGTCCATAAAGATCAAAACGACATGTTGTTTGGACTGTCAACGGGTTGAGTTTCAGTTAATGAAACTACACATCGTTTTTTAGCTTAATGCCCAAAACGACATGTCGTTTTCAATAGGAGAAAATTAAAAAAAAAAAAACCAAAAATTAAAAGAATTTTGATATTTTCAAAATTTCATAAAGTGATATGTTTTTGAGGAAAGTTTCATAAAATTTTTTAGATTTTATAATTTTATGAGATTTTCTTAATATCCACAATTTTGATACTTTTATGAAAATTTTCATATTATGGAATAAATTTATGAAAATTTTATAATTTTGAATATTCATAATTTTTTGTATTTGTTATGAATATTATACAGTGTTGGTGTGGATATAATTTTATAAATTTATATGCATATAGTGTTCATTATGTATAATTTGTGATTTAAAATTATGCATGCAATATTACGTTAAATAATTTAGTACATTTAAATTTTGTGCATTAGTGTGCTAAATTATGTTTTTGAATGTATAGTTTTAATCTATGTATAATGAATATTGGTACATAAATTATGGATTCTTTGTTCATCTTTATTTATTGCTTTAAGAAAATGCAATTTATTTATGAGCAAAAATTTTAGAATAAATGTCTAGTGATGTATATAATTTTTGAATAATTAAAGAGTAGTCACAGCATTTATGATTATGCAAAAATTATATTAAATATTTGAATCACATATGGTAAAAGGACATTAAATTGTGATTAATCATATATAATATGATAAATTTTATCCCATAGGAATTTTTATTATATTTAATATGATTAGTTAGGATGATGTATCAAATTATCTTTCTTAATTTACCCACAGGAATTAAGAAAAGGGAAAATAATTTGACAGTGTCATCATAAGGATATATGAGTCTATTTGAATTAAAAATTTAGCCCACAGGTAATTTTTATGTCATTTGATTCATATTTTAATGCATGATTTACATTAGTAAATATGTCATAAAGTATTGTATCCTCAATTTAGTAACATAAGCATGTATGTTTTATTACACAGCCTTACAAACTATGAATTACTTAGATTTTCAATGTGACATTCCTGAACTTAAGGGTGATAACTATAAGGTGTGGAAGGAGAGAATTTTCCTTCATTTAGGCGTAAGAGACATTGACTTTGCTATCTGCAAGGATGAACTATCTGCCATTACGGAGACCAGCCAACTAGATGATGTTGATCGTTATGAAAAACGAGAGCGATCTAATTGCTTCTGCGTAATGTTCATAAAGACCAAGTTCTCGACTGGCATACATGGTTCATTGGAGCAATATGACAATGTGCGAGCTTTGATGAAGGCAATTGATGAACAGTTTGTTACATCAGATAAAACTTTTGCAAGCACCTTAATAATGAGGTTTTCTTCCATGAAGCTTACCGGAATTCATGGTGTGCGTGAGCACATCATGCAAATGAGGGATATAGCGGCTCAGCTGAATACTCTTGAGGTTGAGATGTCTAAAGCCTTCCTTGTACACTACATCCTCAACACTCTCCCACAACAATATGGACCATTCAAAATATCCTACAACACACATAAGGATAAGTGGTCCATCAATGAATTGATGACCACGTGTGTTCAGGAAGAAGGAAGGCTTGTTATGGAAGCTGGATAGAGTATGCATTTGACAACTCAAAGGAAGAATAAGGGACAAGCCAAAAATAAAGGAAAAGGCATACTGCCTGCATAAGCTGATATCAAGAAGGAATCTAGGTGCTTTTTTTTGCAAAAAGAAGGGGCACATAAAGAAAGATTGTCCTAAATATCAGAAATGACTTGATAAAAAAGGTACTCAATTCTCACTTGTTTGTTACGAATCTAATATGGTTGATGTTGAGTATAACACATGGTGGATTAACTATGGTTCCACAATCCATGTCATTAATTCCTTGCAGGGGTTGCGAAACCTAAGGAAGCCAGTAGGAAATTAGTGCATCTATTCAGGCAACAAGATGCGCTTACATGTTGAAGTAGTCGGAACATACAGATTAGTTTTAAGTAGTGGTTTTATTTTAAAGTTGGAAAAGATATTTTATACTCCTAGTTTTTCTAGGAATTTAATTTCTGTTTCAAGGTTTGTACCGTTGAGTTTTTCCTTTAATTTTTCAGATACTATATTTAGTTTGTTTTACATATATGAACTTATTAGAAATGGTACGTTGTCGAATGGTCTTTTCAAAATTAATTTACAAGATAAAGTTTCTTATACTTCTATGCATGTTCATGATAATGCCGGCATTAAGAAATGTGTTATGAATGAAGATTCCTCTATGTTGTGGCACCGCAGGTTGAGTCATATCTCTATTGAGAAAATAAAGAGATTAGTGAATGATGGGGTACTTAATACTCTAGATTTTACTGACTTTGACACTTGTGTGGACTGCATAAAGGGAAAGCAGACCAATATGTCAAAGAAAGGTGCCAAGAGGAGTTCAGACATATTAGAGATCATACATACAGATATTTGTAGTCCAGACATAGACGCGTATAGTCAAAAGTATTTCATTACTTTTATTGATGATTACTCACGTTATATGTATCTCTACTTGCTTCATAACAAAAATGAAGCTATAGATGCCTTTAAGGTGTTTAAGGCAGAAGTAGAGAAACAATATAGTAAGCAAATAAAGATAGTGAGATCTGATAGAGGTGGTGCATACTATGGTAGATACACCGAAGATGGACAAGCGTCTGGTCCATTTGTAAAGTTTCTTCAAGAACATGAGATAGTTGCCCAGTACATTATGTTTGGTTCTCCAGATCAGAATGGTGTAGCAGAAAGAAGAAACCGAACATTGTTGGATATGGTGCGGAGTATGCTTAGCAGCTCTAAGCTTCCTAAGTCCTTGTGGACTGAAGCTCTGAAGACAACTGCGTATATATTAAACCAAGTTCCAACCAACGTTGTCTCAAAGACACCATTCGAGTTCTGGAAAGGTTGGAAACCAAGTTTGCGACATGTATGCGTTTGGGGATGCCCGTCTAAAGTGAGAGTCTATAATCCACAAGAAAAGAAGCTAGACTCAAGGACTATAAGTGGATATTTTGTTAGTTATACTGAACGGTCTAAGGGATACAGCTTTTATTGTTCATCACATACTACTAGGTTTGTGAAATCAAGAAATGCAAAATTTCTTGAGAATGACTTGATTAGTGGGAGCGATCGATCCTGGAACACCGTTCTAGAGAAAGATCATATAGATGCTCAGCCTTCCACTTCATGTGATAGAGTGATTGTTATACGCAACACACCTACAGTTCAAACAAGTGTTGAATAACAGCCAGTCATTTAAGTTTCATAGACTGCTGATCAATAAGCAGTAGATCCAGCTGAACAACAGATACAAGAAACTGTTGAACAGCCAGTTGATCAACATGCTCCTCAAGAGAATGTTGAACCAGCATTTAGGAGATCTACTAGAATAAGGCGATCAGCCATTCCTAGTGACTATATTGTGTATCTACAGGAGTCTGACTACAACATAGGAGCAGAAAATGATCCAAAAACGTTTTCATAAGCCATGAGTTGTAAGGAATCTAACTTTTGATATGATGCCATGAAAGATGAGATGAACTCTATGTCATCTAATAGAGTCTGGGATCTTATCAAGTTGCCTGAAGGTGTAAAAGGTATTTGATGAAAATGGGTCTTCAAGATGAAGAAAGACTCATTAGGCAACATTGAGAGACATAAGGCAAGACCGTTGCTAAAGGATTCACTCAAAGGGAGGTATAGATTATACTGAGACTTTTTCTCCTGTATCTAAAAAGGACTCCCTTCGTATGATTTTGGCATTAGTGGCTCATTTTGATTTTGAGTTACATCAGATGGATGTGAAAACAGCATTTCTCAATGATGATCTAAAGGACGAGGTTTATATGAAACAACTTGAAGGATTCTCCTCTAGTGATGGTGAGCAATTGGTGTTTGAAACAGGCCTCCTGTCAATGGTATTTGAAATTCCATGATGCCATCACTTCATTTGGTTTTGAAGAGAACATCATGGATCAATGTATATATCAGAAGGTCAGTGGGAGCAAGATTTGTTTCCTTGTTTTGTTTGTGGATGATATCCTTCTTACAACCAATGATAAGGGGTTTCTATATGAGGTGAAACAATTCCTTTCTAAGAACTTCGATATGAAGTACATGGGTGAGGCATCTTATGTCATTGGCATTAAGATCCATAGGGATAGATCTCGATGCATTTTGGGACTATCGCAGGAAACCTATATCAATAAAGTCTTAGACAGATTTCGGATGAAAGATTGTTCACCAAGTGTAGCACCCATTGTGAAGGGTGATAAGTTCAATCTGAACCAATGCCCAAGGAATGATTTCGAGAAAAATCAAATGAACAATATTCCTTATGCTTCAGCTGTTGGAAGCCTTATGTATGCTCAGGTCTGCACAAGACCTGACATTGCATTTGTTGTAGGAATGTTGGGCAAATATCAGAGTAACCCAGGCATTGACCACTAGAGGGCTGCAAAGAAGGTGATGAGGTACCTTCAAGGCACAAAGGACTACATGCTTATGTATAGGTGAACTGACAATTTAGAGGTGATTGGCTACTCTGATTCAGACTTTGCTAGCTGTGTTGATTCGAGAAAATCAACTTCTGGTTATATTTTCATGCTAGCCGAAGGAGCTGTTTCTTGGAGAAGTGGAAAGCAAACGTTGGTTGCTACTTCCACAATGGAGGCAGAGTTCGTTTCTTATTTTGAGGCTACTTCGCATGGTGTATGGTTGAAGAGTTTCATGTCAGGCCTTAGAATTGTAGATTCTATATCTAGACCATTAAGAATATAATGTGACAATTCAGCTGCTGTCTTCATGGCTAAGAATAATAAGAGTGGCAGTCAAAGTAAACATATCGACATTAAGTACTTAGCCATAAGGGAACGGATTAAGAAAAATAAAGTGGTCATTGAGCATATAAGCACTGAATTGATGATCGTAGATCCTTTGACAAAAGGAATGCCACCAAAGTCATTTAAGGATCATGTAGTTCATATGAGACTTGGTTCCATAATGTAAATTTGTTTGTACATACAATTTACAGTCTTAATGAAACTCTAATTCAGTTGTGATGTTTTCTCATATTTGATTTGCGCATAAAGTTATTGGAGGAAAATTCACATTTAGTAGGACCAAGAATAAACATTGGGTTTATTCATAAAGTTAAGTTACCATATAGGGAATAAAGTCTGAGAAACAATACATAGTAATATATGGAAGATAATACTCACAATTTAGAGAAATTATCGCCATGATTCATATATTTGTTTCCTGAAAGTTTGGGTTTAGTGAATATAAGGTTAAATGTGGAGACCAAGTGGGAGAATGTAACCGTTTGTAATACTTAAGGTTTCCAATTGAAACCAATCAAATTTCTTAACGGTTTTGAATTCAAATGGTCTTCTATTTAAGTTTTCATTAAAACCATAATAAGGATTTTGGTAATTGCATCTTCTGAAGCAGTATAAAAATTGCTTGGTGGAAGGATTTCTATGTAGTGCAAAAATAAGTTTTTTCATGTTCATATTATGTTGAACGAGAAACTTGGGTCCCCAAGTCCACAAATCTCTTTTGAAACTAAAACACTATCAACTAAGTTTTGAGAGGACTTGGAAGCTCCCAAGAGACTCAGCCACGCTTGCAACCGAAGGACACCGTTGGTTGCTCAGTAGCAATGGCCGGAGGTATGAAATTTTACACGCTTCCGTTATGATTTTGTTATGCATATTGTTTTGGCACGATAGAATCGTTTTATAGCATTATAAAAACGTCATATTAAGACACTTTTTTTTTTGCTGAGACAAGTAGTAGTTTTTGGCTCTGCTTTGTTTTCTTTCTTGCTTTATTTTTTACTCTTCCTTATCCGTATTTATTTAATGAACCACGGATTGCACCAAAAACGTTTATTTCTAGGGAGGAAAGAAAAGTAGAAAGCGATAAACGAATAAATAGAACAACGCTTTTAAAGAACGGTCTTTATTTATTTATTTTTGAGTAATCAAACAAAAATGTCACGATTTCATAATATTTTCATACTCGTAGCTGTCTTAGTCAAAAAAAAAAAAAAGTCACGCTTTCATATTATTTTCATAGTCATAGCTGTCTTGATTTTGCTTCTGTTATATCAATAACAACAAAAATATCTCCTTTTTTATTGTCATATGCATAAGAAAATTATATATATGTGTGTATGTGTGTATATGTATGTGTTACAAGCTTCATTCTTTTTTCCTTTTTTTTTTTTAACTTTTTTAAACTGGCATATGAATGGAAAAAGTAAAATACGAGTT
Source organism: Artocarpus heterophyllus (assembly GCA_025403435.1). NCBI lineage: Eukaryota > Viridiplantae > Streptophyta > Magnoliopsida > Rosales > Moraceae > Artocarpus > Artocarpus heterophyllus. The sequence continues at coordinate 6,026,618 of CM046329.1, forward strand.
ATTATTTCATATTTGGAAATTATACTCTATAATAAACCAAACGGTATTATTTTACTGTAGTAATTTCGCTCCTCAGATGCGTCCAAAAATGAGTTTCATTTTTGATCCCAAACATGTGAGCAAGCGAAACACATTGTGTTCACGGGCACTTTTTTTGTTTGTTTGTTTTTTTTTGTTTTGTTTTGTTTTTTTTTCCTTCTCTAAGATGTTAGAAAATATCGTATCATTAACATGCTAGTTGTCGCCAAACATTTTAAAAAATATTTACATCGTAGTTAAGAAAAAAGTTTTACCAATTCTTTTCCTATTTGTTCGTTGGCTGGGATTCTGACCATTGGAAGTGTCTTCTTAGGAGTCACGATCCACATAACCAAGGGCAAATTTGAAGAAAGCTAAAGCGCAATAATACAAGATAAAAGGGCTTCTAGGGGAAAAACGACAAGACTTGACTTGACCAACCTCGCTATACAAGTCGTTCGACACGTTTGCCGTTGGATTATAAATAAAAATGGCAAGTGACTTTTATTTTCTTGACAAAAATAAATAATAAAATAAAAAATAAAAACTGAAGGGCGAGGAATTTGTAAAAATAACTTTTGGAGAAAATTTTTTTTAGTCAATGATTTTTTTTAGACAATTTTTAACATAAAAAAAAAATTTTATACATCAAAACAGTTTTAATTTTTTTCATCTTGTCTCCTGTTATAATTATTTTTTTATTTAAAAAAAAAAAACTAAAACAACCTACTTACACAAATAAAACATATTTTTTAATTCAAAATGAGAAGATGTCGTTTCTTCTATTCAATTTTTTTTTTTTCTTTCTTTAAATTCTTCCCTTTAGAACTATTTTACCAATTGGAAGAAGCACTTGTTTGCAGCCTTCAACTGACAACTTAAGAAGCGTTTAGTTCCTCTGAAAGTTTCAGGGAAGCATTCATTGTCCTTGCAATATTGGACCTTATTATGAATAATTATCCAGACTGCTACACTTTTTCACCAGCGGATTGATTTATGCCACGTGTTAAAGTATTTGCAATGTATGCCACAAAATCACCCCTACTCTTTAAAGGCTGGCGGAGAAAAGGTGCTTTTTAACCTGAAACTTTACTCTGCAAATTAAAGAGCACGCCTCCTCTCTTCTCTCATTCTCCATAACCTCCATCAGTTTCTTATTCCCTCGTAACATAATGAACCTTCAAACTCCAACAACAAGAAGAAGAAGAAGAAGCCCTTCTTCTCCAAACTCCAACTACAATGGCGAAACCACCGACTCCCTCGATCCTCACCGTCTCTGCGAGGGCTTCGACAACCTACCCGACGACGATGGAGGCGGCTTCTCCTACAAGGCTCCGACAAGCCCAATGCACTTCGCCATGTTCTATTTTTAATTCCAATATCAGTAGTAAACCGGTAAATTCTGAAATTTACAACTTGTACGTAGTGTACTTTAGTTAAGATGAGTGTGTATGTAAATTCCGAATTTGCAAGTTGCTGTAGTTAAAAGTGCGGTAAATTAATAGAACCATGTTTTATTGTCTTGATTTATCTTGGGGAGGGGCAATTTGGTAAGCACACTAAAGTAACTAAAGTAGCAGGGGACACTTTTTCAAATGTTTTTTTTTGGGCATTTATGTCGATGCAACACTTTGTCTAAAGATCCTGTTATTATTAGCCCACCTAGTTTTTTTTTTTTTTTAAAGGTTGGTTTGGGGGTGTTATTAAAACTAAAATTTTTAAACTGAAATATATAACATATGAGAGTTTTATATTATAATTTATTTTTTTAATCTTTATAATATATAAGAGTTTTACATTATAACAATTAAAAATACTCCTTAAATTTGACCTTGTTGATGAATAAAATCGAGGTAAAAAACCAACAAGAGAAGACTTAAAACTTTCAGCGGTATCTTGAGGACATTTGCTTTGGAAAGTAACTTGCATGAAGCGATAAGAAGCAGCCCCTTTTACTCACCTCTGAATCTATAGATAAATTTTTTTTTTAAGAAATTAAAAACATAAAGCCTTGAATCAAGCTACTAGAAATAAAAATATAATGTTGTCAACTAATTCATGTAATGAAATGTAAAGCATGTTGTTGTTACCAGATCATGATCATTACAGGAAATTCTTGCCAACCAATTTCCAGGCTTCACCCTTCACATGTTGAATAGTAACATTTCATTTCGATTGGCACGTCAAAGCCGCTAATAAACGGTGTTCAATGGTCATACTTGTCAACATTTTCACATCCCAACCAAATAACTTGTGATAGCTGTCAAGTATATCTACAGACTAGAGAGTTTCTCTGTGTCTCTCACACACTCTCTCTCTCTCTCGCTCTTTATTTTTGTAAAGGGCTTTGAGGTTAAAGAAGAATCAGGCCCTTTTTTGGGGTGGGGTGGGGTGGGGTCGGAGTAAAGGGCTGAGAGAAATTTTGAAACATATTACAAAAAACTTCACCTTTGGATTTATGATATGAACACTGAAGTTTCGGAGTTTCGGAATCGAAACGTGGCATAAATTCAAAACACACTACTGTTGCGGCTTGAATTTGAAAACAAGAGCCTTAGATGCTAAACAGACATAGCTCTCTTTCTCAAGCCCAACTCAACTCTTCATATTGGCAGGTACTACTACCTAAGCATTAGCAAAATTGTGAACATATTGGATACACAAAAACACATGCCCTCATTTCTCCTTGTTAGGTCTCTATAGTTGAGACGTCTCTTAAATGAAACCACTTCCTTTCCCTAGTCATCTCCAGATCAAACATGCTTATGAATTCAACCAGAAAGAACCCCTGTTCTTACCGAACCACACAAGAGCAAGAGATTTTTATATCGTGATCAAAACTCCCTCTAAATATTAGCCTTTTTTCAAAGCTTAAAGTTTATGAAGAAAGACATCTTAGACAAGTTCAGATCAATTCTATACAATTTCATACAATGATCTATTGCAGCGCATGACAAGAAAATGATCCAACCTTTCTTTCAGATAAACAACAGAGTTCACGAGCAAGCAATGAACATGACAAGAAGGACAAATTACACAGACAATACACATAGATCTACAGAAGCGCAACGCTGAAGAAAATTAGATAATTTATGTGTCCTTATCTTTTTCGGCTATTGCAGATGACTTGAACCAAGGTATCCATGCTGATGTTGTCTTCTGATACAGCCTGTAAGCTTCAGCTCTGTAAGCCTGCTTCAGCATTCGGTCTTCCACAAGCTTAGTCACGTAAGCTAAACACATACTGTTGATGAGAGATCCAACAAAGGTCCATCCATGTCCGAGGTTCCAAGAGAAAACAACTAGCCCCCACCACCACAATTGCTCTCCAAAGTAGTTGGGGTGTCGAGAATAATGCCACAAGCCCCAGTCAAGATTGGTCACCAACGGCTTCCCAACCTCCTTCAGCTTTTCGTTTCTAGTAACAAACTTGTGGAGTTGCGTGTCAGCAAAGAACGCGATGGTTATGCCAGAGACGCAAACAATGGTGGCGACAAAATCCCAGATGTTTAATGGCTCATCCACCGAGTGGATCACATAAAGTGGAAGGCAAACACCAATCAAAAATACCTGAAAAAGTAGGGTAAAATCAAGTAAAAGAAGCCAGCACCACTTAGTTGGCACTAACGCTATGTGCAAGTGCAACAATTGATTTATCAATTTTTGATCCGTTATATACTCACATATCAACTTTGAGATCTATTTAGGACCCCAAATAGGTTTTATGCAATTTTCATTTGTTTGGAAAACTAACTGCAATAGTTATAATTATAAATAACGGTTAACAATTGTTATCACTCAGTTATTAAGTACATTTTGGCGAAAGACATACAATGGCTATCATGTAAGTAGCCCCTGTTAAGAGCGATACTATTTGTCCCCATGGGCTAAAACCTCACCCTCTTACAAAAAATAGGCCCCACCTGTAAGGCCTACCTAAGTCCCACAAGTGGGATCCACCCCTTGTGTGAGAGTGGGGCTATAGAGCCATGGGGTTATACAACATATTTCTCAACCACAACTAAGTAGTAGCAGGTCCCACATGCGGGCCAGCTACACCAAAGACTCGCTATTACAAATAGTGGTGCTGGATACCACTTTTACCAAATAACATTACACATTATGCAATTTCCTACCTACATTGTGTTTGTATCTTTGAGTAATGGTTGTACTTACGCTCTTGATACCTCGCATTTTTCATTAGAACAATGATAACTGACACTTACCGTGTTTAAGCATCATGCATTAATAAAAACTCAGTCTTACATGTTGATCCCACAGCAGGAGATCCAAAAGTAGAGTCTATGTTCTATCAACTGCGCTGCTTAACACTGGTGTTGCCTTTTTTTTACATTAACCGGCTATGGAAGCCCAGTGCGAACTTTTATCAAACAGTGATTAGGCATTCAAATCAAGCTTCATTATTTCCTAATCCCGTAACTATAAACAGAGAAACACACGTCATACCTGCTGTGATACATAGACGGCGAAGAAGGAGACCCACCACCAGTGCTTACCATACTGGCTTCTCATATCAGTGAACCTCCAATCTTCCCTGGAGCCCCACTGCCACTTTTCCCTCCTGAAATAGTTATGAGTAAGCCTAACACTCCACACCCATGTCAGCAATATCGCCACTCTCGATCTCCACCAATTGTAGTCCCCCAAAGGGTGACTTGCATAGTAAAGAGACAGCATTACCGGTATCACAGTCCAATACAAATCAATCATCTGAACACATTTCCCAAAAGGAAACAAGAAAAAAGAAAAACCCAGATCAACAAATGAACAAAATTGAACAATTATCCAAAAAATAAAAAATAAAAAGAAGGAATGAAGGTGAACGAACCCAGTGGCTGGAGAGGATTTGGCTGATGACCCAGAAGAGGACATTGACATTGAGGAAGAAGAGGAGGTTGGCCAACAAGAGAGGGTGGTTGTAGCACCAATTCCAAAGAGAATTGTTGTCTTGGCTCGATCCTTTGTTATTACTAACATGGTTGAGGAAGGAGATGTGGAAGAGAATAGAGGGAAGAGGAACGAGAAACGCAATGGCAGCGTTCTTCAAATTGCGAGAAAAATCCCCCATTCAATCTTTTTTCTTCTTCGTATAGGTTTGAACAAAAAGTCCTGATCCTTTGGCGCTTGCTATTCTTTTGTGTTGGTTATTATCTCAAGTTGGTGCTTTTTAAACTAACGCATGAAGAGTATCCAAAATCGCCTGTTGCCGTTTTCAGCTAAATTACATTTATGACCCTAAACTTGTAGTCTTTTACATTTTGTTTTTTAAACTTTTAATTTAGGCATTTAGAATCTTAAACTTTATAATTTTTGACAATACAGACCAATTAACAACTAACATTAATTAATTGATGATAATTAGAATTTGAAGCTTTAAACTTTAAAAAGCCCACGATCCAACTTACCAATCAACAAAAAGTTTAAGGTCTACTTATGAAAAAATCTCATGTACTTTTTATAATAATTGTTGTCATTAACTGTTGGATTACAATTCAATAAATGTTAAAATTTTGGATGATATTTGCTAAAGTTAAAAGTTTAGGATCCAAGTTGCTAAAAACTGAGAATTCAGAGTGGATTGATGCAATGAATTCTTTTCTCTACTAGTCAATTGTATGATACTTTAAAAATTATTCACTTTATGTTTTTTTTTTCACTGTTTTAATTAATTTATTTATTGTGCCCTTTTGCACTTTGTTCAACGTCCACTTGTTTTTATCATATTCGACTTCTGTGTCTCCCTATTCATGTCTCTTTTATATCCTTTTAATAATATTTTGTCATGTTAATAAAGAGTGCGTTTGTTTCGTGTTTCGAATCATTTTGCTACAGTATTTTCTCTCATAAAAATTTAAATCTTCATTCAAATACTCTATTTCAATACTCGAACCAAACGGGCTCAAAATAATTTACCTCACATAGTTAGTGATATAATATTTTAATTAACATGACATTTTTATTGAGGTAGCATAATATTATTGGAAAGACATGAACGGAACATGAGTAAAAGGACACATGAGTTGATTTGTTTTTACCCATGCGAAAATGTATAGAGATGCCTCCGAATAATAGTCAATTACTAATTAGTCCTTCAAAAACGTATTACTTGATTTGTGACTTTTGGCGTTTTTATTAATCCTGGATTTTAGTTCAATTAGTTAGTTGCCTCATACACTTAACTATGGTAATCATTAATTATTTTTAAATTTAATGAACTGTTGCATGGTGTTGATAAATACTGAGGAAAAATTTTTGGAGGAGACGCTATGTTGACATATCATGCATCGATTGTCATTTGTATTTCGAGAATATTGATTTGAACTAATTAGTTTAAAAACGTTGTAGCATATAATAGTTTTATTATATTTTAGTTCAATTCAACTCTCTAAACACGTAATTAATCTTTTTCCTTAAACAAGTTCATGTGCAATGTGTATAAAAATTTTATTGTCGCATTGTTATGTCAAAGAAGATCTTGACTCACTTGTCAAATAGAAAGAGGCTTTCTATAATGATCGTAATAGCTGTGTCAAAGTGCTAGATTCTCCTCGCTTGAGAAATTATTAGAAGTATATATACTCTATTCCTCCCCCTCTCTCTCTCTCTCTCTCTCTACGAGGGTTGGGCCCATAGAAACAACTGTGTGGAGCTAAAAAAATTAATAAGAGGGATGAAACATAATTTCAAGGGGCATGAGTATAATTTTAAGAGGAGCAGAATATAATTTGTATAAAATTTTATATACAATATTGAAAGAAAAAAAGTTCAGAGGCGGCCACCCACTCAGGTATGTGTGTAACTCTGCCCTTGGAAGTAACTATCTATATGGGCTGGGTCCAAGAACAAAGTATAAGCCATTTTCAACCAAAACTTTTGGTTACAACAGTTTAAACATCATACATGCTACAATATCAAGAAAAAAAAAACAAGTTATACTATAAAGCTCTCGCATGTTATAATATTTTTTAAATTTGGTTGGTTTCAACTGATGCTCTCAAATACTTTACAAATTTTAATAGTTGTTAGAGTTTTGAGTACACTAGCTAGCATGCAATGTTATGTTAAATTTAATAGTATAATGTGGTGTTTGGAAGGGTAGTAGGAACCGTTGATTAGAACCACTTTTACTATAACATGTGAGAGCTTTACACTGTAGCAATTTTTAATTGTTACTGTAACATGCGAGAATTTTATACTGTTTATAACTGAGTTTGTGGTGAAAATCGTGGTTCCTACCACTTAGCCAAATAACCGATGAATTGACAAAATTAAAAGCTAAGAGGTAAATTCTCAATCCAGAAAATTCAAGAGGAAGATGTACTAAATTAAAAGTTTAGAGGAAGATGTGACAAAATTATATGACTCACCGTCTCGTCAAATCTTAATGTTGAAAGTTCTTCATCATTTGTTCGTTTTTCTTTTTGCTTTCCTCTTCCCTTTCTATTTCTAGTCATTTGGGTTGTTAGAGAGGGCCCTCAAAAGAGATTCTCGACATCTTCTGGATGGTTTAAATTGTCCACCCCTTAACAAATAAAAAAATAAATCTCTTTCCTCTTTTTCGTGCATTGAAGCATTTCGAACCATTTTTTACCATATTTTTTTATAAAAATTTAAATTTTCATTCAAACTTTTCGTTTAAAAAATATAAAGCAGAAACACACTAATACATCACAACATGCATGCGTGATGTCTCTTCGAGGAAAAAGTATTAAATAGAATCAAGATAGTATGAACAAACATAATGGTTCTTTACGACACTTTGGTACGTACTTCACCATGCAAGAGAAAACCCCAAAGAAAATGATCTCATTTCTTGTATACATGCTTCAGACGTGATAAACTATTGAGTCTCTGACTAAGCTTGAGTTTATTTTTATTTTTAACTCTTTTTCTTTTGGTCTAAAGACTAAGCTTGGCTTTTTCTTATTGAGTAAAAAGTAAAAAAGCAACGAGCAATCATTAGTGGGCGTGCAATTAAGTTAAAAAGACAGCAATTCTAAACAAAATATGCAATTATGGGAATAATACTTACGCCGATCGTGGTGTCTCGAATGATGACTGCAGCCTATGGTGGTGTGCCTAATGATATACTCTCAAGTACACTCACATGACGGCTACAAAAGGCGACCCCAAATTTTTTTTTTTTTTTTTGTCTAGTTTTATTTTTTAATCCCTAAATTATAGAGAAGTTCAATATTGGTTCGGTCTACAATTTATAAAATATTTTACAACAAACCACAAATTTGATATTTATAGGGTGTTTAAAAAAGTGGTGGGAATTTGTAGTTGGAATCACTTTTACTGTAATATGTGAGAGTTTTACACTATAGCATATTTTTTTTTATTGTTACTGTAACATGTGAGAGCTTTACACTATTTATAACTGAGATTGTGGTGAAAATTGAGTGGTTCCCATCACTGTCAAACACCCCTTAATATAAAAGTTTAAACCATAATAATTTGAATTATGTATTATAATATTTGAAAGTTTTATATTATAGTATATATATATATTTGGTATTGAAACTTTAGAGTTTAAACAACTTTTTTAAACATCCTATAAACTTTTTTTTTAACACGGTGTAAGCCTTATAAATTCCGCTCTATTAAGAAGACTGAAAGAAATTTGAACCAGGTTAGGCACACGCACACACTCATACATCCAATCGCTTGAGTTATTCTTAAAAGTGACACAGTTTTCAAACTACTAAATTGTTCTAAATCACTAGTCATCCAACTATTAAACTTTTGATGAGAAGAAAAAGCACAGCTTTCTTCTTAACAATCGCATCCTAATATATAGAATTACAAAAATTAACTGTCATTAAACCGTACATGATTTTCACATGCCTTTTTTTCATCGAGATTTCACCCGTGAGATGAATCACAAAGAGAAGTTATTTAATGCAATTTCATGAATTGGAGACTTGTTTCAAAACGTTTGAAAAAATTCATGAATCAAGATGAGATGTATCCTACTTTTTTTTTTTTTTTTTTTCAAGCTCATCCCGCAGTATTTATTTTCTACACGCACTTTTGCATGAGTTGGGGACCCCATCCTTTTGCTGCCGTTCTTCTTCCATAGCTGTAAACCCTTGAGAATCTCCGCAATCTGCGCAGAAAGGAAGCGGCGCCTGAAACCAAATAGAACTGCCATGATCGCCATCAATGGCCGCTGCTCAAAACCAGCACTTTATGATCAAGCAAAGCAATAAGGAAAAAAATCTATATATTGAAAAAAAAGAGAGCCCACTTTGTGCATGTAAAAGCACATGTGCGCGCGTTGTCTACACTTGAGAACTCAAAGATATTGCTGATAAATATTCCTTCAATCAAAGTCTCAATCTTTTTTGCTTTTGTTGGCGTGAGTTGGCATTGCCATGAAATTCCAGACATATAATCTCTTGCTTTCTTGTCAAGTGCAGAATACGCGCGGGCCTTGCTAGGCGTGTTGTTGTAAAATAAGGTGGACAACTTTTACCTATAAATTGGACTCAAATATTTCTACATGATATACATAAATTAGACTAGATTTTTGCCAAATATTTCTACATAATATACATAAATTAGTCTCGATTTTTGCTCTGCTATTTGGCTATTCTTGTATTAGCATGAAGTTATGCTTAGACGAAATGCTGAAAAAACCGAGTAATTAGGACTTTGGTCGATAACGTCGTTTTATACAAATAGGCTATAGTTTAAAACTTTATACAACAACAAAACATTCATTTTAACTTTTTTGTTCTAATCGTGTAACTAAACACACTCTAGAATAGACCAAGTAAAGATAAACATATAATTATTTTAGCACCAAAACATTTTAACTATTTTAACTTTTTGTTCTAATAAACACACTCTAGAATAGACCAAATAGAGATAAACATATAATTATTTTAGCACCAAAACAGAGTGTTTACAACCTCACTATCCATGCCATCCGCCGCATGCGTGAGCCACAGGAAAATCTCGTGTATATTTCATCGAACCATTCAAAAGTGTAGTGGCTTATAAAGTGTTAAAATACTCCTTATTTTTCAATGTGGGACAAGTGAAACTTCCGTTGTCAAACAAAACACTTTTTTCATTCACACACAAACACGCGTGCACACATTCACATATATATATATATATATATGGATGAGTTTTTTTTAAGGAAAATATCATATTTGATGAGCTCTCTACATTAATTGTTATAATTTTTTTTTGTCAACAACCCTCTTCATTACAGCTATATAATTTATCTCACACGACTAATACAATAATACTTACGGATAGGTAAATGTTGAAGTAACTGTTAACATAACTCTAACTTAAGAACTAATTCTTCTCTAATTTAGGAACTGAAACTATCTAGAAGTTAGGAAACAAACTAACTAACAGATACACGCATATCTTAACTACCAGTAATTATGACAAAGACACATCAGCCCCAATTTTTCTACACTCCCCCTCAAGCTTGGTTGTACAAATTAAATATTCCCTGCTTGCACACTAACTTCTCAAACAATGGTTTGACAAGCCTCTTAGTAAGAATGTCTATAGTTTGTTCTATAGTTGGAACATAAGTAATGCAAAGCACTCTTCCTTTGATCTTCTCTTTAATGAAATTTCAATCCACATCAACACGTTTTGTCATGTCATGATGAATTAGACTGTGAGACATACTAATAGCAGCTTTACCATCACTGTAAACTTTTAAAGGAAGTTCTACAGTAACTTTTAATTACTCCATTAGTAACTTCAACCAGATGACCTCACATACACCATGAGCTTTTGATCTTAGCTCATCCTAAGCACTACTCCTTACTGCTATAGGTTTTTTTCCTCTTCCAATTTACTTGATTTCCCCAAACAAATGTACAGTAACCTGAGATAAACCTTTTGTCATCAATTGACCCAGCCCAGTCTACATTCATAAATACTTCAACTCCTCTTTCATCAAATTTTCTAAAAAACAGACCCCAACTAGGATTGTCCTTTAGATATCTCAAGATCCTATATACAGCCTCCAAATGTTCCTTTGTTGGTGAATGCATATATTAGCTTACAAGGCTGACTATAGAGGCTATATCTGGCCTAGTGTGAGACATGTAAATAAGTCATCCAATAAGCCGTTGGTATCTCCCATTGTCCACGGGTTCACCATTCAAATTCTCCCCTAGTTTTAGGTTTGAATCCAACAGTGTATCTGCTGGTTTACATCCTAGCATTTCGGTTTCTTAAAGTAGGTCCAACATATATTTTCTCTGTGCAAGAGATATCCCTTGTTTGCTCCTTGTTGTCTCCATTCCTAAGAAATATCTTAAGTTTCTCAAGTCCTTCATTTCAAACTCTATTGCCAACCTTTGTTTCAACTGCTTTATCTCATCTTCATCATCATCGGTCAAGATTATATCGTCCACATAAACAATACAAATTGTGATCTTACTATTTTTGTGTCGAAAAAACATGGTGTGTTCTAAGTGAGCATGCTTATAGTTCTATTGTTTGAGATTCTTTACAAATTTCTCAAACCAGGCTCGAGGAGATTGCTTCAGCCCATACAGGGATTTTTGTAACCTGCATACCTTACCATTTTTTTCGACACTTTTGAAGCCTAGTGGTAATTCTATACACACTTTTTCCTCTAAATCGCCGTTCAAAAACACATTTTTGATATCTAATTATTGGAATGGCCAATCCAAATTGGTTGCTAATGACAGTAAGACTCAAACTGAGTTGCTTTTTGCAACAGGAGCAAGTGTCTCCTAGTAGTCAATTCCATGTATTTGCATATATCCCTTGGCTACCAACATTGCTTTCTATTGCTCAATCAAACCATCTGCCTTATATTTTATGGTAAATACCCACTTACAACATATTGGTTTCTTATCTTTGGGTCTGTGCACAACTTCCCAAGTTTTATTTTTATAAGAGTTTTCATCTTCTCCATGATAGGCACTTTCCACTTCGGACATCTCAGAGCTTCCTCCATGGTTTTAGGGACTTCTTTCTCTGCAAGATTTGCTATCAATGCTTGAACAGACTGAGATAAGTGTCCATAACCCACAAACTATGATATATGGTGTTAAGTACATGATGTAACCCCTTTTCTCACAGCAATAAGAACATATAAAAGATCACTCTCTTTTGTCATTGAACCTGACTTTGGATCGGGCTAATGGCAGGAAGGGCCTTTTGGATTATTTTCTTTTTTTGAATTTTTTCCTAGGAATGATTCGGCAATTTTGGGTGCATATGCAACACTTCCCCTGAGACGGATGCATTTGAAGGCTTTAGTCATACATCCGAATTTGGTGGCCTTCCTAACTCCGCCTTTGAATAAGGCAGGGACTTCAAAGCTTTAGGACTAGAAGATTTTATAATTTGAGAATCAAACATTGGTTGAGTGGGATTATGATTTTCACATTGAATATTTTCTAGAGATCTGGAACTGGGTTCGGATTTTCCCAAGAATCTAAACAAGGATTTGATTTTTTGAATAGTTTTTCTTGAGATCCTAGAGCACAATTTTCTTGAATATTAAAAGCAGGAATTTGATTTTTCATTTGAAAAATCAAAAGAAGAATCATCCTTTGACTTTGAAAATATAAGAGAGGAATAACCGAATCTGAGTCCCCATTTTTAGATAAATTTGGTTCCAAAAAATGCCCTTCACTCACTCTTTTCCCTTGAAGTGAATTTTTTGAGAAATAGGGTTGATTTAAAAAAAAAAAAATCGCGTCCATTGATGTGAAAAACTTCCTCTTTTATGGAGAATAGCAGCAGAATTCTTTCTGAATTGTGGAATAACCTATAAACACATACTAAAGGGCTCTAGGATCTAACTTGCTTCGATTTTGTTCATGATTATGAACAAATGCTTTACACCATGTACACCCAAAGACTTGAAACTCCAAGGAAGAAAAAAGACGAGACTCATGATATGACCCAAGAAGTTTTATAATTGGTATTTAAAAATTTAGAACCCTAGTTGATAAATGATTTATCAAATAATAGGCAATAAAAATAGCATCCCAAAAATTTTTGGGGATATTGAAGTAAAAAATAGAGCCTATGCTACTTCTAAAAGATGACGATTTTTTCTTTCTAAAATTATGTTTTGTTGTGGTGTATTAACATAAAAACTCTGGTGAATCATTCCACTTTGTTTTGTAAAGTTTCATATATAACAGTTAAAATATTTAGTACTATTATCATTACGGAATATTTGTATACTCTTATTGTATTGATTCTTAATCATAGAATGAAAGTTTTAAAAAATTTGTGGAGTTTCATATTTGTCTTTTAAAAGATACACCCAATAATCCCTCGTATGGTCATCAATATATGTTATAAACCATCTTTTATTAGTTAAACTGCAAATTCTAGAAGGACCCCAAATGTCACTAGAATCAACGTAAAAACAAAAGATAAATGATAAGACACAGAAGGATAAAAAACACGTTTATGCTTTGCTAATTGATAAATCTCACGTTGAAATGAATCTTGAGTTCGAAACAAAGATGGAAACAAATGCTTTAAATGTGCAAAGCTTGGATGACCAAGCCTATGGTGTAACATCATTATTTGTTTTATTCTAGAAGTGGTTGTATTGCATACTACAGTGTGGGTTTGATTATCCTCATTGAAATCATTCTCAACTTAGTATAATCCTTCAAACTCTCTAGTACTGTCAATCGTCTTCTTTGAAATTCTGTCCTAAAAAACACAAATTGACTGTGAGAACTTTACCACACAATCTAAATCTTTAGTAACTTTACTAACAAATAGTAAATTGCATGATAACTTTGGAACATGGAGGATGGATTTTAGAGTGATCTGTGGACTCAATGCAACGCTCCCAATTCCTACCACTGTTATAAACAGACCGTTTGCCATCTTCACGTTATATGTTCCAGGACTAGGAGTGTAGGATGTAAAAGAACCTCCACATCCTGTCATGTGATCCATGACACCATAGTCCACTATCTACGGTTCACTTTTGACCGTTATTCCACCAAAACTGTAAAACTCATACCTTTTTGCACCAAGAAAGGATGTAACTGAAGACTGTGGTCCTACAGTCTGAGTGGCAGTTAGGAGCTTGTACAACTGTTCCATCTACTCCTTTGTGAACACCTTGCCCGTGTTACTGTCACCTTTCTTTTCTGCCTTCGAACTTTGAGCCACTTGGAGTCCTTTAGTCTCTCGATTCTGTTGCTTGTTTGGAACCCAATTTTCAGGTTTTCTATTCAGTTTCCTACAGTTCTCTCTAGTGCGATGTGGTCGTTAACAGTGGTCACACCAAAATTGGGCCTTCTTGTTCCCTCAGCCCTGTGATCTTTGGGCTGCCATGGCTAAGTTCTCACTTTTTGAGCTGGTGGTTTCAATGAGTATCACCCTTTTGCGCCACTCCTCCTTACGAACTTCAGCAAAAATTTCTTCAATTGAAGGCAGCGGCCTCAACCCAAGTAACTGTCCTTTGACTTCATCCAATTCCTTATTAAGTCCAGTCAAGAAGGCGTAAATTCTATCTTTGTTAACCATTTGTTGATGAAGTACCGCATCTTCTAGATCTCTCTAATTTCAACTCTTGAACAGGTCTAGTACATGCCATAGTTTTGTGAGATTATTGAAATATTAGGTTACATCATTCTCCCCCTATCTTAAGCTCCGAGCCCTGTCTCTTAACTCAAACATCTGAGACAAGTTTTTGAAACCTGAGTAGGCAAGAGTTGCAGCATCCCAAATCTTCTTTGTTATAGGGAACAATAGATAGGTTTTTCCTATCTTTTCCTCCATGGAATGAATTAGCCATGCTATTATTATGAAATTCTAGGCATCCCAGGTTAGGAATGACAGCTTATCACAACTTGGTATGGCGATAGTGCCATCCAAATATCTTATCTTTCCTTTACCTCTTATAACCATTTGAATGGATCGTGACCATTGAAGAAAATTTTTTCCATTCAGTTTATGTGTTGGAATCTAAAGAGACGAGTTTTCAGAAACCACGGTGGGATTAATTTTAGGAATTGCCTGATTGATAACCGTAGTTGCCTCAGAGCCATCATTCCTACTTGCCTCAACCATTGTTTCTCTCAACTCAATATTTCTTTAATAACTCTACTACCATAAAGGTAAATATAATGAAAGAAACAATGAAAACACTGTTGGACTGAATATTTTCGCTTCTCATTCGGTAAAAAACTGTGTACATATGGCATAGATTTTATAGACTCTCTCTTCTGTAACTTAGGAACTAATTCTCTACTAATTTAGCAGCTGAAACTAACTACCCAAAAGTTAGGAAACAAACTAACTAACAGATACACACATATCTTAACGACCAGTCATTATAACAAAGACACCTCAGCCCCGATTTTTCTACAATTGTTGTGCTGCAACTTTGCAGGGAAGGTCTGCTTGAGGAAGCTCTAGAGTTGGTGAAGGAAATGGAAGGCAGAGGGTTTGTTGTTGATCTGGTTACTATAACTTCGCTCTTGATTGGTTTGTATAAGCAGGGCCGGTGGAATTGGACGGATAGGCTCATGAAGCACATTAGAGACAGTAACTTGCTGCCAAACGTGTTTCGTTGGAAAATCGATTTGGATGCTCTGTTGAGAAACCCAGAAAGCAAAAGAAAGGATTACACACAGATGTTCCCATCTAAAGATGAGTTTAGTGAGATTATGAGCTTGATAAGGTCTGCTGATGCAGTAATAAAGGACCATCTTGTTCAAGACAATGTTGAGGTCAAAGATGATGAGAACATATCTTCTGATAATGATCAGTGGTCATCATCTCTGTATATGGATCAGTTGACCAATCAAGTTCTGGGCAATGACCATTCCCAAAAGGGGGTGGCTCATTTGATATTGATATGGTCAATACTTTCTTGTCCATTTTTTTGGCCAAGGGAACACTAAGTTTAGCATGCAAGTTATTTGAGGTTTTCAGTGTTATGGGCGTTAACCCTGTAAGTAACACTTAAAATTTGATGATGACTTCATCTGTCAGGAAGGGCTACTTTGATGAAGCGTGGAACATCCTCAATGAAATGGGAGAGAAGGTTTGTCCAGCAGACATAGCAACATACAATGTGATAACCCAAGGCTTGGCAAGATGGGAAGGGCAGATCTAGCTAGTGCTGTTTTGGATAAGCTACTAGAGCAAGGTGGTTATTTCGACTTAGTAACGTACAACACACAAATTAATGCATTAGGGAAGGCTGGTCTGATAGATGAAGTAAATAAATTCTTTGATCAGATGAGGGCTTGTTGGATTAATCCTAATGTGGTAACTTATAATACACTTGTTGAAGTTCATACCAAGGCAGGTCGGCTAAAGGATGCATATAAATTCTTGAAATTGATGTTGGATGCAGGCTGCATTCCGAACCATGTCGCAGACACAACTTTGGACTTTTTTGGGAAAGGAGATTGAGAAACAGAGGTATCAAAAGGCATCAATCATGCGCAATAAGGGGGATGATTCTTGAGACTTATTATTTTTTATTGTTATTTTCATTTTCATTTTCTGGTGAGGGTGGTTTTCAATGCTATAAAATCGATTATTGCCTGCAAAGTGACAATTTCATGTGCAATTGTCGTGAACAAGCATTTGTGCAATACAATTTATCCAGTTAATAAGTTGACATGCATGTTGAAACGAATTATCTGATATGGAGGCTTCCAAATCTGCAAGAACTGAGAGATGGTGCCCCAGAGGTTATTAAAAAAAAACACTTAAAAATGATAGTAGTGAGGCGAAGGATTGGGCTTGCCTTAGACGAACAGCAATCTCATCCGAGAAAAGTTGGTGAGAATTTTTATTTATTCTCATTGTCATATTTACTTTTGCTCTAACTAGTCAATCCTATATCTAGTTTATTAATGCAGAATCCACTTCCGTTCACTTTAGCCTATTTGGCATTAGTTGGTTCTAATCAACTTTCAATTAGAAACAGTGTAAAGTTTTTGCATGCTATAGTAATAGCAAAAAAGTTACCACAACGTAAAGCTCTCATATGCTACAATGTTTGTAGTTTTATCCAATGGTCTTATCTGCCATGCCAAACACTATTTTGGCTACTCAATACTAAGTTCATGCTCTAGATGGGTGTGGAAATTCAATTTTGTGATGGCGAATGATCTTTTGCTTCTTGTTTCCTAGGTATGGCCATTTATTGGTTTCGGATTTATCTCATTCAATGCCAACCTTCCCGTCTGAAAATCTGCAACTTTGTGATTGACCCAAGGATGAGTGATGCCGTGCCCAATGAGGGCAAGGTCCACATTCCTCACAACATTGCGAACCCAATATGCATTAGCCATCTTGCTTGAATCACTGCTACCATGGGGTCAGCATGGGGCTGTAAATGAACCAGCTGAAGATGGGGATAACCAGCTTGACAAGCCTAGCCAAGGACATGAACAAGAATGAGGTAAAAGGTTCTTTGAAAGCCTTGTAGGAATTTGGGGCCAATTTCTAGTGGGGATGCATTTAGAAGCTGTGGCTGAGGAGATTGTACCTATGTTTTTAGGTCATCAAATTGTCCATGTAACCAGATTGTTTGGCAATAATAATAAGTGGTGTGTTTGTAACTTTCACCATAGTGAAGTTTAGGATATCCATATTCTTAAAGGCGTTACTGAAGCACTTTTTTTTTTCAAGTTCACAGAGAAGTATTTACCATGTTTTGACTTTCTTGTAAGGGGAATTTATATGAATGTCCCAGTATTATATTTGAGGTTCATTCAAAATGTATTACTATCTTTTTTAGACCCCGTCGTATGTACACCAGGATATTGAAGATATATAATAAATTTAGGAAAAACACCCAAAACACCTTTGTGTTTCACTTAAGTATTATTTTTGTTCCCCTTATTATTAAAATGCTCAAAATACTCTTTGTGTATTGTAAAAATACCACTTTACCCCCCTTTTTTATTAAAATACCCAAAAGCCTCCTTTGTTTTCAAAATCATATTTAAAATACCCCGAAGTAATTAATTTTTTAAAAATTTTAAGATTATCATTTTCAATTTATATTAAATGATATTTTATATATAACTTGAATTAAGAAAATGTAATTTAAAATGTTCAAACAAATATTTTAACTAAACAAATACTTTAATTATTTTGAGAGTTTCTAACTTTTGAAGATTGATTTTATTTAATATTTTGGTTTAATAATATTTTAAATTATATTTAATAAAGATTATGAAATATAATTTTAGTTTTTTATAAGGTTTAATAAAAAATAAAAAAACTTGTCAGAAACAAAAGTAGACATACACAAGATAATCTTTTCATTTTATATATATTAGGAAGGATAATATTGAAATTTTTGACACACTAATTGCTTGAGAGGGTGTTTTGAGTATGATTTGAAAACATAGGAGATGTTTTAGGTATTTTAATAATAAGTGGGACAAAAGTGATATTTAGGCAAATCATAGGAGGTGTTTTAAGCATTTTAATAATAAGAGGGGTAAAAATAGTATCTAGGCAAAATACAAGAATGTTTTGGGTAATTTTTCATAAATCTATACAGTGGGATGGAAATATTCATTTTGACTTCTCAATAACAAAAAAGCCCTTGAAAAAAGAAAATAAAATAGAAAAAACTTAAAAAAAGAGAACATCTTTTAAAAAATCTGAAATAAAGTTATTAAAAAAGAAAATCAACTGTATGTGATTTATTTTTTATTTTTATTTTTTTCTCTCTTTTTTGTTTTTTTTTTTTCCTTTTCAAGGATATTTTGGTCTTCCATGATCAAAATAGATCATGAACAGATTCAGGCAATTACGATGATATAACAAGTAAATATATTTCTCCTCATGTCAACATATTTTATTGTCTAGGAGGAATTACACTTACTTGTTCTTTTAGTACAAATAGCTATAGAGTTTGCTATGACTTTTTATTATCGTCTGGCTGTTAGGGTATAAATTTAATGTACACTTAGAAATATCTTTGGTTGTACTTTAATGAGGTCATAATTGGTATACTCTTTGAGTAAACACAAAAATACATAGGATATCGATTTAAACATCCCTCCTTTGGAAAATGAATACCGCAACAAAACTGTGTGCAGTCTCCTTCAGACCATTTCAACTCGTTTACAGACTAATATGAAGGAACGACATGTAGTTTCTTCATATGTAAGACATGTCATCTAAAACGACATATTACTACTCGTAAAACATCGCTAATGTGATTTGTTCATTTGGTAAGCAAATCGGAGCAACAACGCTCAAATTCAATTAATGTTACTCAAAAACGTTAAAATATCGTTTCGAAAAATAATTTAAAATATACCGGAAATAAGTATATCGTGAAAAATGACGTAAGAAAATGTCGTTAAACGACAGATGAAAAACAAAAGAAACGACATTTGAGGAAGTCTAATATGCGGTTTATTTGTACCCATAAAACAGCTGTATGTCGCCTTGCAACGGTGAACACGAAAAAGGTATTTTTTCAACGTTTAAGTGTGAAACGGCATGTCGTTTTCTGGTTTAGCAAAGCGATGAGGGTAAAATGGTCATTTCAAGCCAGGGTTTATTGTTCAACGGAATATTGGGGGAAAAAAAGTAAACGAAGAAGAAAAGAAGGTACGAGAACATCACATGGCAGAGGCATTGTTTGGCGTTTCACAGTCCTCTCTTCTGTTCCACTCGAAGATTGGATTCTCCCGTAAAGGTGCCATTTCTCTCGCCGGCGAAGGGCCTCCGGGACTGTCATTACCGCCGTCGAATCCGGCCGCCACCACCAGATATCAGCTGTTTGGGACTTCCTTTCACAGTTCTCGTCTTCGCACTGTGCACCGAAAGCCTCTCTGTGCGGCGATCGTCTCCGATCCCAAAGCGTCCAACACCTTCAGCGCCGACTCGGCGGACAAGGGCGTCGATACTGAATTGGACACCGGCGGTGGCGCCGGAGACGGTTGCGGTGATCGCGGCGATAGCGACGGAGGCGGCGGAGGCGGTGGAGGTGATAATAATCGCGATAAGGAGGACGGTGACGGAGAATCGCACGAGAAGAGCAAGAAAAAGATGGCGTTGTCGATGTCTCAGAAGTTGACTCTCGGATATGCTGCCCTCGTTGGAGGTGAAAAAAGTTCTGCTTCTGTAAATTGAAATATCTTGCTCTTCTTCTGTTTGTGTTGAAAATTGGATGATTGTGATTCTTTTTTCGGTTTTTTGGTGGTTAAGATTCCTCACTCAAGCATCGGAATTGAAATATCTAGCTCTTCTTCTATTTACTTTGATCACTGGACGATTTTGTTTTTTGATTTTTTTTGGCGGTTCAGTTATTTATAGCTAAGCAGCAGAATCGTGAAATTTACCAGGACTCCCATCTTAGATTTGTGTGTGTGTGTAAGATCTGAAGAGTTGCAGTTGGGATTCAATGAACTTCCTGAGTTTCCTCACCTATAGAGTGAATTGATTATGGTTAAGTTTAGGTGAATCTTCAGGCTTCATATTTAGCAGAATGAGAATTGATTATGGCTACTTATTAGCTCAGGCCTCATGTTTAGCTCATGGAAACGAGAGAGAGAGAGAGAGAGAGAGAGATAATTATGGCTACTTATAGTTTATCCTTTATATTTAACTCATGAAAGAGAGAGAGAGAATCGCTTAGGGCTACTTACAGCTCATGAGGGGGAGAGAGAGAGAGAGAGAGATGATTTTGAGGTCTTTTAATTCTCTTTTTTTTTTTTTTTTTCTATGGGAATCAGCAAGCTAAAAGCTAGAAAGGCCATAATTTTGTTTAGAATTGGTGTCTGTTTGACCCAATTGTATTTTGAAGTTTATGTACGTAGATACGAATCGTTGTAAAGTTTGGATTATTTTGGCAGTGGGTGGTCTTATGGGCTATTTGAAGAGTGGCAGCCAGAAGTCGTTATTGGCAGGGGGAGTGTCGGCCTCGATACTGTATTATGTTTACACTCAGCTTCCTACTAACCCTGTGTTTGCATCAACTCTGGGTTTTGGTAAGAGATCTTTGCACTTTCATTAAACTTTCTTCTTGATTTTGTATGCTTTTGTTGTTGCTAAAATAGTAGGTCAGTTGATTTGGTTAACAAGGATCCAAATGTTTGTTAGTGTGTTTCTTTGTTGCCAAAGTGGTAGGCCAAGTGATTTTGTTACAAGGACCCAACCATTGGTTTGTTTCTTTTTTGGTATAATGTCCATAAGAACTCAATTTTAGCCTCGAAAAGGTTAAAAAGAACAAATTGGAAGTTAAAGTATGCATTTTGTAGGATGCATTTCTACAAGTTAAATTTCATAATCACTGAGAGGGGAACCTAGGAGGGGTCTTCAGTTTCCTGATTCTGATGAACTTGTTTGTGGCAGAATTGTCCCGAGTTACCTTCTTTGTTTGGCGACTTATGGTAGTTAAATGTTTGTCATATGTGCATCTGAAGTATAAGAAGCTCTACTTTTTATATGCTAACCGCTAGCCATTGGATTTCCCCGGCCAGGAAGTAAATGCAATAGTTGCTGTTGAGTTTTCATCACAAAGTGAATGCAAATTAAACGTTAATTCTTTAACCATCCCTTTTATTTTACAGGCTTGTCTGCTGCACTGGTAGGAGTGATGGGTTCTCGTTTTAAGAGGTCCGGGAAGATATTTCCAGCAGGTGTCGTCTCTCTTGTCTCGCTTATAATGACCGGTGGGTACTTGCACGGGATCTTGCGCAGTGCTCACTGAAAAAAAAAAGTGCATGATGTTCAATGCTGTATGTTAACTGATGGAAGCGAGTAGTGACTTCTCAAAGTGCTTAAATCTCAAACCATGTGTGGTGGATTTTGTGATCAGTTTTGTTGACTTCTAATGGCTTGTAGACTTGTTTTGTAAGAACTCGCTTTTTTTGGTCTCAACCTTTCTTGGGAGTATGATTCACCCTTGCTTTGTAGACTTGCGCTTCTCTTCCTGCCTCAGGACTTCTCTCAAAGTATTCGACAACATGCTTTTTGAAAATAATTTACTTCAGTCTCAGTAGAAACAATAAGTTTTGAATTCAAATATGCCACGTTATTTTTACTTGGCTGGCCCTCTAATACTAATTTGCCATGCCATTTAAATTTATAAACTCACATAATGAATATTAAACACTGAAATACTTGAGTAATCAAATGAGGAATCAAAATATAACTGAAAGGATAATTTTTTGAAAAAACAAAGCTCAAACTTGAACTCCGAAAAACTCGGTAGAAAAGTGCCATTATCTTCTTGATCTTTTAAAAAATCTCGAGTCACTTTTACGATATGCTGGCGTATGAAAATAGTGCTTATAACAAGGGGTACATAAGTAAACCAAGGAAGCAATCGCAGGCCAAAACCTTTGTCCTTAGTTCAAGTTTGGAATGAACACGACATGTTGGCAATTGCATAAATAAATTCAGATGCTTTATTTATAAAGAAGATGCAAATTCAAAGGCGAAAATTTGAACAATACTATAGCCATGAGACTTTAGGGAATAATATGTATAACAAAATATAAGTCACAAGTCACAAATAAACTCAATTACCACTACTGGCAGTTCACTTTGCCTTTTGATACATGTTCTAAGGTCCTCTTTTTTTTAGTTTTTTTTACAACAGTAAAAAGTTCCCCATGATCTAATGAAGACTTTAAAACTAGTTCAAGCAAGATGGTAGCAACAATTGGTTAATGTTTATCTTGAAACACGTTCTTGAAGGTAAACTTAAGCTTTTACTGCAGAGGTTAGATTTGCACGTCATTTTCTACTTTCATTGCTGGTGAAGAAGGATATGGGTTCTTGCTAACCAGCCTGCAGAAAAGAAAAACAAAATGATATGCAGATTAGAGGTTGACTTGCTTCTAAGATCCAACATTACAAGAATTTGCATAGATCAGCATAGATAAAGACAAACAGAATAGATCGTGTGATAGGTAACTTATAGTAATTGCAACTTGGTGAACCGCCCCCAAATTTAAAATACAAAGGGTATGGTGCACGTTCAAATTAGGAGTGGTCCCATGGCAGTGTTTTGATGCGGTACCTGTCCCGTCGCTTTTCCAAGAACCGCTGAAGGGAGTGCCTCCTAGCAATTGGAATTTCTAAACAAAACCAACAAAAAAGTGTAGTGGAGATCATGAATCCGTCTTTAACAACTATTTCTAAAAAGAAATATAACAATATTGTTGTGCATCATTGCTAACACATTCCATGATTTTAGTTTAGTGGTGCAATAATTACCAGCTTGAATCTTGCAGAGAGTACTTTTCTGAGCAGGGCATAGCTGGGCCAACAACGAACCCATTGCAGCCGCAGTATTTTGCACAACAGGCGACCTTGCCTGAAGTTGTGTGCTGGAGGCATTGTCTGCCTCAATAGTCTTCATGTCACCTGACTTGATGGCGGCAGCGGCAGCTATGCGCAGAATTTCATTGACCTGCTTAGAGAAAGAATAGGTGAAACGGACAAGGAACATAAAACACATGACATCTCATGGACTGAATTCATACGGAAATTGTGAATTCTCAGTTTAGAAGAGAGACCTTTTCTTCAGGAATTCCATCAAACACCTTAACGCTCCCACCATAAAAGATGGTAAGCTGAGCCCCAGCAGGAACTGTAGTGGTTGAAGCAGATCTTGGCATTGTTTCAGGTCTCAAACGTCACAGGACAAGGAACCAGAATTTTGTGTCAGCCCCAACATAAAAGTTTAATTCGCATAAAAATCCTTATCACCCCACTTAAAGCTTAATTTTCTTCAAGCAAGATCTTACAAAGAGAGAAAAGAAAAGCCCATGAGGGCTTTTTTGCTAAGCCTAAACCGAAAAGTATACCACATCCAAAAGCGACTCAATTAGATATAGTACAACTCTGCCACTTCAAAAGTGCATTAAATTTGTTGGGAACAAATAAAATGGTACGGAATGCTTGATAATTTTATGGGTTGGGTTTTATGGCTGAGTTAGACTTTGCAACTGCATCTTGTACATGCACTAAATGAAGACGTCATAGTACATGTTTTACACACAAGTACTATGTCACTAAATAAAATGGATGGAGTTTTCAAGTGGGATTGACCCACAAGAAGCAGAATAGAATCCTAAGCCATATCAAATTCAACATGCCCAAGAGAAATCCCTGCCTTTTAATGTTTAAGTTGATATAAATAAATTTCAAAAAAATTGAAATAAATAAATTTAAAAATAATAATAACTATTTGTACTGTAGATTGGCAAACCTAGACCAAAAACTTTACTCAATTCTAAACGAAGCAAGTGGCACATGGTCGTTGGGTTCTAGAAAACTTGTCCCAAATCCCTTTCCCGTTCGTTTTGTGTTTTTCAAAATTCTGAGCACCAAACATATCGCCAAAAACAACAAAACAACGGAAACAAAAAAAGAAAAAAAAAATCCAAACAAAAACCCATTCGAAGAAAACCCTTCTTCATTAATCATAACAATACTACACGTCTAAATTTCTCTAATTTGGCCAGTTCAAGACTATAAACTCGATTATGCAAAGAAAAACAAAAAAAAAACCTTCGTCATGATCCTGAAATTCTTACCTAGCGATTTTCACATAAAACAAGAAAATTAAATTACCTGGTGTTGGACGAATTCTGGCACGCTGACTTGGGATCATCCTTGGCCTTCCCTTCTTCTTCCTGTTCTTCTTCTCGTGTTTCTTCTTGTTCAGAAATTTTAGACTTTTCTTCTTCAAGATTTACATCTTCGGAATCAGATCTCAAATCCTTCTCCATTGCAGACGACAAACTCACAAAGCGCTAGAGAGAGAAAGAGAGAATTAGAGCGGAGCTTCGTTTGAGGAGGGGCGGACCAGGCAAATCACCAAACACCAAATAAATAACACATTACGAACAAGTATTTTACCCTTTTTTTTTTTTTTTGGAGTAACTATTGTCTTAGTTTAAGATAATAATAATAATATTGTTTAACTCTAATATAAGACGATTAATATAATATAATATATTGTCCATTTCTTTCCTCCAACGAACAGCTGTAGTCATGCTAGATGCTTCCCACGACAATTTTTCTTTTAAATATTTATGGCAACGATAACAACTCAAGTGGGCACCCACTTTTTCCTTTCTTTTCCTTCCTTTTTTTCACTTTCTCACGTTTTTTGTATGACGACCCTTATAATGATTTTTTTAAAAAAAATAAACAATAAAAATCATACCAAGGGCATGTATAATATTATTTTATTTTTTTTGCAAAATAAGGTAAAAGGGCAAATGGCTCTAAGCCAATTTTGAGATAAATTAGCAACAAATGCCACGCATATTGTAATAATAATTATTATTATTGCTCTTACTATTATTATTGAGGGGATTTTTGTTGTTGTTGTTGTTGTTGTTGTTGTTATTTTGGTAAAATAAGGTAAGATTATTATGATAGGGCCAATGGCTCTGCGCGAATTTTTTTTGGAAGACTTTGCACGAATTTTGAGACTTGTTAACAACAAAAAAAAAAACCACGGATAATAATAATAATTATGATTATTATTATTAATCTTGTAATATCTATTTAATTCTATCTAATTCACCAGAATAGATTGAATTGAGTAGATTTTAGATTGGTAATAAATTAAATTTTTCGCATCTGAATCTATTACACATCTAGTAGCAACAAGTTAAAAATTTTCTATTATTGTTCAAGTTGTTGCATTTTAAAAAGAATGCTGTTGACTAATGGGCTCAAACCCACCAACCAATTGTGTGTGTGTTTTCTTTTTCTTTTCTTTTCTTTTTTTTTTTTTAACTGATTAGCATGATTGACAAATTTGAAAACCTTAAATAGGACCAAGGCCTCACACGGTCGTCCATTGCATAGCCCCCACAGGCCGCAACAGTCTCTCTTTTCTTTTGCCTTTCTTCTCTTTGGTTCTTAAATTTAGAAGCCCAATTAATAGACCTAATTTGTGGTTCCATGACATCCGATGTTTTTGAATTGGATTGAATCTTATTATCGAACTTACGAATTTGGAGGTTTTGAATTCCTAATAACAAAATGGATTATCAGATTGATGTCTATTTTGTGTAATTTGATTCATTTAACATTTATAGGTTTTATTATCACTTATACCTTCTTCTTTTTTCTTTTTGGCAAAAAAAGAAAACTTAAAAACTGTTTTTGGTAGGATTTTCGTATTGATTTTTCTCCGTTTATATTTATAAGTATGTTTTTGGAGTAATTGGTGTTGTAGACATAATGGTTGTAATTAGTTGGTGGTGTTACTAATCTGGATACACTTTGTTAAACATAAAATATGGCTCCCACAATATCATCAACAATGTATAAGAATTGATTATCTCAAAAAGACTTGAAGAAAGCATATTCCAGAACCTCCCCTTGTTTAAAAGCTACATTGTAAACCTTGATGTAGGCTGCAAAATAAGAGAAAAGGGAAACCAAACCCAAAAAGGTTAGATGAAAGTGGAAAATGAAATTAAATAGTATGATAGATAATTTGGTAAAGATTTTTTTTTTTAATAGAATGGGGATATTAGGATGTTTTAGTGTATGATATCTTTAAGGCTTCTTATAATGGGTGGACTAGATGCAATGGTAAATTTCAAGTGGAATAACGAATCTTCTTGTTGTCCTAGACATTGGCAACAAGAACTTTGACATAAGGGTATTTAACATGGTGATTAGAACTATAAATATTGCAGCATGTGAGAGATTTACACTATAGCAACTTTTTTCTTTTTACTTTAACATGTGAGAGTTTTACACTGTTCTTAACTGAAAAGTTGATTAGAACCACTTTTGCCAAACAGCGTTGACAAAGAGGGATGATTATGAATCACAACTAAGGTTAAGTTTGGACCATGGCGGGAAACAATAATGGGTTATTAGGAAGAATGGCTCGTATCGAAAGTGAAGTTGTGGGATAAGGATGATGGAGATGTTGTGTGATTCATGGGTTGGGAGATGAAGAGTAAAACAATTTTAAAATCAAATTCACGGAGAGGTTGTGGGAAGAACGAAGGTAATGATGGTGGAATTGCTACATGATCCCTCATCCTGGAAGTGGGCATGGCCTTATTCATAGGAAGAGCTTCAACTTTTTGAAAATAAATCTTGCAGACAATATAGATCTACGACCTGCTAGTTTCACACTCTATTCCCCTTACAGTTTACCTAGCGATTTTTTTTAAAAAAATTTTTTGAAGCCTCAAGTAATCCAAATATTAGGTGGAATGTAGTCCAATTAACTAATTTTAATTGATTTTATGTCCTTCTTAGGTTTAAATAAGCAAAGTGCTATCTACTTACCATATCTGGAGGTTTGGACAACTTTACACTTGTCTCTCGTAGGTTATTAATTTTTGGAAGATTAAACTTCTTAACCATATTTGAGTATGGGAGGAAAAACTCCAGCCACAAACAACTTGGTCTGGATCTTTGACTTCTTTTATGCTATGTCTCGTTGGAGGGGGAGATGGAGGGAAGGGAAGGGGTGGAGGGAGATACATGGAGGGTGAGATATAACCCCTTATTTGGTTCGAAGGAAGAGAGGAGAGGGAGGAGAAGAGAAGGGATGTGATCTACTTCAAATCCACCAAATTGGATCCCTTTACTAATAAAAGGATTCAAACAATCTATTGCTTTTAAATTTAAGATGACTATTTTACCTTCTAAATAATTTATCAATAATTTGTACAAATAAATGATATAGTAATTAACCAAACGATTATCGTCCATCTTTTTAACTCTTCACATTTCCTCTTTCCAAACAAATAAAGGATTCATATAATCCTCTTCATCTTTTACATTCTACAACAATCTAATTCTTTTCGTCCTTCTTCTTTATTCCACGTACTTACAGCGTTAACCATTTGGGATGTAGGGATTTTTGTCTTTAAGTTGGAGGGAGGATTTTAAAATTTAGCCCTGACACATTGGGCTGCATACTAAGATAATGGGTTCTTGAGATAAGAAATTTTTGGGCTTTTAGGGTGTTTTGTAATTTCCCCATTGGTCATCCATCTTTTGCTATATTAGGCAGAAAGATATAATAGCCGATTATAATGGATAAATAAATTAAGCATCTTTCTATGGAACAAATGTTAATACTTGTCACGTCCAAATAAATTATTAACTTGCGAAGACAATGTTAATCCTAGAGTCATTTTGGCATGACTACCTCAAAGGTTATTTTTTTAATAACCATTGTTGTTATTAAGGGCCTAATGTTGAGCATGTAAAAATATCATTTCTAATTAGAGAATCAACTATTAATGAGAAAATGAAAACTACCATATGAGCAACAAATAAAATACGGTGGCCAATGACTGGTGCAACTTTTTTTAAATGAGCATATTTGTTAGTTATATAAACAATTACTTACATATCTTTAAAATTGTAAGTTTTAATGATTATAAAAATGGACGATTATATTAAAAAAACTGTAATCAATAATTATAAACGAGGTATGTATAAATAAGACACGTTTTAATAGATTGAGATATTATTTATTTAATGATTGAGGCATTGTGTATTTTTAATGACCGTATTTTTTTTGCTATGAATGTTTAATGACCATTTTAGTAGTTGTAGATAAATAATTTCTATAGTGACCAAGGACAAGATTTTTAAAGTAATTAAATTTTAATAGTCACAGAATTGATAAAGATGTTTAAAAATTATGTGTATTATATAAGTGTAAATGTGGTTTGTATAAATAACAAATTAAAAATACAATTTAATATAAGGAAATGTGAATGATAACTTGTAAATAAGGAATTAACTATAGCATATTAATCAATAAATTAATAGTAAGTAAATAGCTAAAGTAAAACCAAAATTAAGGATATGCCCGATTTTCATTCAATCACATAAAGTTGCTCTGCGAAGAACGAATAGGCGTAAATGCAACATGGCAAGAAATATTGATTGATGGAATTGACCATTATTGAATTTTTTATGAAATTAGGTTATTTGATTTAGTAGGGTACATAAATTGGCTAAGATGCAAAATTTATACCTTATTATTATTTATTACCAGAATAATTTAAAACACCCCAATTAAGTGGGACCAAAAACCATTTTGGGCAAACATGACTTGTTTATTTAAATTAATAAGTTTCATTTATTTGGTTTTTATAACTAACTTAATAAGTTTTATTTATTTGGTCAAATAAAGGTGTATTTTTTCAAATAGGATGATATATTCCATATTAAAGAAAAACAAAAACCATTTTTGAATCAAAAGGCCACAAAACTACATGAAAATCACAACCCCAATAAATAATAAGATCCGCCAATGAATTCAAATGGAACACTTAAGAGAAAGAGATGTGACCGAGTTTCAAAACTAAAGATTCGAAATGTTAGACCTACAACGGATCACAAACTTAGGTTTTTTGACAAATCCTTTACTATAGATGAAAATTTTTGATCAACCAAGTCAAGAAGCCTATAGCACTAAGGCCACACAATGCATCAACAAGACACAAATAAAGTAGATTGAAAATAGAAACACACTAAAAAACACAAACCAAAAACCATTGTTATTACAATGCAAAATACGCACAAAAACAAAAGAAAAACCTCAAGCACAACTGTCAAACAGCTAAGGAACTATCGAAAAAAATAATCGACTTTGAGACATGTGGCTAAGTGAAAGAGGCGTTTGCCAAACACTGTGTATGTAATACCTGAGAAATTCTTAAGTTCATTATAGGTATAATGTTTAAGGATTATGTTAAGCAAAATACGTGTCACGAAAATTATTGTTCAAATCCAATTTTTGTAATAAATTTAATAAGAGTAAATATGAAATTTTTAAGACTACAAGCCATGCCATAATTCTTAAAAAGTACGGATTAAACATAAGAATTAGTTGTCAAGCAAGGAAAATAAGCTAGAAAGCTTAATTATTGCAAAATAAGTCACAACTAATTTTAAGATGGAAATACAATAAAAGGAAAACTTCATATGAAAAATATATAAAATTATATACTAATAAAATAATGCTATGAATTATACTGATAAGGTTAAGCAATTTAGAAATTATACTGCATAAAATTAAGCGGTATAGAAATTAAATTGTATAAGGTTAAGCAATACAGGAATTATACTGTTTGGAGAATGTGGATTGGTGTGGAAGGTTATAGGACTTCATATACTGTATAGAAAAGAATACTAGCAGTATCAAAAATGTACAGGCAGTATAAAAAAATATTACTGTAAATTTAGAGTTTGTAAAAAATTAATGTGGGGCCATAAGGAAACACCCAAATGGTGAAAAAATTTCCGCATCTTCCCTTGAAGAAGCAATTGTGGCAGTTAGAGGGGAAACAAAATTTCGTTGCATTTTAGTCCTTAATTTGGTTTCATAAATACCTAAGGGCATTTTTGAAATAAAGAGTTGATGTGGGACCCACATGATGGCACTTTTTAGATAAAAAAAAAATACCATTTCTCTCCTTACTTGACTTGGTTTTGGCCCTCCATTTGGAGTGACTTTTTATCTCATTTTAGTCCTAATGAAGTGTCAAAAAAAAAATCATACTTTGTCTCCATCATTTTTCAGGCAAAATTGAAGAACAAAACCTATTCTTCCATAGTTCCAAAAACTTGCTACTCTCTCTCCTCCATACTCTCTCATAATGTTGATGATTAAAGCCTCCAAATTATCCAAGGATGTAAGTTCAAGTGTCCATGAGCAAATTTTTGTAACTTTGGAGGTAAAAATCCTAACTTATACTATAAATTTTTAACGTTTTTTCATGGGTTTTGAGGAGGTTTTTGATAGAGTTTGTTATAATTTATGACAAGAATAAGTAGCTAAGATTTTAAGCATCAAAGAGGAGGTGCAAGAGCTTAAGAAATCTCTTGGTAAATCCTAAACCCTAGTCTTGAAAAGTTTAATGTTTTCATAGAACTTGTGTATGGTTATGTATATAAGGTGCTGATTTAATGTTTATAAACTATGGCATGTACTAAGGACGCTATGGCATGATTATTTAGTATGTTATAATGATGACGGTGATGATGGAGAAATAGAAACTGGGGTTTTATACTCAAAATGAAAAAGTATGATAAACTTTGTCAAATACAAAGTTTAAGCATTTTTAAGTGTTTGATAAAATGGTATGGATCATGGCATGGAAAAAAATATTATGACATAATTATTATAAGTATTGTGTTTGATAATGCATTTGGAAAGATTCAAATAAGATTAAATCTTAGAGAAATATGCCTAAGAAAATTAAGGTGCAAAAAGTGTGAAAAGGGCATTTTGAAAGATTTAAATGTTTGAGGTACTTAGAGGCCAAATAATTTTTTGAATTCAACATATAATTTATTGAAAACATCGAATCAGACAACTTTTGTGAATAAATCCAGCTCGAATTTCGACTAAAACAAGCTGAAACATATTAGGGCCATTTGGTATTGTTTTTAAAATAGGTGAACATGTTTTTATTTTGAAAAATGAGAATTTTTTGAAAATTCTGCTGAGAGTGTTTTAAAAATTTTTGCCTGAAAAAAGCGTGCGAAATTTTTTTAAAAAATTCTAAGAACAAAAACAAATAGCACCATTGATTTGAGTTCTATCTTTTCAAAAATGCCATTAAGATGAATGATTTTGAGAAAAGTTAAACATAAAAATTGTAAATCTCGTCAAAAGTTTTAAAAATCACGGACGGCTTGTGAAAATTTTGTACCAATTTTAAGTTATAAGTTTTATGAGATTTTGACCACGAAATTTCAAAATAAAGAAAACATTTTGAAATGATTTGAATTATACCAAGGGAGCTTTTGTAAGTTTTGATCCTTATGAAAAACCGAACGTTGTAGCACAAGATGGTTAATTTTTGTCCCAAAGGCAAAAATGTAAAGATTTTTGTGTTTCAGGATAAAGTCATAAAACCATATAAATGAGATTTTTTACTATGAAATGTTGGTTTTCTACGTTGCTATGGGCAGTGAGGAACTACAGATTTTTAATTTAAAAGGATTTAACATTTTCACCAAGAAAAGAAAAAGAAACACGTTAAGAACAAAATCCCTGAGATTTGTGTATTAAAACGCAAAACCATAAAAGTTTTAACAAAATATATTTTTTAGAAAAAGGAAACCAATGTTTGGTTTTTTTGTAATGTTGTTGGTAACAAGGAAATATAAATTTGATTTAAAATGGGTTTGAAAATTTTTCTAAGATTTGTCAATGGCAAAATAGTCAATTTTTATAAAACGACTAAAATGGACCTCGAAACACCCAATTTAGGAAAAAAGCCCCCTAGGGGAAATTTTCCCGTAACCCACAACTAACAGAATGGTAAAGTAAAAATGAGAAGTCTAATAAGTTTATATGGCTTACGAATAACCCGCTAAGGGTAAAATCGTTATTTTTAAGGAAACCGTTAAAATGGAACCTAAACACTTTGAATTAGCAAGACTCCATTAGACAGAAAATGTTTAGTATCATATTAACGGAACTGTCAGGTAAGATAGGAGATTTAAGGAATGAACAAATTGAGTAATTAAAAAGTAAGCCGATAAGAAATGAGACTAAGTAAAAGGAATAAATGGTTAATGTTTAAGTTGTAATATCGATCAAGTAAGCCGGTAATAAGAAAGTTAGCTAATAGTCGGGCGTCATTTAAAGAGGATACAAAGCCAACTAAAACAAGAGAAAAGTGATAATGTGAGAATGCTAGATTGATAATAACTAAGTCTCAAAGCTCATCTATGGCATAAAAAAAAATGATTTTGAAAGGCTTTAGTATTTTTAAATTTATTATGCATAGTGTTTTAAAAAATTCAAGTTATGATTTACAATATATTTGCATTTGCTATGCTTAATGATTTAGACTTTAACTCGTGTTATGCATAATATTCGCTAAGATTACAAGATCGGTAATCAAACCTTTAAGTTAAGATAAGAAAGTATCATACCAACCTCCCAATCCAAAGGGAGTGTCGTGCTAAGTTATGTTACAACCTCGGTGTTTAATGGTCAAGTGTGTTTAGTACGTATACTTAAGTCTGTAGTTCAAGAAAGTTAAATATGATGATAAAATGTTCATAAAATAACATATATGGAATTATGCATCATGATGCTGCTTGCATTCCTTTTAGTAAGTGTTCTTACAAATAATGTTTATGAACAACATTTTACAAGAAATGTTTTTATAAAGAACGTTTTGGCGAAAATGTTTCGTGAAAAATATTTACAAGAAATATTTAAGAAAAACTTTTTAAGAGCAGAATTTTAAGATGAATGTTTTTATGTTTTGTGAGATTTGTTTAGATTTACTGAGTGTAAGCTTATTATAAGTGCCTTTTACGCTATAGGTAGTTCTATAGAAGACCAATGGTGTGACGACCCGCTTTTTCGGGCAGTCACTTTACTTTCATAAACATCGTTTCACAAACAGTAATCTTACTTACTTAGTAAGAAAAATACTGTAATAATTTTTTTTTCTTTAAATGTTCTTTAAAACTGATGCGACCTTTGTCGCCATTCAAGTTGAGACATCGCTCAACACTTGCTCTTAAAATAATTTTAAATCGTTTCTTAAAACTTAATAAGAAACATTTATTAAATCATAGCTTAAAACTTTACTTTATAATTACATAAAACAGTTCGTAAACTATATCTTAAAACTTTCAATACAATTCTTAGAACTCTGATTTCTTTAAACCTTGAAAACACAACATTAAACAATGGAAAACCTTTTCTTTACATAGCGGAAGCAAACATTGATGGTATCCATACCCAAATCTTCGCATCTGTCCTCCGCAGCACCCAGCTCTTCTAACGGGTCTTACTAGTCGCCCATAAAACTACCTACAGCATGAAGAAACTTTTTATGAGCTTTCGCTCAGTAAGTTCAAACAAAATCTCACAAAGCATTTAAACATGCTTTTTAAAAAAAACCTTTCTAGAACGGTTCCCATATACGTTTTCCTAAAGCAATTGCTATAACGTTTTTCACAAACGCTTTTCACGAAATACCTAACATAAAATAATCCTCAGATTGTTCTTCATAACGTCATTTATGTTTTCATAAACATTTAATATAAAACATTCCTTAGAATGTTTTTCATAGCATATAAATGTTTCACAATAAACAAATCAAATACAATCACAACGCATGTTTTAATTTATGCTCAATTATGAACTTTCGATTATGAGCATCTTATGACTATTCTTTCTTACTTTGACTTTCTATCATTGTTCCTTTTATTTTCTTATCTTCCTTTTGTTTCTTAACTTTCTTTATCTTATAACTTTTAATGTTCGTACCAACATCTTTAATTATGAGATCATAAACGTGATGTTTCCCTTGTGGAAGACTTAAGACCATCGAACTTTGAGGTCGTATACCTCACATCTGGGAGGCCAAACTTTAACTATACTTTTATTTCCTCACACGAGGAGGTTGGTACGACACTTTATTTTCAACTTTACGTTACCTTCTTATTAACCTTAGTGAGCACATCACATGCAACCACATCATATGCAAATACACTTGCAAATTATTGCTTGTACTATAAAATCTATTGCATAACAAATGCAACTTAAAATACAAACACATTTTGATAATCATAATTTATACTATAAAACTTATTGCATAACAAATGCATCATATAACGCAATCATATTTTGCGATTCATAACTTTTATTCTAAACTTATTGCATAACAAATGCAACATATTGCATAACAAATGCATCATAATACGTAATCACATTTTGCGAATCATAACTTTTATTCTAAACTTATTGCATAACAAATGCAACATATTGCATAACAAATGCATCATAATACGTAATCACATTTTGCGAATCATAACTTTGATTCTGAAACTTATTGCATAACAAATGCATCATATAACGCAATCACATTTTACAAATCATAACTTTTATTTTGAAACATATTGCATAACAAATGCATCATATAATGCAATCACATATTGCGAATCATAGCTTTTATTCTGAAACTTATTGCATAACAAATGCATCATATAATGCAATCACATTTTGCGAATCATAACTTTTATTCTGAAACTTATTGCATAACAAATGCAACATATTGCATAACAAATGCATCATATAATGCAATCACATTTTATGAATCATAACTTTTATTCTGAAACTTATTGCATAACAAATGCAATATATTACGCAATCACATATTGCATATCATAACTCTTATCCTAAAATATATTGCATACAAATGCAATATTTTACGCAATCACATATTGCGTATCATAACTCTTATCCTAAAATATATTGCATACAAATGCAATGTTTTACGCAATCACATATTGCATATCATAACTTTTATCTTAGAATATATTGCATATAAATGCAATATATTACATAGCAATGCTTCATAAAACTTATAACTTACATTATAACACATTATGCATTGTCGAAATGCAAGATTTATACTAATCCTATTTCGTATCTATGTTGCACATCTGCATCTAGATCATAATTTGGTACGTAAAAACTGGTCAGTAAGTTCATCTTTTTATTGTTCAGTCTATAGCTCTTTTATCATCTAGTCGTTCTAGACTAGTGACAATGTTGATTTAAAACATGTTTACATACCTGTCTGAAAACTTCTAAGGGTCATAACAGCGCTTAACTTTCTATATCTTTCTTGAACATGTCTAGCCTTTCCTAGGGGTGCAATAAAAGGAAAAACTAGCTTTTATCTTCTTCTTTTTTTCGTATTCATAAAGTCTCTGTCTTGATTCTGCTCTTGTGACCTCACTGTCGATCACGAGAAATTTTTAAATTTTACTTGATTATCTAAATCGTTCTCACGATTTCTGAGCGAACCTAAGATGTCTTATAGTAATTTTTCTAGTTTCCTATAGGCAACTTGAAGATTATATCCTTAATAAATTTCTTATGGACCTTATTGTGCATATCCGTTATGCAATACATGGTATTGTACTTATATACTATATCTTATTACACTATAGATAACAAGCATTAATCATAACATTCTTATCCATATTATTTGCTCGTATAAGTATTATACTTACATATCATAGTCATAAACATATCATACATATACATGTCATTCATACCATACTTTCACATTTCATGCTTTCATATATTACTCATATTCATGTCATTCATATCATACTTTCACATTTCATACTTTCACATATTATTTATACTTATGTCATTCATATCATACATCCATTTGTCGTTCATACTTTCATATCGTGGAGTTGCTATACATTTTCTTCTTTGAATAGCAACTATTTCATATTATATCCATATAATACTTTAAGTCATGTCACATGTATAATACACACACCAATCATAGTTCATAACGTTCATGCATATCAATATGCAAATAGGCTTCAAACATAACGGTTGCAAATTCATTGCAAACCTTATTTTGTACTTTAGAACTTTTTTTTTGCATAATAAATGCAAATATACTTTAAAAAAACAACTTGCATAACCATTGCAAACTCATTTACAAATGCATATGGATGCATTAAAAACTATTTACTTCATGCTGTAGGTGAAATCTGAACTTACCCGGACTATGCCCTAGCGTTCTCTATTACGTTCCTTTCTCGTTCCTTTTCCTTCCATTGGTCGGCTTTTGTGTCTTGATCATACGACGGCCGACTCATTAATTAACTTTCTTTTTATCAATCCACTTGATTGATAATAAAACGTAAACATTAATCATTCTTTCCTTTTAACTTGACTAGTATACTTTCGTTTACCCTTGTCTTTACTTAACCTTATAACCCATCGGTTTACCTTTCCTTCACTTAGCTTTGTAACCCACCGGGGTTACTTTTCCTCTTAACCTCGTAACCCATCGGTTTACCTCTCGTTTACTTAAACATATCTTATTAAATCTCTGGTCTCACATGACCGTTACATTACTTAACGTATTACGGAACATTTTTCGTCTAATAACGTTATGCTAAATCAGAGTGTTCGATTCCGTTCTAGCTGTTTCCTTAATAATGATGATTTTACCCTTAATGGGTTTTTTCGTCACCTTGTAACGTTATAAAACTCATTCTCACATAAAATAGTGCAACAGTCACTAATCATGCATTTCATAACTTTTTATGAAAGCATCTAAAACAGTTTATTCTAAAACAGTTCATACTGTAGGCGAGATTCTTACTTACTTGAACTCCAAGCTAAGCAGATCTAGTTGTATCTCACTGCATCTACAGTATGCGAAGCATCCTCTGCAGTGCTCCTCGAGTTACCATGAATAGCTGGGAATGCTTCCTGAAAATCATACTTCTTGAAACAGTCATTCTGGACTCTAATACTGCTGTTTGAATCTCCTCGATCCGCGTACAGTTGGTACCAAACGATTTTCATTAGAGTGAAATTTGCTTGAACGGAGGTCACCATCGCGTCCAGAGCATCGAAACGAGTCAGGAGGTGGTCTCGGATCATCGATCGGAGGTCCGGATCACAAAATCCCAATTTGGCCTTTAACCGGCGGCGGTTGGCTCCGTTGAGGGCTGAGCTCGAGCCTACCCCCCTTAAATCGACCTTCTTGAGTCCATTGGTGGGGTTAATTGCACCCAATTTGGCCTCCATCTACCCAATTCGAAGTTGCCGTGGAGGTAAAAAAGGCAACTTCGATCTCCTATCTCCGGCGAAGATACCGTGCAATTGACTTGGGAGTTTCCTTCCTCGAGTCACTCTGAGCATTTCCCCTATGGTGGGGCAACTCAACACCACGTGGAACAGCGGCTCCACCTAGCCCCACGGCGGTGCACGACGGAGATGCCGTTCTCCATCCTCCGGCCATCATTTCGTGCAATTGAGGGTTGCTTCACGCTCTTCTCGAGCCTCTGAATGTATTTGTGCCTTCAATTTGGCACAAAATGGCCTAAAACAGCCAACCCAAACACACCCACGGCGGCTCACGGCGAGTGTCTTCGTTCTCCGATGAGGGGCGGCGGAATGGAGCAATTGACCGAGGGGTCTTGCTCGTCGTCGCCCTCTGATCATTTTGGCACCAGCGGTGTGCTACACCGCAGCCATATACGGCGGCTCCGACTGTGGCTCCACGGCTGCGACGGGGCAGCTCCGGCGAAGCTGTTTCAGCCAAAATTGAGCTGGAAAAATGGTACCCTCTTGTTCCTCTCCTCACACTGAGTCCATAGACACCAAAATCACGTCGATTGGTGGTCGGACGGCGGAGAAATGGCGTTGGGAAAAAATAGGTTTCACCGCCACTTTGGGTGGCGCGTGAGCCTCCCTCCGGCGGCTATTTGGGTGGCACAACACCTCGTTGGACTCAGCTCAACGAGAGCTTCCCACTGGTGCGGGAGGTGTCGAAAAATAATGCCGGAATCTCAAATGAGATTTGAGAAGAGAGAGAAAATGTAGAGAGAGAAAGAAGAGAGAGTGTGTGTGTGTCAAATTTGTGTGATATTTTTTGATTTTTTTCTTTTTTCTTTTCTTTTCTTTTATAAAAGTATAAAAAGAAATTGTGGTCCACATAATTCAATTCTTATACTACATTGCTCTAATACTGCATAATTTTTCATGTTATTATACAGCATTTTCCTTTAATTATACTTTTCATCTTCATATAATCCTTAATTTAATGCATTAAAAATCTTGGGTGTTACAAATGGAACTAGTTGAAAAGCTTAGTATTGCGGTGATAGATGCGATAGTTGAGTGTGGATACCACTACAGTTATTTTCTGCTACTTAAAAAAAAAGTTTTCACTGTTTTTTTAAAGATGTTTTAAAAAGTTTTAAAAGAAGTAAATGTTTTCTTAAAAAGATTTAAGAGATGTTTTGAATAATATTAAAGTCAAGTTTTGAGCTATGTCTTATTTTTTGTTGCAACAAATGTAGTAACAGTTTCAAATATTTTTAATAAAAAAATTACCTAATATTTTTTCTTTTTTCTTATTAGTAAATAAGATTAATATTTAAGAAATGATGTTTAAGAAAGTTCAATAATAGTTCAACAAAGATAGGTCGTTATAGTATGAACCCCACGGCCACCACCATCACCACCAATGTTGTTGGAAGACGACACTGCCACAACTAAATAAAGCCCACCACTACGCAAAAAACCTTGAAGGAGGTCAACCACAAGATGACGGATGTCTCGAGAAGCATAACCCAACCATTGAGCTTGCATTTTAAGATGCTAGGTTTCCAACTTATCTTTTTTTTTTTTTGAAATGTAAAAGTAATTTCATTACAAATTAAGAAAATATAAACACTAATTCAAACGCGAAAGACCTCAACGTAATTTAAGACTCACCCCATCAATAAACCGAAACCACCGTAGGGTTGATTGAAAAGCACAAGGGGTAATTTGTATACCAAGTTCCAACACAGGATAACTGAAGAGTACTACTTATTGAGCACAAAAAAAAAATGGTTATTTTGAACACACCACTATAAGTGTTTGATAAATCCGATCATACAAGATTAAGAAACTAATGACACTAAGGTCTAATATTACATTGCAAAGCACACACACTTGCGAAAAATTGGAAGGTGGGAAGTCCACCTCCGTTGTTACAACAGAAACACCAAGAAAAGGAAACACACTTGGCATAAACATCAACGTTATTATTTGACAATGACGAAATCCAAAACAAAAAGGGTTAAACCAACGAACAACAAAGAAAAATCCGAGGACAATTTATCTTTTTATTAATAAATCCTAAATTAATTTCTTAAAATTATAAAAGAAAATATATACAAACAATATAAAAAACACGAAGAAATATACATATATGATTTTCTTCTATTAGTTTTGTTTCATTTTTTATTTTGATTTTTTTATAGTTCTACGAAATTAATTTGGTGTTCAATAATGTACAAACTTTCGTGTCAAAAAAATTAAATATGAGATTGAGATAATAAAATACTATTTTCAAATTATAAAGTACCATTTTCTTTATACAAAAGGAGGAAAAATACGTGACTCGAACCCTCAATCTATGGTTGAGGTAGAGGGACTTACAACAAACTAAATTGTCCTCACTTGTCACAAGGTATTATTTTGATATGGCTTTTTTTAATAATATTTTATAAATGTGACGTTTCTTAAAACAAAGATACAAAAATCTTAGGAGCCGTTTTGTATTATTTTTAAAAGTAATAAAAATATTTTTATTTTAAAAAAATAAAAATATAATTATATTAAAAATATTTATAAAATTTTCATCTAAAAAAATATACAAAAATACTTTCAAAAAATCTGCCAACAACCCTAAAACCAAAATGAAGAATTTGAAGAAAGGGACAAAAAAAATTGAATTGAGTAAAGTCCTCATTTTTTTTTAGAATAAAAAAAACATGTTTTTTGTACAAGTAAATTGTCTCAGTATTTTTCAAAAAAATAAGAAAAATAACTGTAGTAGAATAAGAAGCCTCTACAGAATAAAAAAAAAACTAAAATCATTTTAATGTCTAAAAATTTTTTTTTATGTCAAAAACTATCCAGAAAAAATCATTGACTAAAAATTTTTTTTTCAAAAAAATCATTTTTAAAAATCTCCCAACACAAAACCCAAAAAAAAAAAGAGAGATAATAAACGAGGGGAAAAAAAGAAGTAGAAGAGCATAAACAATCGGAAATCATGATCTTCAGATCCTCCAAACATCGGTTGACTCTGAAACCTGATCAATCAATGCACACACACATGTATACCCCTCGATTGGATCAGTAAAATATAAATTTATATTTCCATATATACACATAATATACATATAATATATACACACACATCTATATCTATATGCGATATGGAGCCTCCTCCTTTCCAAGAAGCAGCGCGCTGTGACGTCTGCAAATGTAGCTTCAACACCTTCCGGCGACGGGTA
Source organism: Artocarpus heterophyllus (assembly GCA_025403435.1). Taxonomy (NCBI): domain Eukaryota; kingdom Viridiplantae; phylum Streptophyta; class Magnoliopsida; order Rosales; family Moraceae; genus Artocarpus; species Artocarpus heterophyllus. The sequence goes on from CM046329.1 coordinate 6,067,502, forward strand.
ATTCTCACTATCAATCTCATCTCTGTTCAGAATTTCATACTTTTTTTTGTTAAATTTGTACGAATTTATGTAAATTTGACTTGATTCAAGTTCAGTGATTTCCTATTCACTTGCTTTGTGATTCTCTGACGCGTAGAAAGTTTTGGATTTTGACCTGCTGGGTTATTTCAGAGTAATTTCAAAGCTCTTGATGTTGATGATGGTTTATTAGATTCTAAATTGGGATTTTCTTTGGCGTGATTAAGCTCCAAGAAACCACTATAGGAATTTTTAGAGAAGAAGAACGTATTGGGCATTTTTCTTGGTGGGAAAATGGTATGGGCTCATGACTTAAATAAGAGGATGAGGATCAATGTGCTGATTTGAGGTCATTGATTGATTGAAGCTTGTAAATTGGTCTTGCATGTTGAGGATGTGAGCTGCTAGGAGTTCATTTTAGGATATCACACTTTTAGTTTTAGATAGGCTTTGTTGATTCATCATCCTTTCTTAAGGTGTTTGGGAAGTGTGGTTAGAACTGAAAACTGTAGCACGTGAGAGCTTTACACTATAGCTTGCTTTTTTCAGACCACTGTAGCATATGGGAGCTTTATCTTGTTGCAACCACAAGTTTTATTTATAACTGATTTTGCCAGACACCCTTGAACATGGCTTAACTCCCACCGATTCATTTAAGGTTTCACGGGACGTTTGAATTCCGGGCAGCCGTAATAGTTCAACGGTCATGTTTGAGCTTCATAAGATCCTTCACATAGGAAATGCAGTTAATCTAGTATTCTGCTTGGGTGATCTTTTCATTTATTTTTCATTTACATATTCAAGTCATAATTTCACTTGAAAAAGGTAATTACTCATAGCTTCTCTATGGGCTTCTATTGACAAAGCCTTTAAAGTGTTTTCTTTTTCTTTGAAAAGATACTACAGGGATTTTAGGTTTTATTATGTTTTGAGGCTCACTTTATTATGTTAGGTTCTGATTATTCTTCAATTACGCTTGTTTTAATTTTAATAAAGTTTAGTTTCCTAAAAGGAATGGTTACATATCACTAGGATGGTTCTTCTTGTTCACCATAGTCTCGCTTTAGGCACTGAACTCTGTCATCATGGCCAAGTTTACTTGCCTCATTTCGGATTGTTTTTTGCAGCATCATTGTCGATGTTGTGGCAGGACATTGTGTCATGAACATTCCTCAAATCAAAAGGTATATTTCTCGTGTTCTATTATTCCCTTTTCCCTTACATTCTTTGATTCTAAATAGTTTACTGATTTTTGTGTTGATTTTATGAGTAAATGAATTCCATTGAGCAATCATGTTCTGTGCACATTTTCAGGCTCTACCACAATTTGACATTCACGTGCCCGTCAGAGTTTGTGCTGATTGTTTTAATGATTCCTCAAGGTCTATAATCCAGCTCAATATGATTTTTATCAGAGTTTGTGGTTTTCTTAGTCACCTTACTTTTTGCTTCATCTGCATAGCAGTATCCTACTAGTAGCTGCCAATATGTTAAAGAGTTCATATCCTCCCTCTAGAGATGTGCAAAGGATCAGAGTTTGTTTAATCTCATGGAGATTCATGACATCTTAACTACTGTAGGATGTTCTTTTTCACATTCTCCTTCTCTGGAAAATGATATCGCCATTAAAAATGAACAAGAAGTTGAAAGAAAAAGCATAGTTGGAGAAGGAGATTTCCAATTTCTCCTCTTCTTTTGTTGCTTCATACACAAGCACTATGCAATGCTTATTTATATTTATTTATTCAATTTTTAAGTGTCTATCTTGGTTAAGAAATGAGACATGCTTTGGGAATATGTCTTAGCACTCCTCTAGCAGCCTTCCGCTTCTGTTGCTGTTTTTCCTTTCTTATTTACTGTCTGGATGTTTTCAACCCTTATTCAGCCTGATGATATTTGGAAAGCTTCTTCTCCTTTGCCTTTTCTTTTCCTCTGAAGGAGCATCATTGTTGTCTCTCATTGTAAGTACCATTCTGCTCCTAAAGAGTGTGAGGTCTTTTGTTTTGGCACAGACCTGAAAAAGACAACATACGGGCTTCTTTCAAGGAAGCTGATTCTGTAACAGATGGGGTTTCTAGTTTAACCGTTGAAGATAATGTAAAAATGCAAACTGGGCCAACTGCAGGGCATCAACCTGTGCCAGGCGTCGTAGAGTGTAAGTGTGGAATGCCTCTATGCATCTGTGAAGCTCCAGCCCCACCTGTCAATACACTTCCCCTGCAGGTATAAAATTTTCAGTTTCTTCATAATCATCTACTGAACCACCATGCATCTCACAGAGTTAGTATCCTTTGTGGCAGAAGAAACCTTTATCCGCCTCTGTCCCACAGTCAAATCCAAAACCAAAGAAAACTGAACCTGCTTTCAAGAATAAAGGTTCCACTTCAAATAGCAAGCCTAGGTAGGTGGATTCTGCTGCTTTTGGATTAGGTTTCCGCTCTTCCTGATATACTGAATGTTTTTATAATCTGAATTTATGCATAAGTCGTCTCCTCTTTCATCTGCATAAATAATGGAGTACTGGTTTTGTTGTAGAGTCTTTAGTTGGGGTTTTCTATGACTGCTAGTCTTAGGAATCCTGACTTAAGTTGAGAAGAATTTTTTTTTTCCACATACTTTTCAAAATTTGGATCGGGATTATAAAGTTCCTTTTATTATTATTATTATTATTATTATTATTATTATTTTCATTTTCCAGCGTTCATACTGTAAACGAAAAGGGTTTACCACACTTCTATCTGCATTTCATTTTAAGTGAATATTTATTGAAACACACCAACAGTGAGCTTGACGCCAGATTGTGTGCAATTCCTTACACTCTATTGTACCTTCAACCCTGCATAGTTTCAGTTCTGTTTTCAATCGTGGTCAAGTTTACAATGGCAGCTCAGATATTTCTCAGATTAATTATGAAGTCAACGGGGAGGTATAATTTTGGATTGTCTACTTAAGGAATGACGAATTTCCAATTTTATAGAAAGACTTTTGTTTCTCTGGATAATTTTAGTCATGTTGTCTGCTTAGGGATTGAGAGAAGCGATAAAGAACAGCGAAACTGCTGCAGTCAAGAAGCTCCTGAGTCAGGTACTTACTTTTTTTTTTTTTTGGGTATAAAATTAACGTTTGAAAATGAATGCCAATGCATTCTCTTATTGGCAGGGTGTAGATGCAAATTACCATGACAAGCAAGGGTCATCTTTGCTACATTTGGTACTTCTCTCCCTTTCTCTGCATGTGTATAATGTCAATGTATGTGACCGAGAGGTCCTGGCTTGTATTGTGTCTCGTATGTGCATTACATTTAGTATCATTGCTTTGATTACATGATACTCATTTCCGGATTAATTTTGGTGCAGGCGGCAGTTTTTAATCAAACTGAGATAGTTTTCACCCTCATGGACAGTGGAGCCAGCCTGAACTACAAGAACGCTCAGGGTAATCATTTTTGGTCCTCTTATAAAGTATGGTTAAAATTGTTGACTAGTGGAGGTAATTATTAGAGACATTAGCTATGAAAAAACTATGGAATTCTAGGACCGGCTTGTGAAGAGCATTGGTTCTTGCCAGAATGGAAAATAGACGTAATAAGATATTGATGTTTCTATCTGTGAGTTTAGTTGAATGTGTACTTCTTGATTCCTAGATTGAAGAAAGAATACTGCTAAGACAGATCCTAACTTCTTGTCTCTTCTTTAGGGGAAACACCACTGGATTGCGCTCCTGTTACATTGCAATATAAAATGCGAGAGAAGATGAAGGAGAATGAGCAGTTTGGCCAACAATAGAACTGAGAGTTTCTTATGTCAACGGTCTCTGCAACTTCAAGCTACTTAATGGAATTGATTTGTTTCCTCTTATGAAGATGTTTGAGAAACTGATAGACATGCATTTGCATCATGTATGAATCAGAGTTAAAAACTTGAAAAGGATTCAGGGAACAATTCATGGGAGTGCCAAAAAGATGTCCTTAATCTTATAAGGCAATTCAAAAGTAAAATGCACTCAACACTAGTTCCCCCACCCAAAAAATAAAAACTCTCTGCTTTATATCACCTTCTTTTTTCAAATGGTCTGCTTCGTTTGTGCAGATAAGATTGAAAAATATGCGCATAGGCAATTTTGCCTCCCAATCTTGATGTTAAAGGTGTTGGACCATCTAGTAGTCACCGTAATCGTCAGCACCTTTATGTTTCAAAGTTTGCGGCCTGTAAAAATATCAAAGTTGTGGTCAGAGCTACTGTGGATGATGATGCTTGAGGCATGGATAAGTTTTTAATCCTTTCTTCTTTCTTTCTTTGAAGTCTTTTCTTCATCTTTGACATGTTCAATGATGTTTACACGTGTTTTTATGATTATCTTAGCCACAAGTGATATGGGTTTTGTCCCGGAAATTTCTCTCTTTCTTTTTGGGAGGGAAAAATCTCTCTCTGTCTCTCTCTCTCTTTCAATAAAGAAATGAAAATGATAGTGCCCTTGTGGGATCTGACTAGGATGGTACCAATTAACAAACTTGCCAACTGCCATTGTCTCATGCCCACGTATCATGAAAAGCAAGTAAATCTGTCTGATTGTGGTGCTGTGGAGCCTTTCTGTTCAACCAAACAATTTGGTATAGATCTCTCTCTCTCTCTCTCTATATATATATATATATATATATCTATCAAATATACACGCATTCACACACACACACACACAGACACACACACAGATTTTGCTAATAAAGCACAATGGAAAAAAGATAGTGTGTAGTCTTTTTTAAGATCAGCAGACCCAGCTGCCCTTGCTTTACGCAAATAACAAATAAAAGTAAGATATTAAGAAAATTAAAAGAAAAAAAAGGAAAGTTTACGCCAAGGAGCCACCGCCCATGTGACGTGTACGCGCACACTCCTTCAAAATATATGAGCTAGTGATGAGTCATTGGCACTCCATTGATGGCAATTGGTGAGCCATGCACAAGCTATTGTGATTAAAATAGTTGAACAAATAAAAAAAGCAAATCAAAAGAGATTCCTTCTACAAGGCTGAGCATAAACTTGATGTGCCTTTATAAGGAAGCCAAAGCCCCTTGAGATCTTCCCCCTTTCCTTCCTTTCTTTTCCTCGTCCTCCTTCCATTGTTCTCTGCTAGTCCTAATTCTTTCTTCGTTTCTTTCTTTCTTTTTTTTTTTTTGTGCGCATTAGTTTTTTTGGCATAATTATTGGTTTTTCCCTAATGGGTTTGTTTGTGGATGATCTATACTTAAGTGTGATTGTTACCCATATGCTGTACAAAACAGCTCTTGTAATCGCAATCGTGAGATGTGTTTTGTCATGGGCCCTCAGGCTTAGAAACAGAAACAGAACTCCCACTGATCCCTTGGAATTTGAAAACATCCCTTTCCCTTCTCCGCCAGTTTCACCACCGTCGTCATCATCTTCTTCTTCTTCTTCTTCTTGTCCTTCAACACAAATGATTAGAGACAGCCTAGTCCTGACCACTTTTGGAGACATCACAGGGAGACTGCCAAGCGACAGCTGCCATTGGGACACATGCGCCGTGTGCTTGAACCAGTTGCGGACAAACGACGAGGTTAGGGAGCTGAGGAACTGTTGCCATGTCTTCCATGGAGAATGCCTGGACAGATGGCTAGATCATGATGATTCTCACGACCAGGATTCTCGTCACAAGACTTGCCCACTTTGCAGGGCGCCTTTTTTAACCCCGTCACAGTCCCAAAGCCTCAGCCTGGCCGCAGCCAGATCACAGCCCAGCTGGGCTGTTGAGAGGCTTCTTTACCTCTTTGGAGATGATCTCTTGTTATGACTTGTGTTGGATGTCACCAAATGTTATTTTCACTTTTTAGTGTCGTTTCCGCGTAAAAACAAAACAAAACAAAGTATGTGAATATATATTTTTGTGGTGAAGGGAATGGTATTCTGATTCTCTGGTCCATTATATGTAGGATACGTAGAATGTACTAGAATTGTGCCTCCTTGTTGTGATGAACACGGAGATAAGAGTTTGTGCGTGAATTAAAAAAAAAAGGGTCCAAGCTTTTCCCACTTTAAGATCAAAAGATTTAAAGGGTTAGTTGTCTGCCATGGTATATAATTCCTATATTCGTGTTTTCTTGAGTGAAAAGCAAGTCCAAGATGTTTGGACGGTATATAGAGTGTACGTGTTAAACTTATAAAATAAGAAGGTGGTTTAAGTAAAGAATTAATTAGGTGAAATAAGAAGAATAATAGAGGCGATGGATGGACTGAGAAAATTTGGGTTTAATTTACATTTATAGACAATTTGGATGCTTGACTAATGTCTAATGTGATAACGGTGTATCAATGTTATACGTATGTGTGTGTGTGTAATCTTTTACTAACATACATGCTAATAGTTTAAACTAATTTTGCATCTGTATTTTATTGAATATGGTGTTTTACAACTGTAAATTGTATAAAATTCTCATATGTTACAATACCTTCAGTTTCAATTTATTTTTCAAACGGTTTATAAGTTATCCAATGTTTACAGTATTTTGCTACAGTATTTTCTCTCACGTTTGATTGAATATTCGAATCACGGTTTGAATCATTTTGCTACAGTATTTTCTCTTACAAAAATTTAAATTTTCATTCAAATACTCTACTCAAATACTCAAACCAAACCGGCCTTAAATACCATGCAAGGACTTACAAAAAATATCAAAATACATACTATAAAGTCATACTACCTGTTTAATCTAAAAAAAAAAAAACTGTATTGTGTAAGACTTCAAATATGCCAAAGAAAATAAGAATAAAATAAAACAATATTACGTCTAATCACAAGGAAAATTGAATCACTATAGTAGAAGTGTAGAACAAAGCAGCAAAGCCGTAAACCAAAATAAAATGTCGTTATTGAAAAGGAAAACGACATTTCGTTCTTTCAACAACAACAGCAAACGTCACGAAACAAGCTACAAGTTGCTTATTAGGATAACGACGGCAAACTTGAGAGAGAAAGCAAGACATGTTCCGCCAAAAGGAAAAAGAAAGTAAAAAATAAAAGAAAGAAAGACGTGTCGTAACTTGGACCTAAACGACAACAAACTCTAGGCAAAGGGACGACTCTCGCTTCCGAGTTAAACGACAACCAGCCGTTATAACAAAACTGATATGTCGTTATAAGTTAAGCTCCAAACATGGAATGGCATGTCATTTTCTTATCTAAACGACATATTTACAAGCAAATGAGATGTTGTTTTCTTAACTTAAATGATAGATCAGAGCTTTCTATTAATCGTATAGATATTGTTGAAAGAGCTTTATGAGTGTTCGATTGTTGAAATTCCATGTATATTTGATTTTTTTATACATTTCGTAGGAACTTACACGGTGAAACTTATCTATAATCAAGATCAAACTTCCTTGCATTATAAGGTGATTAGAATTATCTTATTGGTCTCTCATCTGGCACCCGGACTGGTTTATAGGTTTATTATTGTAATATTTTTCATTCGCGAATGTAACTATGTTTGTTCATTCATGTAATACTCAATTTATTCATATGTAACGCTTAATAAATAGAGTCCAATAACTACAATATTGTAAGTTACATGTTAACTAATTGAGTGTTACAATAACGCATGAACATAGTTACATTCGCGAACAAAAAAGTTATAAATGACGGACTAATCAAGGTGTTGGATTTAAGCCAAAACTTAAAATTATTATTATTGTGTCCTTTTTTTTTAAATTTGGAATACTCTTTACGTAAAATATATATATATATATATATACATATATTTTTTTTAGAGGCGAATATTGTAAACAACAAACGTGACAAGAGAGATGATGTGTAGGTTTCACTTAAAATACAAAAGTAGATACGGTTATTAATACTAATGGCCTCAAAACTTTAGGGTCTGCTACATTTTGCCCCATAAATTTTAAGAATCACTACTTTATCCACCGAGCTTTTAAAACTCCTCACTTCATCTACTGAATTTTAAAAATTATTCTGCCTTTGTTTCCAAAGCTCCTCATTTTGTTTTCTATTTTTTGATTTTTTGTTCAAATAAACATAATTAAGCCCAAATGATTCACACATGGGTAACCTGTAAGGGCAAAAATATGATTTTATCTCTCAGTTTTTGTTTTACGTTTACACTCTCAGTTAACATTTTTTTTGATTATTCCCACTTAAAAATGGTTGTTTGCACATTTTTTTTGATATTGTTCGCTAATATCTCCTCATATTTAATGTATAACTTATCTTCTTTAGTATACAAATTAGATATTAGCAAACAACATCGACTTATTAAATGAGTTACACATTAAATATGATAAGAAATATACAAACATGATCTTCTTAAATGACAGTTCAAATAAAAAAGAAATAAAAGATTCAAATGAGAGTGTAAACCTAAGACAAAACTTACGAGTGATCAAATTTTATTTTTGTCCTTACAGGTGACCTATGTACGAATCACATGGGTTTAATTTCATCTATATCAATGGAAAATCGAAAATTTATGAGACAAAATGAGAAGATTTGAAAATTCAGAGGCAAAATGATAATTTTTAAAATGCAAGAATAAAGTGAGAAATTTTGAAAGTTTAAAAGATAAAGTTATAATTTTTAAAATTTAAAAAATAAAATGAAAAAGACCTTAAAATTTAAAGGTCATTAATATTAATAATCTAAAGTAAATATTAATATTTAAATGACACGTCTTTTACGAAAAAAGAGACCCAAATGCTATAGCTTTTGTAATAGAAATGACAGCTTTTTTGAACTAAGGTGAAATGACAAGTTCTTTTTAAGGAATTAACAACTAAGGTGAAATGACAAGTTCTTTTTAAGGAGTTAACATGTATTTCTAACTAAAATTACTCCATTTGTAAAATAAAAATGAAAAGTGTTTTTTTTTAGAATAATCATTTTTTTTAAAGAATTCAAATTCAAACATATATGTACATCTATATGAGAAAATTCAAATCTATAACTTTAATAAGGTACAAAACTTAAATGCATCCTCTCACAACTTAGTTATAATATTGAATTGTTGTTTCACAAAATTTAAGTTTCAATAATTTAAGTTCCAATATAGTGTTTGTCCAAACATTTGGTTTGAACTCCCCATGGTCTATTACTAATTTTCACCAAATATTTTAATTGTTTTTAAATAACTCATTTGCTTAATCTCTATTTACATTGTTTGTATTACTAGTTTGAATTATTTTGAACTAAAAATACTTTAATAATTCAAATTTTATAGACAAAAACATTGTATTAAAACATGTTAGAAAGAATTGAGTGTTTCCGAAGGAGCTATTAAACTTCTAGCCAAATATATTCTTTTAGTCCTCAACCAAAAAAAAAAAAAAAAAGAGAAGTCTCTCTCAATAATGTCTCATAATACACTTTTTTTAGGATACAGAGGTAAATGACTAATTTTTAAGATTTTTTAATAAATAGCTAAAATTTTTTAAAATTAGAAAAATGACTATCTTTGTATATCAATGTTATACCGAAATACATTAATAATGTAAGAATGCTAATAAATATATTATCGATAAATCACATTATATGATTTGTGGTTTATTATTGATTAACTTAGTGGTTTATTTATTTGATAATTTATCGTTTATCGATGATAAATTATTAATAGATCAATATTTAACCAATTTATTGATGATAAATCGTAGTTAATAAATGTTATATTAATATTAATCAATAATATACATCAATAATATATATGTGTTTATCAATGATATATTGTCGTAAAAAAAGTTTATTTCCTTTCTTTTTAAAAAGTTTGACTATTTCTCCATTAAAAAGTTTAATCATTTTGTTGAGGTATTTTGGTCCCTGGTCGAAGCCGGACAGGTACCTTGAACGTATTATCGGGGAGGTTGTTCGGGGAGCCTCCACGATTATTTACCTCCCGCAGGAGAGCGTCTTTTAGAAGTCGAACCCGTTTCCTCTTGAATAAGAGGGTTTTAAGACATATTCTAGGTACCAATCTAACTAAGATAGGCTCTAAAACTCTTTTATTTAAGAGGAAACGAGTTCGACTTCTGGAGAACCAAAATACCTCAACGCATTTATTTAAAAAGATCGTTAAAAATATTTTTTTTTGTCTAATTTTATATTTTTTTCCCCTTAAAAACAAAACACTAATTTCCCAAAGTAAAAAATCCATCAAGTACATGTGAAGCGAAAATACATTCGTTCAACTCTTCCTCCCCACGTCGTCGTTTGACAATTCTGAGCCACGCGAAGGCTAGCAAACTGGGCATTTCCAATGTCCTAATCTCCCTGCTCTGAGTTAAGAGAACTGTAAGAAGAAGAAGAAGAAGATCAAGAAGAAGAAGAGTAAAGCTTACTTCACAAACACTCTCATATCCTTCAGATCTATTCTCGAATCTCCATTTCCTTCTCAGATCTCCGATCTTCTTTTCTCAATTCTCTCTCTCATTCAACTTCGGCAATTTCATTATCTCGGATCTCGACTTTCGATCCGATATTAATTCCGGTTTGGATAGATTGTTTGAAGTTTTTTGTTCTTTTTTGGTGGTCTGAATTGGGAAGCATCGTGGAAGGAGGGAATTTCCGGCGAAGAAATCGGAAATGGCGGGTGGAGCGGCCGGGGGTTTCGTCACGCGAGCGCTCGAGTCGATGCTCAAAGAGTGTTCGGGCAAAAAGTACCCCGACCTTCAGAAGGCGATTCAGAATTATATAGGTCATTACGCAATTCTTCTTCATTCTTAATTTCACATTCTCGTTTCTCTTTACAATTGTCCAATTTGATTTGGCTTAAGCATTGAGTTTGTTTGTTTGTTTGTTTGTTTGTTTTTCTTCAGATGGTACGAAAGAGGTCAAAGAGGTTCAGAATTCGGTTCCCAGTGAAACAAGCCAAGCTGCATCTGTTGCCGGTGAAGAGAGGTTTTTTTTTTTTTTTTTTTTGTTTTGCATTTTAAGTTATTATTCTTTCCTCATAACTTGCTACACAGACCACAGTTTATTATTGGTGTTGTTGATTTTTGTTTCGATGTGATTATGGTAATGTGCAGTGTTAAGAAATGTGCTATCTCTCTATTCTTGTAGCTGTTAAATTTTTAGTTTTAGGCTCTCATGCTACTAGCAAGTAGAAATTTTCATTCCCTACTACTTTTTACCCTTTTTTTAATTATTATTTTTTATTTTTAGTACAAGAGACAGATTTCATTTGATCATATAACTAGTGTTGAATTTATGTCGCAGACACTATCGAGTTAGACCACTCTAAAATGGAAAGTTTTATCTAACAGATTTTATAGTTTTGAATTTATCTTTGTAAACGAGGAAATGATAGGGATTATGATTATGACCTGGGCTGATCAATAAAAATGCCCAGGATCTCCCTAATTTTGGTTTTGATGCCAATTTCCTATGCAGTTCAGCCGAAGCAGGAGCAGGAGCTGCGAAAACTGAGACAGAACTGACCCAATCGCAGACAGCTTCTCAGAGTGCGCAAGGAGCCGATTCTGTTGGTAAACCCGTGAGCCTTAGTGAAACTATTTCAACTGTTTGGGCAAATGCTGGGCATACCTTGGAAGGGTCTGCGGCAGAACTTGTTTTGAGTCCTCTTCGCCTTGCATTTCAGACGAAGAACTTGAAAATCCTTGAATCTGCTTTGGATTGTCTTCATGTAAGTATTTGTTGTGATGGTTTAGTTTTATGCTTCAAATTACGTCGGTTAGGGCTGTTTTTGATGTTGCCCTTTGGTTCTTGATATGCATTAAATGGGGAAATTCCCTTTGATTTGAGAACATTTTGTTGGGCCATAAATTGTTCAAGGATGAATTTTGTGAGCTGGTGGTTACATCTTACATGGGATGGGGAGATTCAAGTTTATGAAAAGTAGAGTGAGAGATTGGAACAAGAATAATTTTGGGGGAACTCAGAGTGGAGAAAAAGAAATCATCTTTACTTACAATCGAGGACATTGATAGACTAGAGTTGAACTGTGAGTATAGTGAGACACTGAATGTGGCAAGGGTATATTTGGAAACTAGCTTTGGGTTCTTGCCTGGTTATTTTTAAGGAGCATGTTTCATGGAAAAAAAGATCTAGTTCTCTTGTATTAGAGAAGGAGATGCATTTTAAAGTTTTTTCATCAATTGAAGAGTTAAGAAAGCAAGCAATAAGTTGGAAGGGGAAAGCATTAGGGTTATTGAGGAAGAGGAGCATTGAGACGGAGGTGTTTGGTTCTTTGATAATTAATATCTTAAGATCACAACAAGTTCTTGGGGGATTGAGGCTTTAGGTTGGAGTCTCAATGTCTCATTAGCGAGAGAGATGCTTCTTGGGTGATGATTTATGGAAGAAAGTGAAGATCTAGGTTGCCTTCTGGCTAGGTGAAGACAAAGATTTTGCCATGTTCAGTTTTAATATTTGGTTAGGCATTGATGTCGTTTAATGTAGTCCTTTACTATTGTTTTTGAGTTTCTGGTTTTTGTTTTATTGTCCTTTTGAAAAATGCAAGAGATAGGGTTACTTTGGTCATTACCATGCTGATAATTGTACTGAATCAATAATCAGTATGGTAAGAGCTTTCAGAAATGGCCGCCAAACTGGTCTCCCCCGATTCTAACAATAAAACAAAAATAAAGAAGGAGAGCACCAATGCAGAGAACAATGTTGTTCTCAGCCTTCACCAAAGGACAATACATAGTAAATAAAGCTGCAATGACAATGCGTATAGGAAAACAAATGACATTATAAAAGTATCTGCAGACGACAGTAAAATATAGATGTAAAGCAGCTAATCCCCTGCATCACCTTTCATTCATTTAGGTGGATATCTTGTCCTCCTTGCATTGTACTTTATAATTCTTTGTGAAGAGAGAGAGAAGATGTGTTGTTCAGAATTTTTGTTTCCCATAAGTAAAATATGTAGTCGATATAGTGGTGTCCCTCATTGATCCTTGTACTACAACCTGGACCCACTAATTAATTCCCCATCCCACAGCCCCAACACAAAAAAAAAAAAAAAAGAAGAAGAAGAAAAAGAAGAAGAAGAAGAAGAGAAATATCAACCCCTTTTCAAATCCCGTTTTTTATATTCTTGCACAATTGTATCTTCTTGTTCAATAGCATTTAGTTTCTAGATCTCTATTGCGTGCTCTGAATTTCTAATTACTTCTCAAATTTAATAAGCGCAGAAACTCATTGCGTATGATCATCTTGAGGGAGATCCTGGTTTAAATGGTGGTAAAAATGCACCACTGTTTACAGACATGCTGAACATGGTTTGCCGCTGTGTTGACAATTCATCGCCTGACAGGTACATATCTTTGGTGTTGGGTTTTTTGTATCCTAGATTATATATCTTGTAATGCTTATTTACTCTTAAACATAAACGTGCAGTACTATTCTCCAAGTGTTGAAGGTCCTCCTTACTGCTGTGGCGTCCACAAAGTTCAGAGGTATACTATTTGCGAATGAGAGGAGGCGGATACTACACATCATTTTACCCATTGCTTTTATTTCTGAAATGTCTATTTTATGTATATGGATGGTCAACAAAATTCATATTTCTGGTTCTCCAATTACTGTTAAATCAGTTGCCAGGCATGGCACATTTGTGCACCCACATTTAATAAGAATCTATTTTGTCAATGACTTCTCATATGTTTAGCGGTGTTTTATGTTTCCTTCTTTCTTCTGTATTTTTGAGCGTGAAAAATTATTCCTCAACTGTAGAAGTTTTGTACATGCAGTCCATGGAGAACCTTTGCTTGGAGTCATCCGAGTATGCTACAATATTGCTCTTCACAGGTATTTTTCATATTATCTAAGTGTACCTTGTATTAACTCTAAGCCATGCTCATGAACTGTAGTTTGAACTTGTAGCAAGAGTCCTGTAAACCAAGCAACATCAAAAGCAATGTTGACGCAGATGATCAGCATCATTTTCAGGAGAATGGAGACTGATCAGGTTTGGGCTTTAAATTTTTTAATTCTAGCTGTCTGGGTGAATTTTCTCACCTTCTATCTCTCTCTATTCCTTCTATGAATACTACAAAGTCTCTAACGTCTGGCGGGGAGTTCAGGCAGCATCTGGTTCTGCTGGACAGATGGACGCCCTCTCAGCTGAGAATTCAAAGACAAAAGTGGAAGAAACTTCCTGGGGGGATGAAAATGAGAAAGAAATAACTTTAGGGGATGCACTTAACCAGGTGAAAGAGACTTCTCTAACGTCTGTGGAAGAACTCCATAATCTTGCTGGTGGTGCTGACATCAAGGTACCTGATTATTGAGTTTCAGTATTTTTGTACCCTTTGCACTGTAACTCAGCTTCTTCACCATAAGGTCTAGCGTTGCCTACTTTTTATACATGCCTATGCCAGGCATTCATAACTTGCCCAGGTCTTTCTGTCCTAAGGCTGTAACTTTTTTCCACCCGCAAATCTTATTAGGGCTTAGAGGCTGTCCTTGACAAAGCTGTGCATCTTGAAGATGGTAAAAAGATAACCCGGTAAGGATGTGATATCAAACTATGAGGTACGATCTTCTTTTATTTGTGTCATACTGATATTGTTCCTACTTCATTTTTGTTTTTCTAAAATTGTTAAGAGGGATTGATCTTGAAAGCATGAGCATAGTTCAACATGATGCTTTGTTGGTATTCCGCACCCTTTGCAAGGTAAATTTTATAAGTAACTACTCAGCATTGTTGCTATGAATGTTTAGCTTTCTATTTACGAATTCGAAAAGTTCATTACCTGCAGATGGGCATGAAGGAAGATAATGATGAAGTCACGTCCAAGTCTCGAATTTTATCTCTTGAGCTTCTGCAGGTTTGTCTAATGGATTTCGCTTTTGTATCTGTTTTTGTCTGCATGTCCTAATAGGTTGATGCTTAACATTTAGCCATAAAACCTTGTTTTAGGTAATTTGGATTAGCATTGGTAAATTTTCCATTATGCTAATTTGTCAAATCACAAAAAACATGCTATATTGTATTCTTGTGTGATATTTGCTGCAGGTTGAGTGCACCGATCTATTCATTTGACCTCTTTTTCTTTGTTGAATTGAATTATGCCCTTTATAATGATATATTTCAGGGTTTATTAGAAGGAGTTAGTCACTCATTTACGAGGAACTTTCATTTTATTGATTCAGTCAAAGCTTATCTTTCATATGCTTTGTTGCGGGCATCAGTTTCGCAGTCCCCTGTCATATTTCAGGTTTAAATGCAACTCCTTTTACGTGATTTCTTTTTACTACACTATGAGATTTTTTTTGGTCCTCATCACACTTTTATTTTCTGCCAGTATGCATCTGGAATTTTCTCGGTTCTTTTGCTGCGTTTCAGAGAAAGTCTTAAAGTACGTGTCTGACCTTGACAATAGTTGCAGAAACTTCTTTTGACTGGTACATTTTACTTTTTCTCCATTTTTTCCATTGAGGCTTAGGCATATTATTCTTTTTTACAGGGTGAAATTGGCATCTTTTTTCCTTTAATAGTCTTGCGATCACTGGATGGCTTGGAATGTCCTGTTAACCAAAAAATAAGTGTTCTCCGGTAAATTGTTCTTTCTGTTGATTATGTTACTAGTTGTATATTTGACTGTCACATTTTGTCATGGATTGTTTCCAACATTTTCTGTTGGTCAATATTTTTATATGGTTCTTTCCCTTGTTTTCTGATAAGTTGTTATTTTTGCAGGATGCTTGAGAAAGTTTGCAAGGATTCACAGATGCTTGTTGACATATTTGTAAACTATGACTGTGATCTTGAGGCGCCAAACTTATTTGAACGCATGGTATAATCCCATATAAATGTATTTTTTCAAAACAATGTCTTTCAATCTCCATTCAAGACTTCTAGTTTTATCTTTTTTTAGGGTACACCTAGAAAACAATATCTTTTTCTAGGGCGCACACAATGCCTATCTAATATGCATTTACGACTTTTATAGGTTACTTCTCTATCCAGAATATCTCAAGGAACTCAAAGTACAGACCCTAATTTAGTTGCGTTGTCGCAAACAACTTTAATTAAAGGCTCATCGCTTCAGGTAGGCTGTGTGATTTATTCTCTAACAAAAAATCAGTCTGTTTAGTCAGTTTTCCTTCCAAACATTCTATGCCGCTATGTTAGCAGAAATAGCTGGATGACCTTTCTTTTCTGTCTTTCCAGTGTCTTGTGAATGTGCTTAAATCATTAGTGGATTGGGAAAAGTCACGTAGAGAATCCGAAGGCCCGAGTAAAAGCGTTCAGTCTTCTGAAGGAGAAGCTTTAGTTGGAGAATCTGGAGAGATAAAAAACAGAGATGATTTGACTACTAACTTTGAGAAGGCAAAGGCCCACAAATCTACCATGGAAGCTGTCATCACTGAGGTGATCAACGAGAGATTCTTTGTTACTTTTCCTGGATGTGGTTGCTGTGCTTTGATTTTTATATTACTCGTCTGGCCTTTTAACTTCTCTTGGCCGTAGTCAGGGACTGATGAATACTTTGAATTGTATTGCAGTTCAACAGGAAACCAGTAAAGGGTATAGAGTATTTGATATCAAATAAGTTGGTTGAAAATACACCGTCTTCGGTGGCCCAATTTCTGAGAAATACTCCCAGTTTGGACAAGGTTTGAACTTATGTTCTTAAATATGTTTTTTTTTTTACCTTGACGTGAACTTCTTATCCTGTTCTGAATCTTTCAGGCAATGATTGGGGATTACCTGGGTCAACATGAAGAATTCCCCCTTGCTGTGATGCATTCATATGTTGATTCCATGAAGTTTTCCGGAATGAAGTTTGATGCTGCAATCCGTGAATTTCTCAAAGGATTCCGACTACCTGGGGAAGCCCAAAAGATAGATCGTATTATGGAAAAATTTGCAGAACGGTACTGGCTGTCTCTTTATGTCTCTGTGTACTTCTTCCAATGTCTAGCAGAAAAGAACTACTTCATTCCGATAAAGATTTATGCAACCTTATTTGATGTTGCCCAACACTCCCTATAGCCTTAAAATTAAGATTAAACTTTTTTTTTTCATTTGTTAAGATAATAACTAATAGAACTATGTTAAAGAGGAGCAAAAACACTTTAGGCCAGAAAGAAGACAGTTATCTTGCATAACTGGATAGGATTGTAATTTAGTACCAGAAGCCCTATCCATGCACGAGAACTTTAATGAGCTACATCCCTAAATTATGCTGATAAGCATTTAATTGCTATCTAGTGATTTATGTCGTTTTCTATCATCTCTGATAGATATTGTGCAGATAATCCTGGCCTGTTCAAAAATGCGGATACTGCATATGTTCTTGCGTATGCAGTTATAATGTTGAACACTGATGCACATAACCCAATGGTGTGGCCTAAGATGTCCCAGTCTGATTTTGTACGCATGAACGCTGTGAATGATGCTGAAGAATGTGCTCCTACAGAACTCTTAGAAGAAATTTATGATTCTATTGTGAAAGAAGAAATAAAGATGAAAGATGAGAAATTTAGTGTTGAAAGAGGTAGCAGATCCAAACCAGATGGTGAAGAGAGAGGCCGTTTGGTCAGCATTCTCAACCTGGCCCTTCCCAAAAGGCAGTCAGCAACTGATAGTAAGGCTGAGAGTGAAGCTATAATTAAGCAGACACAGGCAATATTCCGGAATCAAGGAACTAAAAGAGGGGTATTCTACACATCTCAGCAGATAGAACTTGTAAGGCCTATGGTTGAAGCTGTAGGGTGGCCTTTGCTTGCTACTTTCTCTGTTACAATGGAGGAAGGTGATAACAAGGTGAGGGTTGTTCTCTGCATGGAGGGTTTTAGGGCCGGAATACATATCACACGTGTGCTTGGAATGGACACCATGCGCTATGCTTTTTTGACATCTTTGGTTAGGTATATTTGTTACCTTTCAGATTTATATATATGTGTGCGTGCGGCGTGCATTTTAATACTTTATTTATTTCTGTTCATGTTGTCATTGCATGTCTAATTGTCTTTTTATCAAATGAAATTTGAGTTTTTCCCTGGTGCAACTTATAGGTAATTTGAAGCATATTACGATCACTTTTCTATTTGGAAAAAAAAAAATAAAAAATCCTTGACCACAGAATTAAGCTTTTGAATAATTATCTCAGATTCACTTTCTTGCACGCCCCAAAGGAAATGCGGAGTAAAAATGTAGAAGCATTACGGACATTACTTGCTCTTTGTGACTCCGAGACTGACTCCCTTCAAGACACATGGAATGCAATCTTGGAATGTGTTTCTCGACTTGAGTTCATAACATCAACTCCTGCCATTGCTGCAACTGTCATGTATGGATCAAATCAGATATCAAGAGATGCTGTTCTGCAATCCCTTAAAGAGTTGGCTGGGAAACCTGCTGAACAAGTATTTGTGAATAGTGTTAAACTCCCTAGTGATTCTGTTGTGGAGTTCTTCAATGCCCTCTGTGGTGTATCAGCTGAGGAGCTAAAGCAAACCCCTGCTCGTGTTTTCAGCTTACAAAAACTTGTTGAGATAAGCTACTACAATATGGCTCGTATACGCATGGTATGTATCATATGCACTGAAACCCATGTATGTTGAGAAATATATCTGATGAAGGGAATCATCAAATATCATGTGATTCATTACACCAAATTGGCTTGTCATCGATTGCTATCTCTGGGAAAGTGGCTTATTCTGACTGGTAATCTCGATAAGTGTGTTAATTGAGTATTATTATTTGATAAAGTAATCTTCATAGGGATGTGTAGTGGGCGTACTGGGTATTCAATACGTCCAGTGTGATGTATGGAATATATGACAAAGGTGGGTTCTTGCATTTTTATGCCAATGCGTGCCTATGTGCGCCAAGCATGTTTATCTTAACAATTTTGAGCAGGGATGTTTGGATTGCTTATGTGGAATATGGTCTCTGATGTCACTTCTGTAGTGACTTATGGTTTTTCATGTTTTAAAAATCATTCTCACGAATACTTTACAGGTATGGGCTAGAATATGGTCTGTTTTAGCAAATCACTTCATTTCAGCTGGGAGCCATTCTGAGGAGAAAGTTGCCATGTACGCCATAGATTCTCTAAGGCAGCTTGGTATGAAGTATTTAGAGCGTGCTGAACTTGCTAACTTCACGTTCCAGAATGACATTCTCAAGCCTTTTGTTGTTCTTATGCGCAATAGTAGAAGTGAATCCATAAGGAGACTGATTGTCGACTGCATTGTCCAAGTACGTCCATACGATAAGCATTCTTGGCTGCTCAATTTTTTTTTCCTCATCTTTTTGCCCCCTAAAAGAAACTTCAATTTGTATATAGAGATATTACTTTGTTCTGGTGTCTACTGCAGATGATAAAATCCAAAGTGGGGAACATAAAGTCTGGATGGCGTAGTGTGTTTATGATTTTCACAGCTGCTGCACATGATGATTCAGAATCCATTGTTGATGGTGCATTTGAAAATGTCGAACAGGGTAAGACCTTCAAATCTTTTTGGGTGGTTGATATTTTTGCCCCAAGATTTTGAAGTTTCTATGCTTTTCTACCACTGTTTTTGTATCTGACTCCAAGGATATTTGCAGTTATTTTGGAACACTTCGACCAAGTTGTTGGAGACTGTTTTATGGATTGCGTCAACTGTCTTATCAGGTTTGCGAATAACAAAAGTTCGCACAGAATTAGTTTGAAGGCTATTGCACTCCTTCGTATCTGTGAGGATCGTCTGGCAGAGGTTTGTTATCTGTTCCTACTCTTCATTGTTTTTTAATAATTATTTGAACTTGTACTGTAATAAACTTTTCTGGAATCACGATATGTTATATTGATGCGATACTTGTGCCCACCATAATTTGAGTGCTTCATGTGGGTTTTCAAATTTAATCGCTGGAATTTAGTATCATGATACTCATTGTTACTTATGCCAGACAAAAGAACAGATTGACTTCTAATTGTTGAATCTAAATTATTTTATTTTGTTAATAATTTCAATAGATCTTATGGGCCTCTCTGAAATAATTGCTTTGTTATAAAATTTACTTGACAACATTGTGGTTGTTAATTTTAGGGTCTGGTACCTGGTGGTGCTTTGAAGCCCATTGATGTAAACGGGGATGAAACCATTGATGTGACTGAGCATTATTGGTTTCCAATGCTTGCTGGCTTATCGGATCTAACTTCTGATCCTAGACCAGAGGTCAGAAGCTGTGCGCTTGAAGTTCTGTTTGATTTACTAAATGAGAGGGGTAGAAAGTTCTCGTCATCTTTTTGGGAGAGCATCTTCCATCGTGTATTGTTTCCCATTTTCGATCACGTTAGACACGCTGGAAAGGAAAGCTTGATTTCTTCTGATGATGAATTGCTCCGTGAAACAAGCATTCACTCGCTTCAATTGCTGTGCAACCTTTTCAACACTTTCTATAAGGTACATTTGAGCTTCATCTTGGCTTTTTAAACTGTTATGGTCTAGCTGCTTATTCATAGCCATGTACAGGAAAAAGAATCCTCTTGTTGCCTGACTATCAATATATAAAACTCAAAGAATGTGGATATGTTGCTGATGCTAGAATATTGAAAAATTTTTGGTATTATGTTGCAATTTATTAAGGATTCCTAAAAGAATTTTTAGGTCAGATCTGGGTACAGCCCTACCCTTTGATATTTTTGTATGAAGTAGCCAGTTAAGAGTCAAACCTGCTTCTTTTCACATCCAAGACTTGAACCGTTGTACTCTCTAAAGTATGTCTTTATTTTCTGCAGGAGGTTTGTTTTATGCTGCCGCCACTGCTCAGTTTGCTGTTGGATTGCGCCAAAAAGACGGATCAGTCAGTGGTTTCAATATCTCTGGGTGCATTAGTGCATCTCATAGAAGTTGGAGGGCATCAATTCAGTGAGAGTGATTGGGATACATTGTTGAAAAGCTTAAGGTAAATGTAAGCTTTATGTCTGGAAGTGTTCCGTGGTTACCTTCTAATTGATTATTTTTGTGTTCCATTACCAGAGACGCTTCGTACACAACACAACCGCTTGAACTTCTCAATGATCTGGGTTTTGAGAAGAACAAGATGTTGATTAAAGATTTAGAGATCAACAGAGATGATAGTTCTTCCCCAAAGGATGTTGATAATCAGCATTTTGAGGTCAACAATTATGGAACGACTAGCAGTGCCGATAGCACTGGAAGAACTCCAGAGAATAATCAACAATCAGGGCTACAGTCAAATTTGGATGGTTCTGAAGGTTAGGGTTTATCTAACAGACTATTAAAGGATGATATGTGATCAAAATTGTCAAAAAAAAAAAAAAAATCAGAAGCTGCAGAACAAAATGACCATTGGTCACTAAAATATAGTATTTTAATCAATAGTGACAGGATACTGCACATGATTTTATTACCTTAATGAAACTTAAATGGAAGTTTTTAATGGAAACTTAAAACTATTTTTCACATAGGTCTTCCATCACCTTCTGGTAGAAATTCAAAATCTGCTGAAGCTGGTGGCCTCCAACGGAGTCAAACAATAGGTCAAAGAATTATGGGAAATATGATGGATAATCTCTTCCTCAGAAGTCTTACCTCGAAACCCAAGGCCGGTGGTGCTTCAGATGTTTCGGTGCCATCATCTCCAGTTAAGGTATTAGTTAAATAGATATTTATTATAGTGCCATTAAATAGGCAATGACTTTGAGTCTGTCGTAAACTTCTGTATGTATGCCTGCCGAAATATTCCACTGTGTTGCAGACAGAAACTCGAAAGTTCATAATGACAGAAAGCCTGCTAATTGCATTCATATTCGTATATTCTTTCTAAAGTGTTTTTATGGATCTTTTACCTGATATTGAACATATAATCACTTTTCAGTATCTTTTCAATGAGTTTCATTCCATTTCTGTTCTTTACTTTTTCCGATACTGTATTAGGTTCCTGATGCTGTAGAACCTGAGGCCAAAGATGAGGAGGAAAGTCCACTTATGGCTACTGTTAGAGGGAAATGTATTACTCAGTTATTACTTCTGGGTGCCATTGATAGTCTACAGGTTTGAGTTTTAATATTATGTATCTCTAAATCTCCAAATATGATGTATGTGTTCTCATAAGAGTACAAATAGTTTTTTCTATCAATAATCCAAGTTTGGTGTGAAATCCAACCAAACGAATGTCACTCTTTAAGTTGAAACTCTATTGTGATACATATGTATATGATGTGACCCCAGAAGAGGAGGGGGAGCGTTATTCAATTTTGTTGGAAGTGTCTGAGGAGTATTTATAAATTGTTTGCCTTGCAGAAGAAATACTGGAGCAAGTTGAAAGCACCACAAAAGCTTGTTATGTTGGATATCTTGCTATCTCTGTTAGAGTTTGCTGCGTCTTATAATTCTTATACTAACCTCAGAACAAGGATGCACCAACTTCCAGATGAAAGGTAGTCCCCTAAATTGTGCAATTTCATTTCTCTCTTACTGTTTCTGTCTCTCTGTCCTCTCTGCTCCTTGGCTTAATGCTTTTTTTTTTTTTTTTTTTTCAATAATAGTAATGAAATAATTGAAATAGACTAACCTTCTCTTCTACCTGTTTCATTTTGTGATAGGCCACCTTTGAATCTTTTGCGCCAAGAATTAGCTGGAACTACCATATACTTGGACATTTTACAAAAATTAACTTCTGGATTTGATAGCAATGATGATTCAAGCGTTACTCAGCACTCTAAAGAAGAAGAGAAGCTTGAAGGAGTAGCAGAAGAGAAACTGGTGTCTTTTTGTGAACAGGTTCTCCGAGAGGCTTCTGATTTGCAGTCCAGTGTGGGTGAGACCACTCATATGGATATTCATCGAGTTCTAGAGTTACGTTCTCCTGTCATCGTTAAGGTATTTACTTATAAGACCTCGAATTTAAAGATTACTCTGTTGGAAATTTTCAGCTTTGTTGAGATGGGTGTGTTCTATTCGTGTCGTTCTATCATCGTTAATGCAGTGGTATATGAATGTTGTCTTTGGCTCTCAATGTGGATTCGATCTGTACTGAATACTTTTGAGGTTTCTAGTTTATTCACGTCTATCTTGTATTTTATCTCTTAAATAGTTTCATCACTTGTCCTTCTTGATGAAGAGGAATAAAATGGTCTGTTTTTCCTTGTAAATTGGTGCCAATGCTACATCCAGTTCTATCTATCATTTGGTTGGGAATCCATATCTCGTATGAGAATGATGCCGCGTAGTTGGTTCTGATTGGTGGTTGCCATTGCTAGATTTATTTTTCATATATGTATTTTTGTTTATTTATTTTGCTGAGTTAGCTATTTAATAGCATGCATATTGCTACCCATTTTTACCTAATTGTACCAAGTACCAACAGTGCTGAATTTTTATTTTTGTTTTGGTTGCAATCTTTTAGGTGCTTAAAGGCATGAGCTTTATGAACAAAAAGGTTTTCAGAAGACACCTGAGAGACTTTTATCCTTTGCTTACAAAGCTTGTGTGCTGTGATCAGGTGATCTCCTTTTTCGCAATAATACAACTCATAATTCCTTGGAATATCCTAGAAGCATTCCGCAATATGTTTATTCTATAGAGGGAGTGGTTTTTTCTTAAAAAGGAAATAAAAAAGTACTGATGACCCGTTGTCACAATCAGAAATTGTTAGGACGACGATGAGGATTCCAATAGAGCAGTTTGTGCACTCCAAAGAATTCGAGGAACTCGTTTGGTGCTGTTTATAACTATGTGATATTTGGTCTAAATGATTCCTTGATAGATAGATATTCACCCATCAAAATTGCTAGCCAGTAATTTGGATTTGTTTAGTGCTATAAATCAAGGATTTAGAATCAACTATTGTACTCTTGTCGAACCACCAGACGTGTTCGACATCTCATACCGATCAGAGACCATGAAATGTCTAAAAACTGATTTTCTCTTATTTTGTTTAGATGGATGTTCGTGGAGCTCTTGCTGATCTTTTTGGGGCGCAACTAAAAGCTCTTCTGCCGTAGGTCTTTCCTGTTGCCACTTCATCGAGTTTCTCCGAGAAAGGCATATGGCTACGCAGCCAATAGCCAACATTACGTCGTTTCTCACTAAATTTTCATGCCTAAAATCTTATTTGTTCAGAGATCGGCATTATTTTATTCGTCATTTCAACAGTATCTATATAGCGTAACGATGCCGTGATTGTGCAAAACAACGAGAAAAAATAGTAGAAAAGGAAGATTTTTTTTTAAAAAAAATTTTTATGGGCCACTGGCAATGTTTAATATCCAATTTTGTTGTTATATAGCGGATCCCAAAACTGATTATTGCTGGGATTCTTTTGGTCTTGTAGTGATTAACAACTATTTGATTATTCTCGATAAATATCTTGGAGTGAGTTATGTATTTAATTTTGCATTCAATGCACAATCTTATTGAATCCTTCAAGGGAGCATCAACATCGTATTATAATCTCATATGATCTACATTCCTACCTCCAGCATGAAATTTCCAGTGCTCATGCATTCTAATAGTTTCCTGCTTACTAATGTGTGTGAGCATGTGTGTGTGTTTGTGTATGTGTGAGAGAGAGAGAGAAAAAAATTAGATGTTATGCTACATTTTTAAAAGTTGTGTTTATTTATGCCACACTTAAAAAAATTTATATCACGTCAACATTGTGTGTGTGAGAGAGAGAGTGAGAAAATAGATGTTATGTTACATTTTTAAAAGTTATATTTATTTATGTCATATTTAAAAAAGTTTATATCATATCAACATTGTGTGTGTGTGAGTGTGAGAGCGAGAGAGAGAATTAGATGTTATGTCGTATTTTTAAAAGTTTTATATTTATGTCACACTTAAAAAAGTTTATATCACACCAACATTCATATTACATATTAAATTGTGTCAGAAATAAACATATAAGTCATTTATAAGAAATAAACTTTATGAAAAATTATATATATATATTATGTTTGTGTGTGTATATATATATATATATATATATATGAATGAATGAAAATGTTATTAAAGTTTAAAAAGAAAATCTCCCCTTATTCCGGAAGTATATGATGATGATTAAAAATTCTTCCTTGGCAATATATATATGTTATATGCATGCATGCAAGTATAATAAAATAATAACAATCATCAGAATCGTTTTTGTTGACTTTGTTGACTTTTGACTGAAAGTCAACTTTTGGTATTTTGGTTTCGTAGCGGTAATCCATGCCCAGAATTTTCTTTTAAAAGCCACATGTTCCTATTAATTTTGCTGATTCTCAGTCAGTCGATGCGGGGTCCACCATAGAGGACCCGTGTCCCCTTCTTTATCGAAGCTGAAACTTCTTTTGCTAAACGGTAACTTTTACAAGAGCAGAAACTTTCAGCTTAAAAAAAGGAGCATTCCTCTTGTGGTTTTTTTTCCCCTCATGTAAAGAAATACCAGCACCAAATGTTCTCCAACAAGTATACCCCAATTCCTTTCTTGATAGATTCTTAAAAGTTTTATCCTCCAATAACAAGATCAACGATTCAGTTGGGTTTCTCCTTGGAATAAATTCCTTGTTGAACATCTATTTGATTCGTTACCTTTCCGTCCATAAAAGTCACTGGAACCTTTTTAAAAAGATCAGTTAAATTCAAACCTTTCTTAACATATATACCCTTTGAGTTTCTACAAATAATCCTAATATCTAGATCATGCCAAAACAAAACATGGGTTCTCACAACTATAGGATTTTCTTAGTACTGTGCATAATCATAGAAGCTTTTGCGGCTGGGGTTTTCGGGTTTGCGTGCAACTGGGGAACCCGTTCCACACATCCATTGCCACCAAACATAGTTGTGAAGCTCCTCAAGGACAATGGATTTAACAAAGTGAAGCTCTTTGAAGCTGATCCTGGTGCTCTCAAGGCTCTTGCAAAATCGGGTATAGAGGTTATGCTTGGTATTCCTAACGAATTCTTAGCACCTCTTGCCGGCAGTGTCCAGTTTGCTGTGAATTGGGTTACTCATAATGTATCTGCCTATGTCACAACTGGGGCTGATATAAGGTAAAGGGCCTTTTTATTGCGGTAATTTCTCTTATAAAAATTTAAATTTTTGTTTTTTTTTTTTTAAACTTATGAACAAAACAGGCTCGTATATGTTTTCTAAAAAAATAAAAAAATAGGTTGTCAATAGAGGTTGTTGGTAACTGTCATTTTCAAAGCGAAGCTGAGTGTTTTTGGATAGAAATTGTTGGGAAAAAGGAAGTGCTTTGAACAGCAAACTTGGCAGAACCTTAAAAAGGACCACCCCTAGGAAGCTATCTTTTGGAGTCTATTTATGTTGTGTTTGACATGCTATTGTATGTACTTGTGATATCATGCTTCTACCATTTTGGTAGGTGGGTTTTCGTTACTCACACGTACCACTTGAAATATTACATAAGAAACTCTTAAGATTACATAACAATCATATAAAAACAACAATAATTAAATAAATTTCAATAAAAATACGACGGTTCGTATTTGTATATTTGTATTCTACGGGTAAAGGGTTTTTGTGTAAAAAATAAATGTTGCGTTGGGTAATAACATGATTCTATGATTACACCATACGTTCTAAACTTTTCTAAATATGAGCATACATTGAGTAGAAAGACTGAGAGACTTAAATCACCTTCAACACCAAAGTACATGCTAGTTTATTTTGAATATAGTTAGCAAAGTATATGTACACATAGACATATATATATATATATATATATATATATATATATACAGACACACACGCACACATGCAACGACAACAATTAAAAAAAAAAAAAAGCTCAGAAACTTGCACCTATAATATTGCAGGTACGTTGCGGTAGGGAACGAGCCATTTCTCAAAACATACAAAGACAAATACCTCAAAACGACACTCCCAGCCCTCCAAAACATCCAAGCAGCTCTCATCAAAGCCGGGTTGGGCAAGCAAGTGAAGGTCACCGTCCCACTAAACGCCGACGTTTACGAAACCGACACTGACCTTCCCTCCGGAGGAAACTTCAGACACGACATCCACGACCTCATGATCTCCATCGTCAAATTCCTCAGCATCAATGGTGCTCCTCTCACCATCAACATCTACCCTTTTCTCAGCCTCCAAAGCGACCCCCATTTCCCCAAAGAGTACGCCTTTTTTGGGTCCAAATCTAACCCAATTGTAGATGGTTCCATCACTTACTACAACGTTATGGAGGCCAATTTCGACACACTGATTACGGCCCTTGAGAAAAATGGGTTTGCTTCCTTGCCCGTTATAATTGGAGAAATGGGGTGGCCCACGGATGGTGACCCAAGTGCCAATAATGCGCTGGCTCAAAGGTTCAACCAAGGCCTTCTTGATAGGATAGTCCAAAAGCAAGGCACCCCCAAAAGGCCCACTTTGCCTGATGTCTATGTTTTTGCACTTTATGATGAGGATGCCAAGAGCATTGATCCGGGCAATTTTGAGCGTCACTGGGGTATTTTTAACTTTGATGGGTCCATAAAGTATGATTTGGATTTGGCCAATGGGAAAAATTTGGTCCCGGCAAAAGGGGTGAAATATTTGGCTAGGCAATGGTGTGTTATGTCACCGGAGGCTAACATTTTGGACCCTAATTTGGGACAAAGTGTAAGTTATGCGTGCACTTATGCGGATTGTACTAGTCTTCGATATGGGTCCTCTTGCGGCACGCTTGATGCTAGGAGTAACGCTTCTTATGCTTTTAATGTGTATTATCAGACTATGAACCAAAGGAAAGATGCGTGTCAGTTCAATACCTTGTCGACGATCACGACAGTGGATCCGTCGCCAATGGCTCCCGGCGGCAGCAGAAATAGTTCGTGTCGTTTCGAGATCATGATTGACATAGGAAGACACGAGCTCGCACGGTCTCCAACGTCGGATGCAGGGCCTGGAAATGGCGCTATGACGAGTCTTCTTGTTGTTTTAGTGTCCATATTGTTTGGCTTAGTTGACCTTTGGTTTTCATGATTTTTTAAATTCTATTTTGTAATATTCATTTCCATTATGTTAGTTTGAGCTAGCAATTTATGTGTTATTTGTTTTTGTGTTTGTGGTGGATGCTTTCGGCTCGCCTTTTGTGCTCTTTAATTTTCTATTCATTTCGAGTTTATCTAGGTGAGGATACGAGGGGTGAGAAGTTCACGAGAGAAGAGGTTTCATGTACCAAACGAAAGGTGGTTAATTTAGGTGTGGAAAAAGTGTACAAGAAGTTGTACATATTATTCGTTTAAAAATAAGCGAAAAATAAGGCAATTACTCTTGTAGAAATTGAAAAAATATCTATTAATAGGTATTTATTTTTAGCTATTAAATCTACAAAAAAAGTGATTTTGAACGGATCTAATAGTTATAATGTGTGTGTCATCGAGGGATTCTCGTTAGAAAAGTAGCCAATAAGCTATTAGTTTAGGTTATAATGTTTACCATTAAATTGTGGTTGCAACTACCAGTTGAGTGATAACTTTAATCCACTTTAATTATTAAATCTCACGTTTTTTTTTTTATAGATACTTCAAGTCTTTTTTAGGCTCTGAACGAACTCATTAATTACGTCCGTCCAAAAAAATCACACATTCGTGCTAATATTATTATTTTTGGTAATTCTTATGACGGTAAAGGCAATTTTACTCTATCTGCGAAACAAGGTGTTTTAGTTGTTGAATTATAATTTTAATAGTTTGCTTTGTGACTATTTAATATAAATTAAAAATTTACAATGCGCAATACAAAAATGTTTTTAATTGTATATTAGACTTTTAAAAAGTTAATACAATAGTTAAAACACTCATGTTTTATTGATGAAGTAAAATTATATTCTCCATTACAAAAATTCTTAATTTTTTTTATTCATGCTAATAACATCCAAATTTAGATTCATTTTTTTTGGCCTTGAAAATAAAAAAATAAAAATAAAAACAAGGAAAAAAAATTATGTTGTTTGGAAGTTACGATTTAAATTATGATTTGTGATTCTAATCAAATTTTTAATAGTGTTCATTATCACATGTTAAAGTATTTTTAATAATATATATTTTCAGTGCACAAAAAGCGAAGAGAAGCAAGGCGTATAAGAATCTAGTCCCAAAAAAAAAAAGAAGCATTTACGTTTAAGTTGTTTGATAAGCATTATCAGAATTAACTTTTTAATTTAAAATATTATAATATATAAAAATTTATATTATAATAATTTTATATTTTTTAATTTAATATATAAAAATTTTATTCTATTTTTAGCCCCTAACTAGATTTGTGAAACACTCGTTCAAAAGAATCCAATTGAGAGTTTGACGTTTGTGGTAGTAGACCACAATTAGCGGTAGTATTCAGTCGGGCTGGTGGGTCCCTTTCAAATTTCCGTGATAAATTGACGTATTAAAAGCACACGCAATCTAACCAAAAAAAAAAGCACACGCAAAAAAAAAAAAAAAAACTGCTGTGGACCAAAACTTAAAGTCTCGAACCCCAAAAAAAAAAGTGGAGAGAAAAAAGAAACATTTCTTCAGAGAAAAGAAAAATAAAAATCTTATTCACCACCACAAAAAGGCAAAAAATCAATTAAAAAAAAAGAGAGAGGGAGAGAGAGAGGTGGCGGTGGTGGAGACTGGAGCGGAAGGGTTTGATGCTAAAACGACGACAGAAAGAAGGAAAATCGAAGATCAAGCCCCAATCTTCGCTTTAACCACTGATTAGTCTCTTAATCTCTTTCTTTTGACTTTAATTAATCAGATAATTAGATCTTCAATTTTTTATTTTTTTTAAATAAATGAAAGACACCCAGTGAGAGAGATTAATCTCTTAATCTCTTTCTTTTATCAAACTTTGCCGAGAGGAGAGAGACTTGGCAAAGCAGCCATTGAGAATTATTGGTTGAGAACAAAATCTAACAATTTCCTTTTTTATTTTATTTTATTTTTGGTTTCATTTCAAAAGTTCTTCGATCGGAGTTTTGGATTTTGGATATTGGATATTCCGATTTGGAAAAATTCCTGATTTTACATTTTTTTTTTTTCATGTTTTCTTTGATTGGGAATTAGCTAGGGTTTTGAGTTTTGGTCCCAATGTCGTGAAGATTTGGTGTTTGCAGCAATGACGGGGGAGGGGAAACGAGCGTGAATCGTTCGTAATGTTGTTGGCAAGGAGGCAAAGCCACCGCGGTGTGCGATTCCTGTTCTCTTCTCTCTCGCGATCGCAGCATTATCCTAGGCGCTTGGCGGAGGACATGGCTGCAACTTCTGCAGCTTATGTCATCTCCAGAGGATTTCATGTCGAAACTCCTCCTTCGTCTTCTTCTTCTTCTTCTTCTTTTTCGTCTGTTAGATTTTCTGCTTTCGCCATTAGAGGTTGCCTCAAGTCCGATCCTCGCAATCGCCACCCTTGTCCCCGTTCGCTCCACGCTAATGGTAAACCCTGTAATGGTGGTCGTCGGATTAGCGGTTTTGATCATCACAACCCTCAGTTCGTTCGTGATTTGGAGTTGGACGGGATTTCTCCTTTGCAAGATGTCCGTACTTCCGATGCCCGTACTTTGGCCCCCAATGGATGCAAGACAGCGATTCAACACGGAAACCGTCTCGGGTTCCCTAACCATGCTTTGCCACGGGATAAGATTGTCGTCGCCGTTGACGTCGATGAGGGTAAATTCTTCATCTCTTAGTGTTTTTTTATTTCTTAGAGCTTTCTGTAATGCAAGGATTCGAAGAGGGAAAACAAAAGTCAATTCTTTTTTGCGTCTTTTTGACTATTTTTTCAGCTAGACGACTTTTTGCACATGCCCATTTGACAATTAATTGCGATGTAAAAAGAATTTTAAGTTTTCTACTCGCTGCGAAGTCTGAAGTCGAGATTTTTTTTTTAAAGTTAATTTATTTGTGTGCTTAATTTAATAATTGCTTCTTGTCTGGGTGTGTTCTTTGGTGACACATAATTTGTTGCTTTCTGCAGTTTTGGGGAACTTTGTGTCAGCCTTGAACAGGTTTATTGCGGATCGGTATTCCTTGAATCATTCTGTTTCAGAGTACCATGTCTATGAGTTCTTCAAGGTAGTTCCTTCTTGCCCCTATATGCTCTCTTTAATGATTTCCTGTTTTCCGTTGACGGCGAGTGTTTACACTGTGGATATTTTCTTATGCAATCTGCATTTGGTGTTACAGATATGGAACTGTTCCGGCGATGAAGGTACTTCTAGTATCCATTGCCTTGGCTCATTTGCACCATTACCATAAGATGATTATTTTCATGGAACTAGCAGTCTGGTATATTCAATGTTTACTGGCATTGAAGTTTGGTGATACAAGTAAATGCCTATTGAGGGTCTGACTTAAAGAGTTGTTTCAGTTGGATGTCATGGGTGAATTCAAATACTAAATTTCACTCCAAAGTCCTGATTTTAGTTCCAATTTAACTCACAAGTTGTTTATGCCATTGAACTCAACTTTGTTTTCTTCTGTAAGGAATTCTGGCACTTTTTTTTAGGTCTCTAATCAATGAATCGGTTCGAAATATCTACTTTGTTGTGACAGCTGATATCCGTGTTCACGAGTTCTTCAAGACTTCGTATTTCAAGACTGGGATCCACCCAATTCCAGGTGCTCAGAAGGCGCTTCATAAGTTATCAAGATTTTGTAACCTTTCTGTTGTGACGTATGTACAGCTATCAAAAACTTCATCCATGTTTGGCTTTCTAACCTGCATTTGCTAAATTGTTATTTATATATGTGCCTGTAGATCTCGGCAGAATGCCATCAAGGATCACACAATTGAATGGCTTGAAAAGCACTATCCAGGATTGTTTCAGGAGATTCACTTTGGCAACCACTTTGCACTTGATGGTGTGTCAAGGCCTAAGTCAGATATATGCAGGTATACTTGTGAAATTTCTTTTCCCTTTCACGTTTCGACTTTCATTTTTCTTTTTCTATTTCTTTTTCCCCTTATTATGTGTCCTGGAATCCACTAGTTTTTGGTAAAATATAATAATAATGTGTGTATGATAATACATTATGATTATGCATTAGTGTACAAATTAGACCCTGTAAACTCACGTGGACTCCTCACTGTTTATGTGCGTGGACTGTAATAGATGAACTGGTAGGAGGAAATATGTCACTGACATGCTTGGTCTTCCATTAACTCTATCTTCCAGGTCATTAGGAGCTAAGGTTTTGATCGATGATAACCCAAGATATGCCATCGAATGTGCTGATGCTGGAATCAGGGTTTTACTTTTTGATTATGAGAACTCCTATCCGTGGTGCAAGATCGATTCTATCAACAAATACCCCCTAGTGACAAAAGTACATAACTGGGAAGAAGTGGAACAACAGTTAAACACATGGGTTTTTCATTAATTATTCAGTAATAGATAACTTGAAAGGATTTAGGAGATACCTAGAAGATTTATTGGCCGATTTTTATTTTATGCGAAGAAGCATCAAATGATGGATGCTGAAAAAAGTTGGCTTATACTGGTCATCCAGCAAAGCAGCTTAGAGGAGAGATCCAGAGCGGGCTTTGCTAAAGCTGGATTAAGGAAATTATGAGGACTAATACACTTGCTTATTACTCCCCATCTTGAGGCATGGAAAAAAAAGTTTGGGTTTCTGATTTGGGTTGTGACGGACACGTCATGTTATTGAGAAGTTAGTTTCTTTTGTAGGTTACTTCCTTCATAATCTTAATGCATCTATGATTTATTTTGGTCAGTCAGATTCGGTAAAAAAGACTGGCCATGTCAAAAGCTTGATTGTTTCTCTTCGTGTTTGAGGAAGTATATAATAGGGTTAAAATCTGGAGAAATGTAATAACGGAATGCTAGTTGCTGCAACATCCAAAATTTTAACACCGCTGGGATTAGCCCACTGGTTGAGAAAGGGGGTTTATGAGTTAGGTTTTAAGTCCGATCCTGAAGGGAAAAAAAAAATGAAGAAGAAGCTTAACAATAAAAAAAATCTAAAATTTCAATGTCAGGTCCTCCTAATAAATAGGAGACCTCGCAGTTTGGCACAGATAAATTTATTCGGTAACGTTTTTTTGGCAGATGTAACTTCGTGCTTTTTAATTCTCGTACTATTATTTTTCACCGACCAAAGCGGGGACTGCCAACTTTTTTTCAGTAGATTCCATGTAGTTGGTAGGAATTGGGATAAAGTTACGACCGGCAATTTCCACGAAACAAGTTATGTAGGTTGGCACTATTGAGATGGAAACGAACAGGATTATTCCTGCCAACCCGGATATCTCCTCGTATTATAATATGGGTTATAAACATGTTGATACAACCGATTTATTCTGACTCATGTATACAAAAACAAGAGAAAAATGCAACTTAAATCTTAAAATAGGAGTGGGAACCGGAAAGGAAAATCAACTAGTGGGTATTTATATTTTAGTTGTCAGATTTTATAGAAAAAAATAATTTTCATCTAACAAATTCAAATTGTATGCCACTAATAATGGCACCCATACAACATGCCAAACTGTATTACATGTATGTTTTGCATTTAGATATTTTTGATATTTTTATGTGTTTGTTTATTATTATGGAGACTTGAAGAAGATTACGAGTAGTCCAATAACATCAATCTCAAATTTCAAGATTTTTTTTTCTACCAGGGTCATAAACGGATCATAAACTTATTATTATTATTATTATTATTATTCATGTCAACACGCGACTGCCCGTTTATGCACTCTGCGCCAAAGAATCAATGAGAGGGAAAGAAATGTGATTGGCAATTTTTCTTCATTTTTTCTCTACTTTTCAAGGATATTTTATACTTTAAATAATTTGTAAGGTAAAACATTTACATTACGGATGACAATAAAAAGGTCTCAGTTTCTGTTCCCAGTATGAAATTCACTAACTTTAAATACGTAACCATACGTAGATTATGATCACAAATCTTCTTGATCACTCAATCTTCTCCATCAACTTGAACCCATAAGCTTGCAAGATATCCAACGCTGAGACACCAAAAACAAGAATAATTTATTTATTTTTTAATCTGAAAACATAATTATCAAAGTGATTAAAGGAAAAAAGAAACCTTTTAACTGTTACACACTAGAAAGCAAAACAAACAAAAATATTACCTGGGACATACACTTCAGGCTCAATAGGCCTTAATACCCCTTTTGTGCTTATCTTCTTTTCAAGGATGAGCTGCAAAACCATATTCAAAACTTTTAATCTTAAGGAAATTATTTTAAAACTTTCATGGACGGTCTGGTATTATTAATTGTAACAAGTACCAGTGCTCCAATGGCTGCAGGGATGCCAACAGTGAGGGCCATGGCAGTGGTGGTTTTGCCATTCTTGGTCTTCCCAAATTCCAATAAAGTTCCTGTGTGTCTCTCTGTATGTTGGTCCTCTGGGAAATCTACCTCCACTTCATGATGCAAAAGCACCATATCCTGACCATAAAATCAAACTTGAGACAAAACATTTGGCCAATAAATCCTCACAAGTATATCTATTAAAAAAGAAAAAGAAGAAAGGCTGTTAAAGTTTCACTTTTGGGAAAATAAGAAAATACTTTTCTTGTCCAGTGGAAAACTATAAAAATGTGAAGAATCACTTTCGGAAGGACTATCATACGTATCAACTTGCAAGGATAAAGGATTCTCAAACAACATAGGAAACAAGTTCCATAAAAGGTAGTTGAGGCATGATTAAAGTGCAGCTTAACACTTCTGTTATGTTTCGGAGTAGAATTGGTAGTATTGCTGATAAGGTTTGTACCTGTTCTGAGCCTGAGTAGGCTAACCTTTCCTCCATCCGGAAACAGGAAACATCGAATGCGCTTTGGCAGGAGACGGGAATTTCTGTCTGCTCCTGAAGTCCCAAGAATCTGTCCAGGAAAAACGAAAAGGAAACAGTATAGAGACTTAATAGTAGAATTACAATACCATGCATGACATTTTTCAGTCATTGAATTATATTAAAAAAAACCACCAATTTAAGTCGTCCAAAAAAGTTGTCAGCTTTCACATAATAAAAGCTAAAAAAAAGTTTCAACAAATAAGATCGTTTTTAAGCCTCATTCAATAGCTAAGATTTATGCTGCACGTACATCCTAAAAGAGAATGCACTGTAACCTTGTTCGCAACATAAATATTGTCCATGCTATAAAACATTGTACCTGGTTAAATTTTTCCTATAACATAAGAAACATCAAACAATTTGATTGTGTGGGTAAAAGGTAAAGATGTATAAGAAGAGGCCTACATGATTGTTTTGGCTGCCTTTAATGCAGTTCTTTGGTCTTTGCAAAGTCCAAGCTTGACAATCCTTTCAGCAATGCTCTCCTCTCCTTTCAGAGGAGCATTAAAATCATCACCTTTAATCTTGAGAAGCTCAAGCAAGAATGAACCGAACGTGGGTCTCGTTTCATCCTTAAGAAGTGGATTGGGTTCAGTGTTAAAAAGACCAATTCTTGCAAGTGTCCCCATTATTTCACCAAATCCTGTAAGCAAAAAAAATGTCTTTTACGTTCCTTAAAAATGCCACACATTGAATCAAGCAAAAACTAGACGGGTTTAGGTGAGGCCTTCTAATATTACCATGAGAAGTAGTTTTACTCTTTTCCCCTAGTGTTTCTACCTCAGTATTTTTTTATCCCCTAAAGCTTTTTGCTTTAACATGCCAGTCAATATAAAGAATTGAAGCGTGGGGCTAAAAAACGACAAAAGATGAAAACAGGATGCATATCTTGCCTTCATAGCGGAGGGTTCCACGAAATATGGTGGATGCTTCGTCTGCTATTCTGTACAAGTCTCCATATATTAAAGAATTGCGATTCGGAAGGCACTCCAATGCAAAAGCTGGAAGATCAGGTATCCGGAATTTCACAGCTGAATCATAAAGATTGTCCCCTGCAAAACATGTACAACAAAAATTGGAACAATGAAGTGCATATTACATATTAGTAAAGACAAAATGTATGAGACACTAGGATGTACGTTTGTCTCTTTTTAATTTAATGCTATCGTCTTGCAGGAGTAAGTCTGTGGCTTGGATATATATTCTTGTTCATATCTCACTCAAAAGGAAAAATGCTGAAAACTTACCATCAACATGCACGGTTTCTCCCTGAGATCTATACGTGGCAGGATTGCGCCCAGTTCGGATAGATCCTGCAGGATTCCAACTGAACAATAGTTGGCAACTTAGTAAGTAACTCGGCTTCCATAGAAAGATAAAGGGTAGACAATTAATCCGTCGAAGTACCTGAATTTGTATGCCAATGGATTGTTTGCAGCTGCCGGAGATGGAAGTCCCCCACAGTAAGAGTTGAAAGACTTTATTCTCCCCTTTCGGACGTGTGCTTGGTTGATCATTTTCATTGCCATCATGTGATCTGAAACGTCCAATTTTCCATCACTTTCAGTTAAAACTGTTTTATATCTTCTCTTTTGTAATGGACAGTCATGACACCAAAAAAAATAAATTAAATAAATTAAAATTTTGCGTTATTCAATTACCTATCCCAGGGTCCAATCCCATTTCACCAAGTATTGTAATACCAGCATTCTTAGCCTTTTCATCTAGCATTGACATAGAATGGTCAACATAGCTTGCAGTTACAAGATGCCTTCTAAGCTGCATCACGTTGATACCAAAAATAAAAAATCATAATCAAATAAAATAAAGACTCGTTTATATGAAAAATGTGTTGCTTAAACTTGTACAAAAACAATATTGAGATTCCTTAATGATACCTCCAGGCAAGTGTTTGCTACAATGATGTGGCAACTAGGAGGCAATAAACTTACAACAACATCAACCTGCCCAGAGAAGAAACAGGATAAATTTCTCTGACTATGGACCACGGTGCTTCACATTTGTGTAAAGAATATTCCAGGTAAAGCGTCTTGATAATACGAGTTTTATAGTACACGGAAGAAATTTTGTACCTGTGAAATATAGTTACAAAGACTAGCATGATCCTGCACATCAAGCTGAACTGCAGTTGCATTTGGTATACCTTCAAGGATCTGTAAACCAATATCATCCGAATATGAGTCTGCTAATAAGATAATCAAATTGGGATTAGAATATACCTATGATACCAACTTTTTGTTATCCACCTACATAATATATGTCTTTTGATTCATCTATTGGTTGGTGATAACATGCCATGTCAGTTGATCCTAAAAAACTAAAATAAAAGTTGGGAATCTTAGCTTTATTCCGATTTCAAACTATTATAACTTTACATCAAAATCTTCCTTTCTCTGCAAAATAATCATGCCAGTAAACTTTAAACTGGGAAAAGAACAAAAGAAAGAGAAAAGGTCAAATTAAAGAAGGAAGCAAAAGGCGTTTTGTACCTCTTCTGCATCCTTCAGATAAAGAGATGCAACAATTACATGAACATCGTTTAGCTCTTCTAAACCATCTTTTGGGCATGTTTTATACCACTGGCATGATGAAGGGCTTCCGATTGATGCCAATAACTCGGCAGCTGGTTGACAGACCCTGCCTGCTCCGAGAATCAAAACCCCGGCTTTACTCTTCATTTCGTTTTCGGTTTTAGTGCTGTTCTCCTGGACTTTTCCAACTATAAGGGAGATTTTATTCGTTTCTTTGTTTAAGATTCTGCCACTTACATCCGGATTTGCAATAGAAGTTAGAGAATCAATAATCTGATCCAGAACTTCCTTATCATCTGCACCAACCTAAAAAGACACAAAAAAAAAAAAAATTGTTAATGGATTTGCCATAAAAATAGCTTCTAAAAAAGGCAATTTGCATAAAAATTCACTCACTTCAAGTTCTGATAATGACATAGCTTTTGAGCTCTGACCCACTTGACATTTTACCAAGTGGAATGAGCCTCCCGCAGCTTCAATAATATCTAAGGCCTCATTTATCAGAAACTGATCAAAGAGGTGACCACTTAAAGACACCTGTCAATACAATTACAAGGTTAATCACAAATATTTTAGATTTTTTTTTTTTTTTTTGGTGAATCACAGATATTTTAGATCTAATATGATAGAAACCTAACAATAATTTTGGAAGTTAGCAATTCGGGATGGCAGAACGAACTAATAGACATGAGTTATTATGACATAAAGAGAGGAACCTACCAGTATATTATATTTCTTCTTGTTAGATTGAAAACTTGAAGGATTTTCTGATATTTCTCTGCATATTGAAAAAGGGAATTTAGCTACATCGTATGACAAGAACAAATAAATGGAAAGGAAGGCATAGAAAAAAAAATCACAAAAGAAAAAAAAAATCGAGGTAGCAACTTTTATTCTGAATATAGCAAAACAAATATATATATATATATATATATTTATAGGGTTAAATATGTAAATTTTATAGTTTTTATTATTTTTCAATTTATCCTTCGATTTTTAGATATTATAAAGATATCTTTTGAATTTCAAAAACTTGTTTCAATTTTATCCTCACAAACTTTTTCGATTGAAAATATAAAGATAAAATAAAAATACTTTTAATTAAACCTAATTTGTTTATAAAATGTGTGTTCCTTTTTGAGAAAATTTGTTAAAAAATATTTTAAAATTAAACAAGTCTTTAAATTTTAGATTTTTTTCTAAGATTTAATGTTTTTTTAGGATTTTTTAATGTTTATAATATATAAAATATTGTGCAAAACTATTTAAGGGTAATCACGTTATTTCGTCTAATTTTTTCTATTCATAAGGATAAAATTAAAATAAGTTTAAAATTTAAAGAATACCTTTATATTTTTAAAAACAAAAGGACAAATTAAGAAAGTTTAAAATTAGAAAGTACAATTATATAACTAACCCTATACACACATATGGCACTGTTTTTTCTTAGCAAATTTCAAAAGGTGAAAAAATTATATATTACTAGACAATAGCAGCTCTAAATCTACTTTGTTCTCCCAGCTTTTACAAAGAAATTAAAAAGGGACTTGAAGCTTACTCTGAGTCAGAACTTCTCATGCGAGGAATATATTCATATAAGGAAGTAAGGGCTCCTCCATGGGCTATGCAAGCTCTCCTTAAGTGTGCAGGTAATTGTTTAAGGTCTATTATTGAAGCCAAATGTCCCACAAATTCGGATAATATGTCTCCAAAATGTTGAGAAGCCTTTCCACAATTACATCCAATGGCAGAAAAAATCAGAAAATTGCTCAGAAACAAAAGTATTTATGTATTTTTACTAGAATTGCCTTGACAGAAATAGTGTACCTCTTTTGCAAATTCAGTTGGAAGTATGTCAACCGAGGAACATATTAAGCCACTACCCTCCAAGTCATTATGGTAAGAGTTGTCTAAGGGGTCATATCTGAGAGAAACATGATTGAACAACCATCATCATCTCTCTTAAGCAGGGGAAAAATTAAAGACCACGAAAGATGTACAATTTAAATTACGAGAATTCTTTTGTAAGCTAAGGGGGGAAAATTAACTGTTAAGACACAATTTTGGATCGTTAGATTTTTAACAAGTTCCATTAGACGATCATACTTTTCTTAGTATGATACAAAACTCGTGTGATTTAACGGCTTACAACTGTGTTGTGTTGATAATGATTTTCTCACACCAGACCCCAATCTTAAGGATAATGTTATGGCAGGGTAAGGGGAAAAAAACCACAGGTAGGCACACTTCTAAGTATTCGAATTTCACCAAGTTCCTTTAACTGACATTTTTCTCAAACTAACATGATTCTTATGCGATTTCTTGGTTTAAAACTGTATTTTAATGGCATAGTTTTTTCATAATTTAGTACATAATTTTTTTAAATCATGGAGCGAATCTATATATATAATGTGATACCTGAAGAAAGGTGAGTCAATGGAAGTTGTTTGGTTGACAAATTCTATTGATCCACCTATGTCACAAGTTATGTCACATAGTCCAACAAGTGGGCATCCTTTCTTCATCAAGTCTTGAAGCTGCTCGTTAGTCAGCAGTCCAGGAAATCTTTGCTCCCAATACATGCAATTCACTGCCCAGAAAAGATAAATTTGTAATAACAAAACATCAACCCAAACCAAAGATCTGCATGCAGTTTATACCAAAAAATAGTTATTTTGTATTTCTTAAAAAAAAACACCAGAACCGTGTAACTTAAAGCTAAAAAGGAAAAATATTTCAAGTTTACATGTGCGAGTAAAAGTCGTTAGCTTTTAACGGTGTAGTACTTACCAATTACAGATGCATATGGAGCTATTTTTTCATGGAAAACAGGATTGTAGTGTTCCGGATGTTTATAATAATGGGCCTGAAATGAGATAATAACTTAAAGTTAGTCTACATTGATTTAGGATTAACATAAAAGTCTATCTACACTTGCATTTTTATTGCATCAAAGTTATAGGATAAAAGTTATCTAATCATTTTTGAAACCCCATTTTGGAACAGGGGAAATTTTTTTTCCAACAAGTTGACATATAAGAAAAACAAAGGAGTATACATGAGAGAATTAATCAAGAAACAAAAATTCTCAGATGTGGAGACATACTTTGTCAAATACTTTTGTTGAATCTTTGTTTTTAACCATATCTCTGGAAGTGACAACACAACCATATACTTGAAAGATCCTCTTTGATGTCCTTGCAGGTTGAGATATATCCTTCCCCTAACCAAAAAGGAACATTTATAAACATGTAAGATGACTAACAAAAATGAGCTTCCCATCTAGCCCTTTTTGTTAAAGCAAGTGTGGAAAAGGGATATAAAATTGTTGATTTTATTTAAGTTCCTAACAATCAAGTCTATTTTAATGCATTAGTGAGGAACATTTACCACAACTGGACAAGAATTTACAAGCATAATTTAGAATCTGAATTTACCTTTTCAAATAGCTCTGGTAGTCTACTTGGATCCACAAAACTGTGAGGAAGAAGCTTGAATATCTCTTGTGCACCAAGAGAGACTACATAAAGAAAAAAAAAAATTATTTCTGATACCAAAATTATAAAACAAAAGAAGACTAAAAAAAATTATCCACATTCTTAAGAAATGATTAGAAGATATTCAAAAAGAATTTCATGATAAATGTTGTGTGCAAAGTTGAGAGTAAATTTTAAAGACTAAATTACCATTTCCTGAGCCAGTGAAAACAAAGACAAGAGGACAGATTCCTGCAGGTAATCCCTGAGTTGCTATCTCTTCACCCACAGAAATTACTGCAGCTTTGGCCGCAGCCAAGGATGAATACATATAAGATGCTCCCAATGAAAGAAAAGGTGTTGAATATCCAAGACTTAGATACCCTGTAAAAAAAAAAAAGGTAAAAATTTATTCAACCACTGTCTTTTTTCATTTAACAATTTCCAAATGCAAGTAATTAATTTTTACTCACTCAGTCCCAATCCATGCAAGAAGTCAATTATTCCAGCTCTACCAGCAAACTTCCCAAATGCAAGTAACCTTTTTCCATGGTCCCCAACTATAAGCTCATAATCATACAATGATACCCTTTCAGCTAAAATCTGCATGTGTATATATATATATATATATAAGCCCCTTTAAAAAAAAGGATAAATAAATATATAAACATATAATCAAAGTCTGCCCATAAAAATACCTTATCCAATAAGGGCATGTTTTCTTTCTGGGCCTTGTGGGTATGTGAGAAGAAGGCGTAGGCTCTATCAGGGAGAATCATCTCTACCTACAAAACCAACACCACCACCTAATTATAACTCTCCTGTTTTAACATTAATGTTGAAATCAACTTTGAACATAGGAATTTTTCTTTTTTCTTTTTTAATTTTTATTTAGTACCTTTGGTTGTTTGATGCCCAAGATGAGGCCACATTCTGACAAGTCCTCTGATATTTCACACCCAACATCTTCATAGAGTGCATCATGATGAATGCGTTTGGTTGATGGCTGCACAATTATGCGTGAAATTCCAGTTCTGTCCCTACCGCCGTGCAGCAATCTAGCACAATGCGATGGAGTCAGAGGTACCCTTCTCTCCCACTTGTTTGAGGATTCCGAAAGAATCCCAACAACCCCATTTCCAAGCATGGTTAATTAGCTCTTGAATTTCCCTGCTTTTTTCCCCAGAAGAACAAATCAAAGGTTTTTTTTTTTTTTTTGGTTAAATTTGCTGACGACCAAGAATGGAGAATTCCTGCGTGATGAGACCAATGCATGGAATAAAAAAATAGTGGCATTAGAAGATCAATTATTGATGATAATCAGAAGGAAATTATTAAAAAAATATTTAAATCAAGGATAAAAAGGTGAAATTGTTGGCATAAAAAAAGCACAAGGCATATAATACAGAGAAACTAGAATAAGCCTGTAGATCAATACAAATGTAAGGATCATTATTCATAAAGAAAACATAAAAGGAAGTTTTACCAGTTTGAAGATTATACGAAATCAGGAAGTAATTAAGAACAAATATCTCTTGGCTATATGCGTTATTTTATGACCCTTTTTGTTTCTGCAAAAGAAAGAAAGAAGGAGAAAAAAAGCTACTTTTGTGTCATGTGCATCTTTCTGAATGAATGAATTATGAGAGACAGATTAAAAGAGATGAGTTCGAATGGACAGAAAATGGAGACAAGAAAAAGGAACAAATAATAATAATAATAATAATAATAATAAAGAAAGAGAATTACGGGATCATCGGATAAACCCAAAATCATCAAGATTATGCAGTGGTGAGTCATCAAAAAAATCAAAACGAAAACGTTTTGTTTATTCATTTTGTTTTGTTTGTTTAGCAGGCGTCATAATCAAGTATTAAGAAAATCTCAATCGTGGCATGGAAACAGGATATATATGTTACATATATTTTATATATATATATATATATTTGTCATTTATTTATTTTTGATAAGTTGTATTTCGTGATCATTGGCGTATCTGTCATCATTTATGAGAAGAGATGAAGTGCGTGGTGATATGAGCATTGAATATAATTACGTAACCGAAAAGGACGGGTTTAATTTTTCATGTTCATGCACAAAATGTCCCACTCAACTCCTGCCACGTGTCTTCACGTTAACAGATCACTTTTGTTTTTTTGTTTTTGCTTTTCCATTCCGGTCGGGACAAGTAATCGGTCGCTTTTCTTTTTCACTCAAGGTCCCAACTGCTGGAGTATTTAATATTAGTACCTCTACTTTGAAAAAAATTATTTTAGAGCCTGTTTGGTTCGAGTATTTGAATAGAGTATTTGAATGAAGATTTAAATTTTTATGAGAGAAAATACTATAGCAAGATGATTCAAACCATGATTCAAACCATGAAACAAACGCACCCTTAGTATCTCGACGTCTTTTTAAACAATGAAAAAATAAAATTATCTTTTTTGTATTGTTCGCTGAAATTTTGAGTAAAAAAACTTAAAAATTAAAAAAATAT
Source organism: Artocarpus heterophyllus (assembly GCA_025403435.1). NCBI lineage: Eukaryota > Viridiplantae > Streptophyta > Magnoliopsida > Rosales > Moraceae > Artocarpus > Artocarpus heterophyllus. The sequence continues at coordinate 6,110,840 of CM046329.1, forward strand.
ACTAAAAAATCTAAAAAATATCAATTTCATCATCTTCCTTCCATCTTATTGATGACTGAGATCGGCACAACACTGCGTGCGGGGGCTGGCGGTGGTCGTGTTTCCTGTTTTGCCCGGCTCTGTTTGATCTGATCGGATCTATAAGAAGAGAGAAGGCCTCGGAGTAAGGGGGATATTGGTTTGGTGTCTGTCAAGGATGCTCCGACGCTCAAGCCAATGTTCTGACCAAAAATAGCAAAAAGAGAGGCTATATATATATATATATATATGTACATATAGACTAATTATATAGACTAATTTCATAATGTAAACATTTTCAAGTTTTTATATAACACAAATATTCTCGGCCGCAACACGCGTGTTTTCGTCTAGTTAATACTCTAAGATGTTGATATGTAACACACTTCATTGAATAGTTTTGTTGAATCTTTATTTACAACCATATCTTAGGAAGTGACAACACAACCATATACTTGGAAGACCCTCTTTAATGTTCCTCGAGGCAATAACGGAGCCCGAATTTGATTTTACTGGGGCACAATTAAATGAAGATTTTATGAAATAGAGTGATAAAAAAAAAGAAAAGAAAAAAGATAGATGATCTTATTTGTTTTATAATAGTGTCTAGAATATCTTAAAATCGAATATGGATGAAATGGTTTGGTGTTGAGGGGAATTAAAATAAAAAGATTTGAAAATCGATCAATTTGACCCAAAAAAAAAAAAAGGAAAAATCCATTTTTAGACATGTAAAAGAAATTAGGGGAATGGAAATGAAATTATCACAAAAAAAAAAAAGAAAAGAAAAAAGAATTAGACAACAAATTAAACAATAACAGCTACATTTATGCAAACCGTGCAGATGACATAGGAGGACAAAGAGAGGTCATATTTCTAATACAACAGTGTGGATGATAAGGAGCACCGATTGAAACTTTCGTATACATTGAAAAGGAATTCTTTCTTCAGTGTCCCCACTGGTCATCAACTATAATCGGTGTTTTTACTCTTATATATTTGTATTTATATTTTAACTTATACGTTTGAAACTTTTGTATACATTGTAAAGGAATTCTTTTTTCATTAGGAGCACATACCCCTATTGGTCATTAATTGACTTCGTACTCTTATATATTTATATTTACTTTTTAACACTGTTATTTTATATATTTTTTCAATTAAATAACTTCTTTTTATATATTTCATATTTATTTTTCAATCAAATAAATTTTTTAATACTTCAAACTAGAGTTTTCAGTACTTATCTAAACACAAATTTAGTTTAAATTTTTTTATTTAGATTAACTGTATATCCAAACGTCAATTAAGCGATTTTTCCATCCGAATCAAAAACGAAGTCAAACATAATTTGAACCAGGCGCAGCAAACAGTGGTTTTATACATATAAGCATAAACTCCAAAATGGCATATGGGCATTATCCAAAAAATTAATAAATAAATAAATAAAAGAGCATAGGTTACACCAGTGATAATGCAGAGGGGTGTAGAAGTGAAAGGTTCTGGAATTGAGAGGGAAGAGAGTTTTTGCAAGCAGAATCTGCGAATGGGAGACCACCAGAGCCCATACCCAAAGCACAGCCATTCTGCAGAAGTCCGGCCCACTTGCAAACCGCAAACACGAAAAAAAAAAAAACAAAAACAAAATACAAACAGAATCAAGTGGCTCAAATGGAATCATCATAGAATAAAACGAAAGAAGAATATAAATCATGATTAAACTAAAAATATAATTAGTAATAATTAGTGATTGCCACTTTGATTGTTAGTTTAAACTAACAACACTAGTAATTTAAATTTTATAAGAGAAAACACTATTGCAAAATCAATTTGAATTGACATTTTTGTGATTCGAACCAATTCAAACTAGTTTTCTCTCACACAATTTGAATTATTACAATGTTTTCTGTTCAGACTATTCAATATTAATTTATGTTTTAATGTTTACAAAAATTTAAGAAAAAGTACATACCATTTTTACAACATATAAGTTATTTTAACAAAATTAATTTTCAGGAACTATATACAATTTAGTCCATCACTAAATTGTATTTTCAAGAATATAATGTGATAAAGTACCAAACACAATATGAAATTTAATACAATTTAAACTAATCCTATTCAATCAATCAAATTTTTACAAAAAAAAAAATTCATAAAGTCACCTTTTCATACTTAATACTTTTATAATTCACACATATTTGAATTCTACAATGCCACTTACGTGATATGAAAAGTAATGTGGCATAGTTTTTTTTTAATTTAACATAAATAAACATATTTTTTAAAAGCATAACATAACATAACATAACATGTAATTATCTCTTTTATAAATCTATCCAGTCCAACGTGGAAGTGATAAGATTTTCTTTAGAAGCTTCTGTATTAATTTCATTTTTTTTGGAAATTTGTAATTTCCGCTTAGTTCTAAAATTGGGCTTATACTTTATAACAATGAATGAATTTTTGAAGCATACAAGAGAGGAAAACCACTTTTCTGGCTCATAATCATACTTCTTTGATGTAGACAAACATAACAAAATTTTGGAATACATTCTATTCTACCTCATGAAAACCATAAAATTGAGGAGTATGGAAAGATTCATAAATAACAAACAAGATATCAAAATTTAAAAACACTTGTGGTCATGTTGCTGCTTTCTTTTTAGCAAACCGCTGCAAAGAAACCGGTAGCTCAACTACTTCACTTGTTTTCTGCTTCTTTCTGGCCAAAGGTTCTTCCTCCTTCATATTTTGCTCCAAGAAAGGTCTCTTAGCTTTGGCAACCATCTCCTCCCTCTTCTTCACCTTCTTGCTCGGTTTATTCCTTCCCTTTGTTTTCCTCTTGAAGTCGACATCCTTGGCACCTTCAACGGCTGCTTCCATCTCAGTCTCTCTTTCCTGCTTCGTCAGCTTCTCTTTCTTCTTTGCTGGCCTCACTGTGCCAATCTTTGTTGGATCCAACATGATTGTTTCGGGAGGAAGCTTGTCAAGCAGCGAGTGCACTTCCTTTTCTCTCCGCTGTTTAGATGTCTCGAATGGATTTGCCACCCAAGAATCAAAGTTGGGTTCCCCGGAACCTGGAATAAGAATGCTAGACCATCCCATCGAGTGCCCTATGGCTAGAACATCTTCGTACGGTCTAAACAACACTTTTCCTATCTGATAACCTTTCACCATGGAGTGATTCATGTATCTGCTATAGTTTTGAGCTCCAGAGAAATCCCCCAGAACCTGGACAAACGACCCGGTTCCACGAGCAAGTAAACCTTTCTGACTGAAATCCAAGGTATTGGCGTGGCCGGGTAAATCTTGGAGCTCACTGTCGAGTTTCCTCAAGTCCCAGACTTTAATTTTCTTCTCTTTTCCAGCCGTGGCCATAAGATGACCATTGGGGTGGAATGCCAACGCTGAGATTGGCCCATGGTGACACAGAATCTTGAGAAGAGGAGCGGAACTTGTAGGCTTCCACATGCTAACTGTACCTCCGGAATGACCCAAAGCAACAACACTGTTGAAGGGATTCACCCGCATCACGTCGGTACGGCCTAAGCCGGTCTTATAATTACCTACCATCCCACCCATAGTTACATCCTGGTAATGAAGCTGCCCAAATTTGTTTATTGATGCCAAGAGGAAGTGGTTTTTCAGAAACTGAAGCCTCAAGACTGCGCCATGTTCCTGTAACATATTAAATTATGACTTGGTACCTGATGATGCATTTAAAAATACCATTTAAAGAAAAAGACACAGACCTCCCCCAGGAAGGAAGGGTATTAAAACCGACATAGACCCCTGCATAATACTAACCTTTAAGCAGTGAAGTTCTGTGCCATCCCGATTATAAATGTATGGATACCTGGCAATTTTTTTAAAATCATTAACTAAATCATCCAAATAAAAGTGGTATAATGCTTGAAATGCCACTATTCCTTCAATTACTTCAATTATCTTGATGAAAACATAACGCTAATTTTTTCTTTACTGTTATTACAAAAGAAAAGGGGAAAAAGCAACTTTTATTTCATGTATGTATGCATGCATGCAAGCAAGCTTCAATTCGGTATAATGGAAACATGAAAACCGGAAAAGAACTGTTATTAGTCAAAATTTCTAATTGAAATACACACAGCAGCTTCTAACACAAATCTCTCACCATCAATTAGAAAACTGGAATACAGAGATGGTGAAAGCAAATCCTAGTTCTTATATCTTCAACACTGATGTTAATGCTAATCAGTTGATCAATAAAGTATTAATACAAGAAATTAGACGCAACAGAACACAACCATTAACCATTAATATAGACACATCCATAAGTTTCCATAGACAAGTATGCTATTAATGTTAAAAACATTTCAGATTAGAAAGATAACGGCTACTTAGATGAAGAAAATAGTTCCATACTTTTTCTGAGCGGCGGCAAAGAACAGTTCATTGTGCAAGAACACCACATCACGGACTGTTTCTCTCACCTGAGAGAGAGAGGAAAAAAAAAAACCAGTGTGGTGCACTTAATAAAACAAGCATATTAGTTATTAAAAAAAAGAGAGAGAGAGAGATACAATGGTAAGAATTCAAATCTTGGAAGGCATTACTGTACTACTACGAAAACAACAAGACGAAAAATCAAATATATATTCACCACAACCCAACGTGCCTACACCATCAAGTGTTCTTCATATCAATTAGAGAAATTATATTGCCTATAAACCAACTTCATGGCATCTAATATCAGATGTAATTTTATCAATATTCAAAGCAACTCTCCGCTCCAAGTAATATATCAGCACATTCATATTTCATTTAGTGCCTTAAAGAAATGTCTTATCAAAATCAACATAAAATAACAACAGTGCAGAATCATGAACAATTGAACATATTTGGGACAATTTTAAGGTCAGGGGGTACAAGGGCTATTTGTGTTAGTGGGTCCCAACCATACTGAAGTCTGAACAACCAGATCAAATCTCCACAAGAAGAGCTGGACTTTTGAAAAACCATTACATACCTGGAACTCCCTAATTAGATCCATATTTTTCATATCTACAATGGCCAAGTGGCCTTTCCTTCCACCAAAAGCCATATAACGACCACTTGAGGTAAAATCCATTGTGTATGGGCCAAGATCTGCACAGAAGAGTCAAAAATAAGAATTTTGAGAATAACTTGTAGATTTTGCACAACGTCAACCAAGTTTTTCCTGTTTTCTCCTAGCTTTCATTTAAGAGATTGGGAGAGATAAGTTCGGGAGCAAGCACAAGGAGTCACTGGACATAAATTTTGCAGCTTAGTGCTCTACAGACTAGGCTAGAAATTAGCCCCCACAGAGGAAACTGTCATATTCTTCAAAAATAAAAGAATTAAAAAATGAACATCAGCCATTAGGTTAGAGATCCAGCTGCTTATTTGATCATTCAGCATCAGACAAAATTATATATGTTTCAGTAATGTGTATGTTCTCTCCACCCTTTCCACTACTATCCTGGAAAATCTCAGTATTCTAGCTTCCTGTAAAAAAAAAAAAAAAAAGGAGAAGAAGAAGAAAGAAAAGAGGAAAGTCTCCACCATTTGGTGCATTGTCGGTTGTTTAACTCCATTGCAGATGTAACATGCAAAAACCATAGTGGTCGAATGAACGTCTAAAGGGAGTTGTGGTCCATTTGGTTCAAAGTTTCAACCGTAATTTAAACTTTTTTGCTAGTGCTTTTTCTTTCAAAAAATTGAATTCATTTCATATTTTTGATCAAACCCATTATCCAAATAGGCAAATACATTTTCAAAAAAAATTCCAACGAACTAATAAGACAGTTGGAAAGCAGTGACAATATTAGTTACGGACCTAGTAAAGTAATATCAAACTGATTACTTGATATTGAGATATCGACTTGGCGAGCAATTGCTTCCTGTCTGATCCTCCATGTCTTCTCTACACCTTCAGCCTCCAAGTAGCCTCCCTCAGTTGGCATAAGCCACTGTTGATATATTGGAAATAGTAAACTGATGGTTGAAGAGACAGTTTTATTGTCTTGTTTGGGGTTTTTAGATTGTGACAATAAGATGTTGAATTAAACATATGGGAAAAGATTTACCTTGTCGGCCTTGGCAGCGGCTTTTGCAAATTTTCCATACAATGCTTCTCGAACTGCAAGTTGTCCCTTGAGTTTTTTATCCTGCAAAGATGAAAATTGAAAATTGCATGAGATAGAAACCAATACCAATTATCAACAACATAAATACTCAAATCTCCTGCACCATACCTCCAAATTAGCGCCTTCCCCCCTCAGATACTTCTTTACTTTCACGTCTATCTCTTCAAAGATCTCCTGCAGTTGAAAATGAAAGATATTTCCCCATTATAATACAATATTGGAATAAGAAAGAATATAAAATAATGTAAGTAGTACAAGAAAGTACATAAGAACGCAATCTTAGAACTTTCAGGTCACAAATGCAGTCATTGAAGTTAATCCAAACCTCCAAGAGAAGGTTAATATGCAAGTATTCAGTTGAAAAAAGACCACCAAAAATTAATATAAATTGGATAATTAGATATATGGTAACTTAAAACAAAATGGCTCTACTGGAGCCTTGCAAAAAAAATAGTTCAAGGGCCAAATGTGGCTGGGAAAGGGTGAACATGCCTCGCATTGAAGGTTCAAACAAAAGGCTTAAGTAAGTATTGTAGATCGACAACCAAAGAGCCAACAATTTAATATCTAAGTTAAAATATATATATATATATATATATATATATATATATATATATATATATTTGAAAGACATTTGTGATTGAAATTGAGAAACACCACAACCATTAAAGCCCTGAGAGCTAACAATCATTGCGAGCGTGTGGAACCTACTTTTAGCAAGGGAATTTTAGACTTTTCACCCATCTATTCTCGGTTGCATTTGTTTTACTTTTATTTTTCTAATTTTAGGTGTTTTGTGAGAGGCTAGAGAAACAGAAAGAGTATGAAAGAGACACGAAGCGTGTAATTTCTCCTGCACTCTTCTTTGTTATCCTAGTGAAATTTTGAAGCAGCCAAAGTTGAACATAGCTCTCGTGTTGAGGCTAAACCACTATAAATCTTGTGTGTGGTTTTGTGTTTCAGTAAGATATTAGTGTGTCAAATTCTGAACAAACTTGACTCCCTCTGTAGAACAAGATTTGTGCATTAGTTATGATATTATGTGAATGTAATATGCAAACAGATTAATTCAGCCACCACTCAACAAAGGGCATTCTACAATTTTTACAGCATTCAATTAGTTGAGTTTTGCATAAAACTACAAGCTAACGCACCTGTTCAAGCGGAGGGACAATCTTCCCAAGATTTCCATTTTCTGTTTCCAAACCCATCTTCACTGCCGCCTCACCAAGTGTTTTCTACTCTAAAACTGCAAGAATTCCCAGAAACCTGATGGTTAGTGCAATTCAAGCTCACACACATACATAGAGACATAAATTGCAACAAAAAAAAATTCAAAAAAAAAGAAAAGAAAAAAAAAATCTAAAATCTAACTCTCCCTCCAACAACAATGTCTCCCTCTCATCAAAACCCTAAAACTAAAGACGAAAAACCAAACCCAGCTTTAGTTACTCCCTTGTTGGATTAGCTTAGAAACAAAGCCGAGAAACAAGAGCAAGTATCAAAAGTATCAAACTTTGCAGGTAAGAATAGGAGCAAAAAATTAAAAGTTTAGTTTTAAGCTCGCAAGAATTAATGGGCTTCATGTTGTTTAGGCATTACCTTAGTCCCCTAATTGCAAGAGAGGCGCAGCTTGAGGTTGAGGAGCCCACTTAATCGCCGGTCGAGGATGCCGAGGGGCAGAGGCCGTGGTCGTCGGCGACTCGTGAAATCTGCTCTACTTGGGTCTCAGCGGCAGCTGCTCCCCTTCCTCTATGTTATCGTTATGATTTTTAGAGTTTTTTTTTATTATTATTATATAGGGGGAAGAATTAAGCAATTTAGGGTAAATTGTTCAAAGGCCCCAACTTTCTTTTAAAAAGATATATATTTTTTATTTAATTAGGTCAAATTTAAAAGAAAGTAATTTTGTCTGAATCATTTAATTTTGATCTGGAATTTTTTTTTTTGTCATCATTTATTAGTTAAAATTACTAAATTATTCTTCAAAAACTAATAAAATTAAAGCAAATATTTTTTAATAAAAAGACTTTTTTTTTTTTTTTTTTTGCATTACCAAACATTCCAAAATTTCCCAAAAACAACAACAAAAAAAATGCTTAAAAACTTGATCGTAGACCACCATCGGCTTTGTGCAGCATTGGGCAAACTCCTAGGCCAACAAAGATTTAAGAATTTTACCCAAGCTTTTTCCAAGCTCGCTCTTGCACCTCCTCTTTGGTGTTTAAAAGCTTCTCAAAAGCCCTTGACAATAATTATAACACATCCCACAAAAATCATCTCAAATCTTGCATATAAACCCTAAATCACAATAGGTAAAGTTTTGAGTTTTAAATTAAACTCCTTAATCTTTCTTTAGAACTCTTGTTCTTGCTTCCTTAGATGATTTAGAGGCTTAAATCATCAAAATTTTGAGAGAGAAATGCTTAGGGGAGGGGACGATTTCTTAATAGAAAAATGGGAGAATTTTTATGAACAAACTAAGCTTTTGTTTTATTTAAACCCCTAAGTATATAAAGTGCCTATATTAGGGACCTAATTGCAAATAAAATTTGCTTCCTCGACATGTCAAAAAACAGTTCCACCAATAGGAGTGGTGTAGTCCAATTTCCATCATAAAAGTGTCACTTTGGAGGACTTTATCCACTTAAATCCTTCAGTGCTAAAATAATTAAGCTAGGGGCCAAATTGCAATTGAAACAATTGCTTTCTACTACTCGTAAAATCTAGACATAAGGGGAAAAATGTGGCACATTTTTCAATCTTTGGAGTGTCTTTTTTTTTTCTTCATGACCACACCAAAAAAAGATGACAGCATGTAGTCATCTTCTCCACTTAATTTGGCTCCACCACAAGCCCAAACTAAGTATGTCATGAGTGAGATAGCCAAATTTTCCACCTTATATGTGTAATTGGTGGAGCTCACTTTATGCTTTGACACTCTAATTTTAAATTTACAGTATTTTTTTATACTGCAGTATATTTCACACACTGTCAATATTCTTTCTTACACTATTCATAAGCTTCTATACTTATACATATCCTCCATACAGTATAATTTTTATACTGCTTAACTCTATGCAGTGTATTTTCTATACCGCTTAACTTTATACAGTCTAAATTTACATTGATAGTATTTTTCTTATACTGTCGGTATGCTTTTTCTATATTGTTGTAAATTTACACAGTATTCCTCAATCATCAACATCCTCCATATCGTATAATTCCTATACTGTTTAATTTTATGCAGTTCAATTTCTATATTACATTACTTTATACGATGTAATTTTCATGCTGCTTAATTTTATACAGTATAATTTTCATACCATATAATTTTATCAGTGTAATTCCTCACACTGTATTATTTTATTGGTATAATTCTTATACTGCTTTATTCTAATATTATATAATTTTCTATATTTTTATAAAGTATTTTACTTAAACTGTATTATGGCTCAATATTTATTGCAACATATTTTAAAACAATTAAGCTTCCTAGCTTATTTTCACATCCTTCCTTTCTTATATAAGACTATGGCATGATTTTTAACCTTAAAAATCTTATTTTTACTTTTATAGAATTTTTCATGAAAATGGGATTAAAATAATAATCCTTATGGCACGTATTTTGCTTATTATAATCTTTTAATTGTTGCATTTACAATGCACTAGAAATCCTCGGGTATCACGAGATTATTGTTGAGCTAGTTTATGTAAAAAATTAATCCTCAACCCGACATGAACCCGACCCGTCGACATGAATTGTCACCTCTATCTCTAGGTAGTTGTCACAGTTCCGCTTCCTCTTTCTCCATCCTTCAACTTATCAAAACTAATCTAAACTCAGAATTCAAGGATTAATTGCTAAAATAAAAATTAAAAAAAAAAAACCTAGAAGCATGACATAGGAGGGAGAAGAAAGAAGGATGGAGAAGGGGAACAAGGAGCCCGTTTATTGTCGGGAGTTTTGTTTTTGCTTGAACAAGTCTTTGGAGATAAATTATTATTTAAAAATATAATTAGTAATAACATGTGATATTAAGCCTTTAGATTGTCACTTTCAACTGTTAGTTTAAACTAAAAACACTGTAGCAAAATCAATTTAACTGAAATTTTTGTGATTCCAATTAGTGAACCAAACAGTACAATTTCAGTTCAAACTGGTTTTCTCTCATACAATTTAAATTATTACGGTGTTTTCGGTTCAAACTATTCGATATTAATTTGTGTTTTAATGCTTATAAAAATTTAAGAAAAAAGTATCAACTATGTTTACGATATATTAATTATTTTAACAAAATTAATTTTCAGGAACTAATATACAATTTAGTCCATCGCTAGATTGTATTTTCAAGTATATAATCTAACAAAGTACCAAAGACATTATGAAATTTAATATACTTTAACCTAATTCAATCTTGTCATGTGAAATCAAACTTTAAGAATTTTCATAAACGATTCTTTTGAAACTTATTTTTTATAAATGTTATACATATTGGAATCCTATTATAGTACTAAATAATGTAAAAAGTAGTGTAATATAACTTTTTTTTTAAAATATGACATGAATAAGTATATTTTTTTAAAACATAACATAACATGTAATTATCACTTTTATAAACCCTTTCAGCTCGACGTGAAGGTCGTAAAATTTTCCTGTTAAATAAAGAAAGACGTTGTTTGCAAATTAATGATTTTTGCACCAGAAATGACAGTGGAAATTTGAAAAAAGGCCAAAAGAAAATTTTAATTGGGGAAATGGTCTCTTTTTTTTTTTTTAGACTAAAAAACAAACTTTTTTGGGTAGGAAATATGCTCCAATTTTTTTCAAAAAGATGAAGAAAAATTTGTAACAAGGTAAGGAACCTTAACAGGATGGAAAAAAAAAAAAACTAGAGTAATTTTTATGTCCAAAAAACTTATTTTTTGATGCAAAAAAAAACAAAAAAACAAAAAAAAGCGCTTTAAGAAAAAGCCTTTTATCAAAATCCCCCGAAATCACATGTGGTTTGCATCTTCAGTAAGAAAGTTAGAAAACGATATGCTGTTGATGTGTCGTTCATCTTGGATCAAGAGAACTACATGTCGTTTACTAGGAGTGAAGTCACAACTCACATCTGGCGACACTGCGACCATAACATACGACTTAGTCGTTTATGAATGTTAAGACGATGTGTCGTTCTGAAAGATGTGACCTTCAATTTGTTAGTTTTCACTTTTCTCGCCGGACGCAGACAGCATGTGCCTTACCCATGAAACGACATGTCGTTCCTATCATCCATGATAGATGACATGGAGAATCTTTTTCTTTCTCGTCATTTCTCTTCATCTCCGGCTCAAATATCATAAACCAAAAGATTAGTAGAATACAATTCAATGATTGAATAAATTGAAAAAAATTACTTTATAAGAATATTATGAATATGATTGAATAAATTGGAAAAAATTAATTTATAAGAATATTATGAATAAAAATTCAAAAACTATAAGCAAACATATGATTCATGATTTACTCTGCAAGTCAATATATAAGGTGTTTGGAAAGTGTGGGTTAGAACTGAAACTTTTAAACTGAAAATTCTAGTATGTGAGAGATTTATATTGTACCTTATCTTTTTATCTAATCATTGTAGAATATGAGAACTTTACACTGTAATGATTAACCGTTTTAGTCAGAAGTGATATTCCCAAACTTCCTTATAAACTTTAGCTCGAGAAAGATCAATTTTTTTTCAATGGTAAAAATAAATAAATCTTTTTTTGTTAGGTCATTTTCCTAAATCACTATTCAAAATAAATTAATAGGGTGTTTGGAAGAGTGGTAGGAACCGTTGGTTAGAACCACTTTTATTGTAGCATGTGAGAGTTTTTGTCACGCCCCGGAGTACGGGAGGTGACGTGGCGGAATATTTAGATTAATTAAAAGAGAATTTAATTGAAATTAAGAGTTTAAAAATCCAATTAAGTAAGAAATAAAGAGATTTTCCACCACATTCGATAAACGAGTTTGTAAAATATTAGGCAAATAATAGCAATTAAATAAAAACCGCGAATATGGGTTCCACAACCCACAACTTGTGCACACACATGGTACTGACAATATCATAAATACAATTACAGTCCAAGTACAAATAAAGTTAAGTCTTACATGCCTTGATTAAATAAATACAGAATATAAATAAACTCTCCTACTGCTCCTGAGTTCGGTCCGAAGAATCTTCTCCAAACCTAAATGGAAGACCACCTAGATGGGGGAAATTTAAAACAATAAAACGTGAGCGAAAGGCTCAGTAGGACTATGTTTTATAAAATCATTTAATGCAAAGAAACATAGTATCGTTAGAAGCTATTCAAAGGAAACTTAAAGAAATAAATAAATAAATAATTTGAATAGAACCGTTCTGTCACAGAACAGTCCACTCGTCAAATCAAAACACCAATTTACTTTTACCTAGGCAAACCATGATATCACCACCGTAGTGGCCCAGCTGGGTTTCGGGACCTGCCCCCAAGGTCGATCGCTACACGACCCGATCTCTGATATGGCATCATGCCCATGTGTTTATTATCATTATCATTCAAAACCCAATTACCGAGTGTTGTCAATTACATTTATTATGAAATTCATTTCATAATCACGGTATATTAAAATATAACCGATAAAACCATTTTCAAACAACCGTTGAAAACATTTTGATAGAAATCATTTTCAAAGCCAAATCATTTCAAAACCAGGCTACCAAAGATATAGGATAGAAGTCCTACCTCAATACTCGTGCCGGTGCCCCACACCGTAATCCCGGTCCGCTATACGTTAGCTCCACGGAACCACGAACGATCCTAGATACAAACTAAGTCGATTAATATCTAGTTCGAGACATTCTATGTTACTAAATCATTTCATGATGTCCTAGTGTGTCATTTGTACCTTTAAAATCATCCTATAAGGTTGGGATTTAAATCTGGGTTCAAAACAGTGAAAACGGGTAAAAATCACAAAATTTTCCATGCCTTGGACGCCCTGCTTCGGCCTGCCGAACTGCACAGTTCGGCCTGCCGGAAGCAAAGTTCGGTCGGCCGAACACTTCCCCAGATTCGGCCTGCCGGTCGGAAGAACACCGGCCTGCCGATCATCACTCCGGCCTGCCGAACTGGGAAGATCCAGAAATCCCAGCCACGGGTTTCTCGATCCCCAAAATCTAAATCCGGATTCCAACCTGTTTTTTTCAATTCCCAGGCATGAAAAACAATTATAGTTGATAGAAAAACATTCTAAAACATGTTTGAACTCATTTAAACAAGATTTAAACTTAAAATCCTCAAAAATCTGAAAATGAGAAAAAGAGGAGAAAAATGAAAAATCTTGAACCCAATCCGTTTTTCTTCAATCTAAACTTAGATTCTAGTTGTTCTAAGTTCATCTAACTCAAATCCAAGGTTTTCTAAGCTTAAACAAACTTAGATTTCAAAAACACACAAAATTGAAAATTTTGTAAAAAGTTTAGAAATTTCGAATCTAACCTCGAATCGAAGCTTCAATCCGCGTTCTCGGTTGCTGAATCACGTCCCCGAGCCTCCTCCTTGCTAACCCGAAGCTTGGATTCGAATGTGGTTTCAAAATTTGTGAAGAAATTAGAGAGAGAGAGGGGCTGCCGAGAGAGAAATTGAGAGAGAGCGAGAGGGAAAGAGAACCGGAGAGTGAGGAGAGAGAGTGAGAGAAAGGGAATAAATAGAGAAAATCGGTGGGCGGTTTTACTGTGCGAAAACCATGTGCCGCCCACGGTTTTGCAAAACAGAGTATTTTTAACATTTTACAAATTATTGTGTTTTAAAACTCAAAACATCATTTTAAAACAATAAGAAATCCTTCGAATTCATTAATTTAACAAAACAACCAAAAACTCAAAAATCCAACCAAATAGTCTAATTAAATGTTAAAACGTTAATTATGACATACTAATCCATCATTTACATTACATTAACATTAAATAAATTTCAGGATGTTACAGTTTTACACTATTCATAACTGAGTTTGTGGTAGAAACTGTATTTCTCACTACTTAGCCAAACTGCCGGTAAAACAAATATTTGAAAGTTGTCCCGCTTATTTATTTGTTTAAAAATTTCAGGTGGGCTCTGGACCTAATCAATATGGAAGAAGATCCATGGTAGGATCCATATACAGCTGTATGCTTTTACTTTCAGCTTTCAAACATTCCAAAGACATTTTAGCCTTAAATTTAACTTTGTCTCATCGTGGATATTAATTATATGGGCATGAATTTGATCTTTTGCAAATAGAGCTATCGGTTTTGAAGCTTATTGTGACCCGCATTGCATTTATTCAGTATTGCTACCTAAAAAAACCATGCAATTATTGCTATTTGTCAATGGCTGATCAAGAAGAATTATTTCATTCAACTATTATAGGACGATGACAGCTCTTTCTATATTCATTGTTCACTGACGGATATTTAATATACATCCCAGATATATAGAAATATTGCTTGTAAAGAACTATATACCTCAAAAATAATATCGGTCTTTGATTAGATCAATCGCTAGTAGAAAAAATTCCTCACAAATTTTATGAATTTCCTCTAAACTATGCATTTAGGTTAACATGTCTCCGAAATTTAAAATGTATACTTATTGTTCTTCTTGAACTATTATGTTTTCTTCTTATTTACCCTTTAAACTTTGAAACATAGGTTTGAACCCAAATTTTTCCCTAAGCAAATATGTGGATGTTCCCAAACTTAAAGTTTGATTAGACAACTGGAGTTTAAAAACTCAACTTCTTTCAAGTTTGAATTTAAACCAACATGGTTTTAATTTCAAACCATACTTTTCAAACTTTTAATTTCAAACCCAAAAAATTCAAACCACCATGATTCGATCTCACGAAACAAATAGACTCATTGTTTTTTTAGCTAAAATAACACTTGTTACATGTATTAAAGGGATAAATTCATAAATTATTTTAATCCCTTAACAAACCTAATTGAATTAGAATTTATCTTTAGGTTTCCTTTCACTTCTCTTGCTTCTGAGCAGTAACTCAAAGGACAAAAAAATATTAGAGTTTGGACCCAAATGTTCATTTGGAGCGAAAGACGCTCATATTATCTCTTAAATATTATATCTAATCTTATATCAAACAAAGACTCATCAATTTCATCAACAAAAAAAAATACTTTTCAAAATTCAAAAGGTGAATCTAGAATAATATTACGGTTCAAGGGGCGTATATAGCATATATGTTTGGGGGACATATAGACACAAGTGATATAGTTCAAGGAATTTGTACAATTTATCTTAAGTTATTTAATTAAGCACCATTTTACAAAAGTATGCTAAAAATTCCTTGATTTTTGATAAAACAATAGTAATCAACCATTTCACAACGCATTGTTAAAGTTCATTGTCCAAAAAAAATATAAAAAATAAAAAATTGTTTGGAGCTTATCTGACCTTATCGCTGCGTAGTTAGGTCTACGGAGATCATGCTTACTCCCATAGGCCAATAAAACAAGAAAGAGAAGAAGTCGAAAGTCGAAAAGAATTATAATTAACTTTATAATTACAATGTCAATGTTTTATTTTCTTAACCTTTGAATGACCTTTAAGTATTCATGCAACGGTGCTATAACGTGGGCTCAAAAAGGAATTCAGATATCCTTCGTAAAAGCAAGGCGACATTAAAATCTCACATTAAAAAAAAAAAAAAGAGAAAAAAGAAGCAAGATTTGATTAACTAAAACGATAGCAATACCCCCCAAGGATCTTTCATATTTATTTGAATTTTTCTTTTTTTTTTGAAAAGAAAATTTATATTATTCAACTAAAAAAGGTTTAGCTATAGTGATTTTGAGAACATGGGTGACCCTTTGGTGCTTATAAAAGCTATAAAAAAAGGACTCCAAAAAAGGTCCAAAAATTTATAACAACGAGGTCCCCAAGCAAACAATATTGTCAATTTATAGCCTAACATGCAATATTGATAACAGTATATGCCTTATCAAAGAGGAATATAAAACAATGTGAAGCGTAAGACAACGTTTGGTGTGACAATGGGATATCAATAGAAATATTGAATGAAATATATGCACATGTAATTACTAACATGGATTTGCCAATATACAAGGAAAAACAACCAAACATGGTGTATTATATCTAGATTGCACAAGTGGACAATTGAGAGATATATTAGTACCCCCAAGACCGCGTTATTTCATGTTCTTGTTTGGCTTTCTTTTCTTTTCATATGTAATTAAATATTTAAAGCAGTGTCTGAGCACAAGCAAGCTGTAAAACCGCGTTTTTGAGTCTCTTCTTTAAAGCCTGTCTCTTTAAGCCTTCGTTACTTTTTGGAAAAGAATAGCCCTCCGAATTGATGCTTTCGTTACAAATTATAAATATTATACTCCCTTTTTCTTTTCTTTAACTTGCAAGAAAATGACATCTTCTTTTCCATGTTTTTCAATTGATTCTTCTTTTGAAAAAGAATATTTTGGTGTTATAATCTTGGGAGATTATAAGGATTAAAAATAGTAAAGTACCTCGTTGATCTACTCATCACTTGGACATGCGTGGTTAATGTCTTTATTAATAGACGTTGGATTTCTGTCTTAGATCACATAATTTTGGAGCTTAGCAATTTTATGTTTGACTTTATTTTTTTTTTTTATGAAACCTCCGGTATCCGGGCCTACCCTTAAGAGCCCTTAACGTCACCGACAACTACGTTTATAAAGACTTAAACTTGAGTTGCTTGTTTAAACAAAACAGCCTTATAGCAACTAAACCAGCTAGATGTTGATTATGTTTGACTATTCTAAAAATACTTTGAAAAATATTTACAATAAATGGTCGTTTTTTCAAATAATAATAATAATAATAACAAAAGAAGGGAATATTTATAGTAAATTTAATGCTCCTAATACAATAGGGCATTTGTGCTCTTTAGCTTCGATGATTCGCAACCAATTAAATTGGTATGTTTGGTTACAAGGTATATTTCAGCTTAAATGTGTCTTATCATGAACGCATGTTACTAATAATTACGTACTATTTTTATTTCGTTATTCAAAGCCTGCATTGAAGATCGTTATAGAAAGCTCGCTGCATATATATTATCGTTATAGAAACCTCAGGATATAACTGCTTCTCATCATGAGTTTAGTACTATTATTCATTCTTAGTTATTTTATTGTTTTTTTTTTCTTTTTGTGGGAGCTTGTATACAGTGCTTTCTTTTTATTGTTCAAAATCTTCATTAAAGCTACTTTTAAGGAAGTCCAATATTAAAGCTAAATCTACTATATGGTCGAGTTGTTTACATTAGTACTAATATTCGCTCTTCTTTTTATTGTTCAATTAATCTTTATTAAAGCTCCTAATGAAATGAAAAGTTCAATAAAGCTACATATCGATGCTAAGGTCAAGCTCTTTTTTAACATCTCTACTAAATGAAAATTTTTTTCTACGGGAAAAAATAAGCATTTATTTAGCTTTTTTTTTTTCCCTGAATTTGAATTTAACAAAGAGCACAATGTGAGTTTGTTCTTATTGTGCTGAAAGACTTCCGGTTTTTGGGCTTTTGGCATACATTTTCTTAATTAATTTGTGAGCATTCATTTGTATCTATTCGTGATGTCGGTATTTGTTAAGGGTTTTGTCTTATATTTATTTACATTGTTTGGTGCTTGAATGATATTCTTCTTTCAAAAAAAAGTTATGACTTCACAGAGTGCTGAATGTTGTTGAAACTATCCGATTGTCTTGAAATAAAAAATAGGGAAATGGAAAGAGAGGGACAATGTGCATGGCCCTTGCCATATTCTTTGTTCTTTGAAGGGACAAGTGATCGTGACACCCATATGGGTCCTAATGCATGGCAAAATTGACTTAGTAAAAATTTGGAAATCACGGATAAAATGGAGTTATTATATAGGTAAGACTTTTGTCGCATAATTTTTTTCTTCTTTATAATCATAACACATTCATTTTTGTAGTGTTGGCAAAATTAGTTTTGATAAAAACTTTTGGTTGTTACAATGTAAAGTTCTCACATGCTACAATGATAAGAAAAAATTAGCTATAGTATAAAGCTTTCATATGCTATAGTTTTTTTTTCAAAAATTTTAATTCTAACATATTTTTGGTAAATAACATAAAAACACAAAAAAAATACTTGCTTATTGAAAAAAAGATTTGTGTTGTAATTGTAATTATTTTTGTGTTCATACCGCGTCTATTAAAAAAAATTCCTAACTCTATCATTATTTATGCAAGAGAATAAATAATCAAATACCAATACGGCACGGTTTAGAGTTATCACTAGATGTAAATAACAAATACAATTAATTATTTTAAGAATATACAAATGTGATAAAATGTAGTTAATCGGGTATTTTTCATATCTTATTATAAAAATTTTCTACTTCTAAGACAATAAAATTACTAAACTGGCCTAGATTGCGGTACATATAACCAAATGTGGGGCTGAAACCTATTTGAAAAGGGCGGTGAGTGGGTCTAAAATGAAATCACATCTCCAAGACAAAGACCAAAACATCCATCTCTCCACTTGCATGTGAAAATTTAGATTTCTTGGTGAGAAGATCATATCGATGAAATATCGATTATTAGACCACGATATCTGACCGCCGACACATGGTCTTGAATACTTTGAAATAGACCCACCATCCCTCTTAAATTGTTTCACCTGCCCAACTAAATTACTTCACTCTTCCCCACCATTTTTCCTTAAATAGGCACCACTCTTATAACTCCGACCCTCACCACGCACACTGACTTTGCCCATATATTTCCTATTGGCCCTTTTGAAATCACCACCACTACATACTAGCTAGCTTGATAGCTACTGTCATATTATCCCAAACATGGCTCTTCAACATCATCAATGGTCTAAATATTTGCTTGTTTTGTTACTTGTGTTATTTTCTCGCTCTTTTCTGATTGTTAGAGCCTCAGATGGTAGTGCGGATTTTCTTCAGCCGGAATGTTTGAAAGTGGCCAAGTCCGAGTTTGCAAGCTCAATCAACGATGTAATAGACATTATACGACAGGTCACCTCTACCCTCTCTCAGTTCGCCGGCTTCTTTGGCGATTTCCGCCTTTCTAATGCCGTTTCCGATTGCCTTGATTTGCTTGATTCCTCTGCTGATGAGTTGAGCAGGACTGTCTCTGCCACCAAGAATCCTAAAGGTACATATTATATGTATAAATCCACATTAACATAATTTCATGTCATTTTTTAAAGTTTTTTTTAATTAAAGAGGGTAATATTTGGAAGATATTTTGGGTTGTGGGTCATGACTATAATAACGTTACTAAACAAATCCCAAAGGATGTTTCCTATTTCACCTACTTTAGTTTCTTTTGTCATGTGTCTGCATTTTTTTGGTTTTATTTCCAAACTTTGTGAAGATCAACTGTAATATCTGTTCTTATTGCGTTGGGTATGCAACACGCGTTTTGCTCTTTTCATATAGGAAAACGCAACAGCACAGGAAATCTAAGTGCTGACCTGAGGACATGGTTAAGCGCTGCGCTTGTTAACCAAGACACATGCAGTGACGGATTTGAGGGCACCAACAGCATAGTCAAGGGGCTAGTCACCGGTGGGCTTGACCAAATCACCTCTCTGGTCATGGATCTCCTGACCCAAGTGAACCCAAGTTCTGTTCCCGCCGAGCCCAATAGGCGCAAGGCCAAGGACCAGTTTCCTTCATGGGTCAAATCCAAGGAGAGGAAGCTTCTAGAAGGAAATGGGGTTTCTGCGGACGTGGTTGTGGCTCAAGATGGAACTGGAAACTTCACGAAGGTGATGGACGCCGTTTTATCGGCCCCAGAGTATAGCATGAGAAGGTATGTGATATATATCAAGAAAGGGATTTACTATGAGAATGTGGAGATCAAGAAAAAGAGATGGAATATTATGATGGTTGGTGATGGCATAGACGCCACTATCATCTCCGGCAATCGGAGCTTCGTCGATGATTGGACCACATTCCGCTCTGCAACTTTTGGTAAGAATCTTCAAATCTTATCCTGGTAAATAAATGTCTTGAACTTGGAACTCTTTATATATATATATATATATATTTTCATGATTTGCTTGCCTTTGAAGATAGATCATGGTTGGACCACAAGGAACAACGCTATTTTGAAATAGATCATGTTAATTCATTGTAAAAGATGATTTATAGTCATATGAATTGGTATCAGAAGCCTAGGGTAAAAATGTCGGCACGATATCCCTTTAACATACTGTCCAAAAAATATATATTAACCGTAAGAGACTAGATCTTGATATTTTGCTTTGACTTTTCTCTTTATGTATTGATTTATTTATTTATTTTTTCACTTCATAGTATATACATGAATAAATGCTAATTAAGTTTTATGGGTGTTGGCTCTTCAAGTAGGACCCGCTTCCTACATGTAGTGTGTGACACTACTCGAGCTAAAAAAACAAACATTTTTCACACAAACAATTAGATTTCAACTCAAAAGATGTGCCATAAAATTGAAGTTCGAAAGTAACAAACTCATGGCTTTATTTGTCACGATGTTGGCCAAATGGGGCCAAAATGGAATAGGTATTTGTTGATTGTCTTTTTCCAGGAAATAGTAAAGTTAATGATTAATTGAACATCCTAATTCATGTGCAGTCACGGAAACAAGCAGCAAAATGGGTCACTTATCACTGTGGTGCCAACATACTCATGAGGGTAGTTTTAAGTCCAGCAAAATGAAAGAACTACATTTATTTAAGGTAGAGCTGGCAGGCTTAGGTTTTTGGGTGATGGTGCACTCCACGTAATTGGTTTGTTCTAATATCATGAACCAAAAATGAGTTACCATTTTGGGGTAAATTATTTTAAAGGAGCTCAGAATTAAGTCCCAACTTCTATTAGTTGCCAAACTGTAATTTTAGGAAGTTGTTGGTTAGACTTGTTTTTATCTAAGTGAAAAGTGCATAGATATCAGAGTCCAAGATCTTTATTGGTCATTTCCTTAACGAAATAATTTGAATTAATTTTAGTTGAAAATATTATAGCATATAAGAGTTTAACATTATAGCAATAAAAAATTTTCGTTGAAACCATGTATGAGATTGTCAAACACTCAAAAAATATATATATAGATGCACTAAACTTTTTTGAAGAAAAATATCTCCACCTATTTATAACTCTTCCAATTTAGCCGATACATGGTAAAATATAGAGATATTTATTTGAAGATAAAGTACGCGTCGTCACGGGAAATGTTAGATTCATTTGCCTTTTTTTCTTTGAGAATTATATTTTCCTCATGTTCTTAATATATCTTCATTGTGTAGTAAACACGATTATGTTATTCAAGAAAAAAAACTCGATTCACAAAAAAATTTTAAATTTTATAGTTTTTTAACACGTACTACGTGTTATGATTTACCATACTTCTATTGAAAAGTGACAACTTTAAATAATAATTAATATAAGTTAAAATATAATACTCATAGGTATAGACGAGTGATTAATGCACACCTAGCTTGAAAAGAGTTTAAGGGTCCGTTTGGTTCAAGTATATAAGTAGAGTATTTTAATAAAAATTTAAATTTTTATGAGAGAAAATACAATAGCAAAATGATTCAAACCGTGATTTGAATATCCAACCAAACGGGCCTTAAATCTCCCCCTACAATTTTTTTTTTTAAAAAAAACATGAGCTAAAATAGAAAAATGACAATTTAACTATAATAAAAATTACAGCTACACCTCAATCTATCAAAGTCGGAGATTAATCTTAATTCCCCATTAAACCACGTTATAATTTTTTTAAAAAAATTGTTGTAGGATAAAACAATACCTTATCAATTCAGTACAGTTGTGCAACCAAAACTTTTTCCACAAATTTTATTAAATTGATATATATATATATATATATATATATATATATACATATACAATTTTTGTTTAACATAATTAAAATGTGATCGAACAAGGACTAAAGAATTCTCTTACATTTAGATACATGTAAATTACGTGTTTGATAACTTGAAAGGATGGTATCAAATAAATCGGTAATTTTCTTTTCCCTTTCACATGCAGCCGTAAGCGGGAGAGGCTTCATAGCCCGGGACCTTACGATCGAGAACACGGCCGGTCCCGAGAAGCACCAGGCTGTCGCCCTCCGCTCCGACTCGGACCTCTCCGTCTTCTTCCGCTGCCGCTTCCGAGCCTACCAGGACACCCTCTACGCCCACACCATGCGTCAGTTCTTCCGCGAGTGCCAAATCAGCGGCACCGTGGACTTCATCTTCGGCGACGCCACCGCCGTCTTCCAGAACTGCCTGATCCTGGCCCGCAAGGGCCTCCCCAACCAGAAGAACACCATCACCGCCCAGGGCCGCAAGAACCCCAACGAGCCAACCGGCTTCTCCCTCCAGTTCTGCAACATCTCCGCCGACTCCGACCTCAAAACCTCCGTCAACTCCACGGCCACGTACCTCGGACGGCCGTGGAAGCTCTACTCGAGGACGGTCGTCCTCCAGTCGTACATCAGTGAAGCCGTCAGGCCCGAGGGGTGGCTAGAGTGGAACGGAGACTTCGCGCTCGACTCGCTGTTCTACGGCGAGTTCATGAATTACGGGTCTGGGTCGGGCCTGGGGAGACGGGTCAAGTGGCCCGGTTACCACGCGTTTAATGAGTCCAGTCAGGTTAATAACTACACGGTGGCTCAGTTCATTGAAGGGAATCTGTGGCTGCCTTCCACCGGTGTCAGATACACTGCAGGATTGGGAGTTTAAATTGTGTTTTATATATATATATAACTTTTTTTAATTATTTTTTTGAAGGATGATTGGAGGAGTAGTGAATTGGTAATTCTGCTTTTTTTTTTTTGGTTGAGTCTCTGAGGTGAGAGGTCCGTCCGTGGGCTCTTTTTTTTTTGGTTTAAATGTTGTAGATTATGGGCCAGTAGAAAGATTAAGATATGGAAGAAATGTATACTATTTGTTGCGTCTTCCACCATTTTTGGGAAGTGCCGTATTAAAAAGTTATGAAAGCTTGAGCATCTTGTTGTTTAAATTTTTGTCCTTTTTCTAGAAACTTTTGGGCCAACTCGAGATGAGCAATTTCAAGTGAGTTAAAGGAATATCACTTTTTTAAAGATTGGTATTCAAATATATGATGCATGTGTGAGGATTTTAAAAAACTTGGTTTCAAAGGAAGAAAAGATGAAAATGTCCTCTTCTTTTAATTAACTCAAGAATTACTAAGTCTCTAGTGGTATGGACAAAGTCCAAATTGTCCTTTGCATCACATAAAAATTGTGTTTTCAAACCACACAAAAAATGGGTTATGTGAGCCCTCAAAGAAAAAAGTGAGAGAGATACGTGTATAAATAGAGTTTATAAGGTCTACTTTAAGAGGGATTTAATTTTTTAATGCAAAGAAAATTTTTTTAACGGCCGCAAGGGCAAAAATGAGAAATAAGAAAAGAAAGTGGTACCACAAACGGCAAAACAAACACCTGACAAACCTAGAGACTACTTCGAATTGCGCCTCACACCTACTAAGAAGAGGAGTCCCTCGAGAAGATCAAGCGCATCAATCTAAGAGAAAAATAGATAAAATGCTCCTTATAAATACTCTTTATCAATAATGCTTTTTTTTTTACTTTTTAAAATTGCCCATTTTTAATTTATTAATTGATATTTTTGTCGTTAGATCAAATAAATTAAATTTTCTCTCTCCATCTCCTTCGTTTCTCTCTCCCCTCCACACTCTCTCTCATCTTCTTCACAAATATATTCTTCTCTTTCTTTATCTTCCTCCGTCTCTCTTCTCATATCTATACTCTCTCTTTTTGTTCTTCGTCCAAGTCGTCGCTTCACCTGAGGAAGATGAAGATGCCATTGCGCCATGCTGCTTTGTTCGATCAATGTCTCTTAACTCCGCCTTAACATAGGGTCATCCATATGAAAGGACTCCTCCTTTGATCGGGTGGATTTGGTCGAATTCTCTCCTTGCTATTCAAACTGGCCGTTGAAGCTCACATCGCCCTTTGAGCTTTGAGATCGTGAGCCATGAGTTCATCGCTTAGAGATCTGAGATGGCCATGAGTTCATTGCCGTCGATCTCCTTTTAAAGGAGATCGTCGGTGGATCTCTCTTGCTCCTCGCTCCTCATGAGATACTCTCTCTCTTTCATACCAGCTGATTGTTTTTATTCCAAAATATTTCCGCTAAAAGTGATGAGCAGAGGAAGATCTCCATTGGCTTTACAGCAATCGATCTCATCTGTTGAATATCTCCACTGAGTTGTAGTTCTTTGTGCTGATGTCAATTTCTGCAACTTTGATCTCCTGTAGTATTTGCTATTTTTTATATATAGTTTTGTTTGGTTATATTTTCTTTTTCTTGCAATATATGTTGATTGTTGAGTATGTAACTCCTAAGAAATGGAAACCGAGATTGTAAAATGACTAAATCATTGTCCAATTTTTCAGTAAGATTGAATTGCATTTTCATATATTTATTTCTTTCTCAAATGAGACAGAACATATCAGTTTTGTGGTATGGTATGACTTTGCGTTCTTATGTTAGAATGGTATGGTATGATTTTTATTATTGGATCTATTGTTTTGTAGTTGTTTGTTCTTATTTTTTTTGGTGTCGGGTGTTGATCAAAGAACATCAGTTTTAACCTGAAAAAAAATCTCATTTTTGATTTTGTGTTTTTTGAGTTTGTTTTTTGGTAGTTTTTGATAATCTCAATTTTTGTAGGTTTTCTATTTGGTTGTAATTTTTTGAGTAGAATCTGGCGGGTTTAGCTAGTTCGGGGCGGCTTCCGATAGGTTTCGAAACAAAAACTGTAGGTTCTAAGTTAAAACCTGGTAGATTATAACCTGGCACTTGCACCAACGACTGAAGACAATTGACGTTTCTTTGTGTTAAAAAATATGTCGAAATCTGGTAGATTCCAAGTTAGAACCTGGTAGGTTATAACCGGCACCTACGCCGGCAAAAGGAAGCAATTGGCGCTTCTTTGTTTAAAAAAAATATTGGAATTTAATATATTTTAAGTTAGGGCCAGGTAGGTTACAATTTGGCACCCTGCTCCGGTAATCGGAGGGGTTACGCATCAAAATCTAGGGGGTTTCGGGACGGAACCTAAGAGGTTTCATTTTGGCATCTTGCATGAGTGAGTGGGAGGAAGGTTACCTTGATCTTTTAATAAATCCCTAATTTTTATAATAAAGAGGTAGTTTTTATAAATGATTTGTTGGAGGCCATTTTTGTAATGCTAAAGAAAATTTATTAATTTAAATTCAAAACTTATTTAGATTTAAATATTCCCTTATAAATCGTATTTTATGAATCACGATAAAGTGCAAATCATATATGGACAATGTTAATATATATTTTGTTTGTGAATTTTGTGTAACTCGAGATATTGTTAATGAACGAATTTTTGTGAGTTTAAATACGTAAAAATTTGTGAATAATATCTTTAAAATAAAACTTATATCACAATTAATTGCAATATTATGGTATAAATTAATAAATAATAAAAATGTTAATTAAAGTAGAAAAGCATGCCATAATCCAAAATAGTATAAAAATAGTTAATTACTGGCCAGTTAAACTGGTAAGAAATTTTGTGTTTACAATACATCGGTTGATGAAACACAATATATAAAGATACAAAGAAGTGAAAGGTACACAGTGCAGTGTAAGTACACTATTTAAAAGAAAACATAGATATATAAGATACCATGTTGGGATTAGAAAAGTAAGTTAAAAAGTAAGTCAATATATTCTAGACTATTTAAGTACATATTTCTTCTGTTTTATAATAACAGTATAAGAAAAGTACGGTACAGTTTAAAATTACACTGTGTAAAAAGTTTGTAGGACCCACCTAAGGGACACCTAAAGGGTTAAAAATGAGCCACCTTCTCCTTATTGTTGCACTGGTTCCTACCATACAATTAAGTCAAAATTTTACCTGAAAAATTCAAGAGAGATGACTATGCATGACGAGTCATCAATTGGTAATAAATTACACATAGAATATGATTTTATCCATGCAAATTTTGGAACCAAAAACTACTTCACCTCTCCATTAGGTTAGTCAACCCTAGAAACTGCATATTCCATTTTTTTGGCTCAAAAACAACCTCAAAATCCACTTCCAAATTGAGAGCAAGGATCAAAACTAAGAGCTAAGTTCAAGGAAAGGGTATTTTAAGGTAAATCCTATGCTTTCTTTATGTGTTACTAGGGTTTACTTTAGGTTTGAATAGAAACTTGATGTGGGTTTTCTTGCCATAATTTATGTTTAGGAAGATTGACAAAAAATCAAGCCTTGTAGAGGTTCACAAGCTCACAAATCCTTTGGTAAAAAGCTTAACTTTCTATTTTCAAATTTGTTGTTGTTTTGTTTTGTTTTGTTTTTTTATCAAGTATGATATATAATTTTTTAAAATTGGAATATGGCATGTTTAAGGGATTTTATGGCATGTATATGTGATGTATTTTATGTATGTTCATGTTGAAGGAAGCCTATGAATTAGGTTATGTGCTTGAAAACAAATTTGGACTAAAAACTTGTAACGCCTCAACCCCCATGGGGTCCACCTAGCAGGACCCCAGTATAGTCAGGTCTTGTACTCGTTACTCATACATATTATCTATTTTGGGCACCTAATGGCCTTCAGGAATTTCTTCGCATCCCCTAACACTTGAATCCAAGACCTTTTTGCTTATAAGGTTCTTAAGTCAAATATTGGTACCAATTGACTAACCAACTGTTAAAGCATTACCTTATTCCTCGCTTTCCAAACTGTCTCCAAAATGACCGTGGATCGTAGAAAATATGTCTTGGATCCAAAACAGATCCAATCTAAAAACTCTTATTTAAGGCCAACCAGAGATCTCAAGCAAAGGGGAAAAAAGAAAGAGATGGAAGTGCTGGAAAAACCAGTACACAACGGAATTTTAAAAATTATAAATCAGAGTATTTTTCAGAACACAAGTTAGACATGCTATATACATAAATTATCCAGATCTTACTAACCTTTGTATGTTGAAGAGTTCCGGCAATCAGTGAAGAAAAGAACATTTCAGAAAAGCCTCAACCAACTGGTCTTCTTTGCTATTCTCTTTTCACGATTGGAGTGTATGTGGGTATACATCATACAGCTCTTCCCCTAGTTACTCTCCTTCCAACTAATTGAGAAGACCCGAGCAAAGATTCGTGATTGTGAACAAAAGCTTTCAAGGAGTTTCAAAGTATCTAATACTATAGTACTCACCCTTAACTTATCAACTGACCTCAATAACTATAAAAACTCACTCCCTATTTATAGAGGTCGTACCCAAGGTTGGTCATTATTAGATAAACCCTCAAAAATTTGAATATGGATTAACTTCTAATAAAATCGTGTCAAAAATACATGATAAAATTATCGTTAGATAGATAGGCCCAATTAACAGATCGGCCTGCCAAACTTGCTCCATCGGTAGGCCAAACTAACCAATCGGCCTGCCAAACTTATGATAATATGATTCCTGAGAATCTTTTATTTTCCACTCGAGATTCCTTGGATAGAGCCTCAGTTTTAATCAAATAACTTTTAATTCAAATAACTTTTAATTCAAATAACCCAATAGAGAAGTTATTTGATTAAAACAGTCATATCTAGATAATCTCTAAGAAAATAAATATTCTTGATAATTCAACAAGTTTATCTTGAATTAATTTACAAAAATTAATTCAACTGATAAACAGAAATGAATTATTCGATCCTATCAAATTTCAGTCAATCTAATAATTTAACATAAGTCACCAATTTATTGAAAAAACACGTTGTATCGTTACAGAATTTATTATGAGCTAGCAAAGAGGACCTGATGGACCTATATAGTTCAAACTCCAATAATTATAAAATATAATATCTCAGATACATATTTTATAATTATCAACTCTAACGCTACTTCCCTAAAAGTTTAGAGCTGTACTTTCGAACTGTATAAAATTACGAAGCCCAAATTAGCTAAGTATCAACGACATATCATAATGCGTCGTATCCCTATAGGATATTCATAATCAGCTTAAGGATAAATCCTATCTTACATTCCCAATTATTTTCATCTTACGTTCAGTTATCTCACCATTAGAAAACTTACCATCTAAGGAGAATTTACCTTTCGGTTACATCTATGCATCCAAATAGTTGAACGCTCCAATTTCAATTACAGGATAATGCATATAAAAGAATATTATTAACTCCACCAATGAAGCCATGGATTCCATATCTATGAATAATAAGTCTACACTATCAAGAGTCATATCTCCAATATACCGGTATGCGTACTATCACAAAGTCACGATGTCACCTTTTGAAACATTAAAAGATATAAGACAAGATAACAAGCCCATTAGTCATTTCAGGATTAAGATACAATACATATAATTGTCTAAAGTGAATTGATTTGCACAAATAAAATTATTAATTCAAATTAATTGCACTTTATATCCCGATTCAATATATCATCACGTATGACAATATACCAATGTTTCTACTCGTGGAGTCTAACTCCGATGGCCAAGACAAGCCATCTTGCATGAGGGATGTAAACAACATAACAATCTTAGCATGAATAAAGCGCCTAACTTTATTCTCTCGATTGCGAATCTTATGATTTAGACCATCACCTTTAGAATCATGTCTTCCGCATAATCTATCCATCATATGCTTGATTCTCAAAGGTTCAGACCAACAGTCTCAGACTTTTGTTTGCTTAATATACATTCAACAAATAAGAACGCAAAAAGGACAACATTTGGTATATGAATAATAAATAAATTCTTTATTGATAAAATGTCTCTAAAAACATATTACAACATTTTACTTATTAGAGCTACATGTCTAACAAGAAGTACTAGAGAGCTCTAGCAAAGAGTGATTTGGAAATTGGACTTGGTAATAGATGTCTTATAATCCCAAATCAATAAACTCAAGGTCCTTAGGCCGGACTGAGATAACAGTAGAGTCCAGGTTTCTAGCTCGTTCAAAGTCTATATATGACTTCTATATCTATCCATTTTTATAGGGTGTTTGGAAGCATATTGTTTCAAACCATTGGTTCAAACCAAATTTTGATTAAAATCATTGTAGCATATGAAAACTTTACACAATAGCTTATTTTTTCTTGACATTGTAATATATGAGACCTTTACATCGTAAGAACTAAAAGTTTTTGTTGAAATTAATCGCAATGCAAACACCCTTTCTGTAAACCAAAAAAAAATGATAGAGCATTTATCATAGGATTTTCAAACAACTGTTTTTTTTTCAAAAGCATAACCATGTTCTCATTGCCGTCGTACATATCATTTGATTCAATCTTACACTTGCACTACCTGATTTCTAATTTGCTTTAACCCTTTATCATAATTTTCCAAGGACTAAAAATGTTTTGACTAATAATCGTTGACCATGTGTTTACCCAAGTAATTACAGGAGAATAGGGAGTAATAGTTGAGAAAAGCTGGAAAGCATCCCACCAACTAAACGGCATTACTATAACTTTTAACAGACATCATACTTTTTTCCATCTTCAAATAAACATCAAATTTAGTAGACAAGTTCCTGAAAACTTTCACACTTTTTGGCTGGATTTCGTGGCTAAGATGTTGTTTTGTGATCTTTAGGCATTACAAAGGCGACTAATGAAAAACCTGTGAAGCCCATAAAAGTCAGTCAAGTGGGCTAAACCCGACAAAGTCTGTGGATAAACGAGGACTATTAGCTACAAAACAAGGCACAAACGATTCCTGGACATGTGAGATCCTTTGGTAGATGCTGGGGACAATAATTAATGCCCCAATTTTTCGACTCTCTCTCGTGATCTCACATATACAATAAATTAGTCAAGTTGCTTATATAACGCGTTTTCCCTCTTTGCAAATGAACATTGTTATAAGATACCGGCGGCTCTTGTAGTGAGACATATAAATAAAATTCACTTTTTATTATTGATAGTGTTTAACATCGATGATACGTTAAGTATTTTTCTTTGCAAATTTCTCAACTGACCATCAATTGGGCAAAACTTTCTTTTCTCATTTTCGAAGTGGTCTTGGCTGATTAGAACATGAGAATTTTCTCCTTGAGATACTTCTGCTAGAATCCATGTAAAGCTCAAATCAGTGTTTTTGAAGCGACGCATACTCCAAATTAGAGTTGGTTTTGTACAGATAATATCTTTTAAGTTCAGGAGGTCAGGCCTATTGTTCAGTCTATTAGCGTTGTTCAAAGTTCCAACTTTTTAGATATCTGCCTGAGAAATATCTAGCACAGCACCATTATCTCTTCCATTCCCTATTGTATATCCTGACAACTTGGAATTCCATATGTCGACAAAACATAAATTCAAATTTTTAATTGAAATTTGAACGAATTATTAATGCACTTAGTCAACAAAAATTTTTAAATTAAAAAATATAATATGTAAAAGTTTTATATTGTAATTTATTTTTTCAACCATTATAACATGTAAAAACTTTATATAATAACAATTTGGTTAGAGCTGGTTCTATCAAACATTCTTATAGTATTATATTAGAGTATAATGATTCAAATTTTGTTTAACCTGACACAAAAAGTTCACCATGCGATATTTGTAATAAAATTATAATTAAGAGAATTTTTTAGGGTCCATGATAGTAGTAGAGATATCAGGCCCTGTATTTAACTCTTTTTTTACCAATTTTTTAAAATAATGAATTTACATCTATCTCTACCGTGATTTTTTCTTTTTAAAATTTTCTACATATATTTGTGTGTTTTTTTTTTTTTGTTTTCTATTGCCTTTTTTTTTGGGTTTATTTTCTAGCATATTGTTATAGTTATTATTATACTACATACAGCCCCCCTTTCTTCCATTTTCTAATCATATCCTGAAAGAGAAAAAGGAGAACAAGTATGTTGTGATTGTCATTATTATATTTTCAAATAAGGGCATTATAATAATCTGTGTAGTCCATTCATTAAATTAAGAAAATCCATGCAAGTTACGTTCCCAAAGATATTACTTAAGAAACCCCATCAGCTAGTACCATAGACCCTACGCCCTTTTTCTTTCACAGCAACTTTCATGGCTTCCTTCATTCCAAAACTGCTTCTATTTTTCTCCTTCATATTGGTCTTTTACACAAGTACCTCTTGTGCTCTTCAAAACCATTCATCTTCTTCCTTAAACACTTCAATTGATGCCCATTTGTCTTCCATTAGATCAATCTGCAAGACAACTCCATATCCAGAAGATTGCTTTGATTCACTAAAGCTTTCCATTTCCATAAACATTAGTCCCAACATCCTTACTTACCTCCTCCAGGCCCTACAAAGTGCGATATCCTAGGCCGGAAAAGTTTCTAGCCTTTTATCAACCGCCGGGCGGGGAAACAACATTGTTGAGAAACAAAGAGGGACAATCAAAGACTGCAAGGACCTCCACCAAATCACGGTAACGTCTCTGCAGAGATCGGTTTCTCGAATCAAGTCGGCAAATTCGAGGAAACTAGCCGACGCGAGGGCTTATCTCAGCGCGGCTCTAACCAACAAGAACACATGCTTGGAAGGCCTAGATTCTGCCTTCGGTCCTCTAAAGCCGTCCCTGGTGAATTCCTTAACTAATACATACAAGCATGTGAGCAATTCCCTCTCCATGGTCCCCAAACCAGGGGCCCACAAGGGCATAACAACCGGCGACTTCTGGCGTTCCCGTCGTGGCTTTCGAGGAAAGCTCGGAGGATCTTGCAGACCTCCCCCGACGAGTACGACCCGAGCGAAGTGCTCACCGTGGCACAAGACGGAACAGGGAACATCACCACCATTACGGACGCTGTGAATTTTGCTCCCAATAACAGCTTTGACAGAGTGATCATCTATGTCCAACAAGGGGTTTATGAGGAAAACGTGGAGATCCCAAGCAACAAGCCCAACATTGTTCTCCTAGGAGATGGAAGCGACGTTACCATTATTACCGGTAACAACAGAAGTGTCAACGGTGGATGGACCACTTTTAGATCTGCAACCTTGGTAAACCCTGAATCATTTTGATGATGAAGTGAGGGAGTTGGGATTTTTGATAGAATCCATGGCGAATTTTGTTTAGCCTGACACAAAAAGTTCACCAATGGCAATATGCAGTGAGGGAGTTGGGATTTTTTTTAGTAGGACTGTGAATGGAACTAGAATTACAATACGACTATATTTTTTTAACTTGTTTGTAATAGAGTTCAACTTTACTTTCCAAAAAATGTTAAATTTATAATTATTAGTTAAAATTTAGGGATGATGAATCTTTAAAAAAATCTGTGAAAATATTGGAACTAGAAATTAGGGAAGCAAAGTAGTTTAAGAATCGTAAAATTTTCTATAAACGATAAAGTACATGAAGTACTTGGACTCAATACCTTAATACAACAAAAATGATAATTTGTAGTAATTATCGGAACAGTTTGAAAGAATAATTAAATCATATTACTCATAAAATACTTTAATGCACAATAAAAAAAAATTCATAGATTGAACAGCGGTACATAGTAGTGGCATAAATTTTTTTGTGATTTTTGAAATATAACAAAATTTAAACAGTTTTTTATATTAAAAAATTATGATTTATAACGAAATCAAACGAGGGATTTTCTGTGGGTGAAATCAAAAGAATTTGTCAGATATATGTACTGGTTTGTATGAAAGGTTTCAAGTAATATTTCTCATATAAAAACGGATTTTTTGTTGCCACAACAGTCCAATTTTTTTTAGGGTGCGTTTTTTAGACGTCAAGAAATGCTGTGTATCTTCAGAATTATTTGTCAGAGATGCTGGAGGCTAAATTTGACGGGAAAAAAAAAAAAGAAGCACGTACTTCCTCCATACATTTTCCAAGTCATTGTGTTATTGTCGGTGAAAGGCATGCAGCAGAACATGAGTAAGCAGACAATCCACGTGGTTGTGGACGGTTCTTCTCATCCTTCTTTTATATAATCCGTGCACGTGCATGTGTTATGTATGACCATGTTTGTCGGCGGGATGCTCAGGCTCTCCAAGCAGACCGGACGGAGTCACTCACAGACCAAAATAGGAGTTGTTTTTTAAACTTTTTTTTTTCTTTTAACTTTGTATATAAAATTTCATAAAACTAGTATTTCATTTTTCTTAAAATTTTATTTTGCCTGTCTTAATATTTTCTATCTCTTTATTTCCCTGTTTTCGTCCCTTAGCTTGATTAATTTTTTTGGCACCGTCCTGTTGCGAAACATATATATAGAACGTATATATAAGTAGTATCTGGTAGACAGATAAGTTTGATATATATTATCCTCTTTCAAATACATATAGATTAGATATCTCATATCTTACGACGGATTTAGCCATGGCAAAGTGCCAAAATCACATTGTTGCGATTAGAACTTTTTCAGTTTGAGTATTAGATCACCGTTGAAGAACAAGAGTGCTTTTTTCTTTATGATGGAATATGATCCATGGGAACTTGCAACATGTTAATTAGCTTCTCTGAGCTCTTCTTTCAACATCCTAAATATGGCCAAGGATTGTTACCTTTGGAGCCAATTTTCAACTCCTCAACTGTTTTATTGTATTAAGGGAATAAAGACGATTTATACAGTAAAGAAAATACGACAAGTCGTTGCCATTTGGCTGAAAACGACACGTTCTTTACATGTGCATGAATGATGTGTAGTTTTTTTGCTTGAAAACGACATTATACCAAAGCAGCATGTCGTTATTTTGAAATTACATGTCGCTTCTGATTAAAGGCATTCAAATAAAAATGATTTGCCATTTTGTCATTCATTTACATCTTTTCTTGATTATGGAATGTCGTACGCCTGCTTTCATTTGGAGCGACTTAGGTCCAACTATCCCCAAAAAAAAAAAAAGACCAACAAAGAAAACGAGTATCTCAGATGTCGTTTTTCTAGCTACAGAAACGACATTTTGCTTGTTGGAATAAACGGTAATAATAGTGAGTGACATGTCGTTTCCTTTTATCCATAAGGAAAACAGCATGTAGGTTCTTTATATGTGATTTTCAGAAGACAATTATTTTCAAAACGACGCGATTCTGAGCTAAATTTAGTTTTCTTAAAAGTTAAAACGACAAGTTGGTTCTCTCCTTAAAGGAAACATTGTTATAATATATAGCAGAAATCCTATACGTAGAAATAATATTTATTTGTCTTAAGGATACATGGCTTTACTCCATTATATTGAAACCTTTCGTAAAAAAAAAAAAAAAGAAGACAGGGTATAAGTTTTCGCTTCATTTCAACGTCAAAATCACAACACAGCTTTACCTGCCTTTACCATAAATTGAGCAATTTATATATCAAACCTCTTTGTGTCCACTAACTCTTAGAGGTAAAGAGGTTTCTAAAAACAAAAACAGCTAATATACATTTGGCACTGAGAACACAAACGTAATTTTGTAAATTTTAAGGATGCGCGGGAAACATGGTTTGGAAGGCTCAGAACAGAAGCCCCTATAACTAACTTTTACAAAAGAAAAACCTGAAAAAACTCCTGTCCAGATATGTTTGGTCAAACTAGCCAAAATTAAAACACAACAGACTACTATATGAACCCAACAACGCAGGGAAAGAAATTTACTTATCCTATTCCTTCTTCTGTTCTTTCTCGCGCCTCTCTCTCCGCCCGCCAATTAGGCCTGAAATCTAAGGCAGAGGAGGGATTCTCTGCCTTAGCTGCTATCTCACCGCAATGGCATTTCAAGATTTCAACGAAATCACGGAACGGCGAAGAGTCGCGAATGAGCAGAAGTTCAAGAGCAAGGTACTCACCATCAGCATCGTCTCCGGCGTCGCACTCCTCGCCCTAATCGGTGCTGGGGTCTTTGCCGTCGTCTCTCGAGCCGAGCAAAACCAAGCGGGCACTAGCGCCTCCACGGCCGCCGTTTCGTCCTCGGACGGAGAGGCCCATACTGCCATCAAGATCGTCAAAGTCTTATGCAACGCCACGGATTACTCCGACAAGTGCGAGAGCGCCCTCGCCAAGACGGTCAAGAACGATACGGCCCCGTCGCCGAGGGATTTCCTCAAGGCGGCTATCTCCGTGGCGAAAGACGAGCTCCACTCGGCCTTCAACAAGACGAGCTTGCTCAAGTTCAACACCCCTCAAGAGCGAGGCGCGTTCGAGGACTGCGAGGGTTTGATGGAGGACGCCTTGGATGAGCTTGACGCCTCCATTTCCACCATCGGAAACGAATCTCCAGGAAGCCTTTCGACGAAGACACCCGACCTTAACAGCTGGCTAAGCGCCGTTATATCTTACCAGCAGACTTGCGTCGACGGATTTCCCGAAGGGAAATTGAAGTCTGATATGCAGAGGCTCTTCAAGGCCTCTAAGGAATTCACGAGCAACTCGCTCGCGCTCATTTCGGAGATCTCCTCGCTTCTTTCGGTGTTTCAGGTGACGGAGTTAACAGCTCGTCACCTGCAGGAATTAGCAGCGTCGCCCTCGCTCGCACCTGCAGGGGCGCCAAAGCTGAAGCCAGACATGAACGCGCCGACATTGGATGATTACGGGTTTCCGGGCTGGATGGTAGAAGATGATCGGAGAATGGTCAGCCAAAGCTTCAATAAGCCGACACCAAACGTGACAGTGGCGAAGGACGGCAGCGGACAGTTCAAGACCATCAGCGAAGCTGTCGCAGCCATACCTGCGAAATACGACGGACGGTATGCATAAAATACGCGTGTGTTTTTTTTAGCCGAGGTTTTAGATTGAAGTTATTGTTAGATTTTGCCTTTTTTTTTTTCTTTTTCTTGTATATGATAACATGATCAATGTGTTGAATCGATGTTTATTGATTAATACACATTGTGTTACTACGCAGGTATGTGATCTATGTCAAACAAGGAATATACATGGAGAATGTGATTCTGACAAAGAAGATGGAAAATGTTACCATCTACGGTGATGGGGCACAGAAGAGTATCATTACCGGAAGCAAAAATTTTGTAGATGGAGTTAGGACTTTCCAAACCGCTTCATTTGGTAATATGCTGTAGCCCATACACTGCTCTCTCTCTCTATATATGTGTGTGTATATGTGCGCGAGTGCTGTATTAAGTAGTTTAATTTGAAAAATATTTTATGTGGTGAGTGAAATTAAAGAAATGCCACCTCCTAGTAGTGAGAGTGCTAAATTTTTTATGTGAACCAGTTCATTGTCACATAAGACCTACCGTAGATAACAACCGGCTTAAAGAAAAATGCTTAGAAGCACCACTGGTGTTAAGTATTATCATTAATAAAAGATGAGTCTCGTTTGCAGGTCTCACATTATGGGACTCATTTTCTATTAATGAATAACGTTTAACACTACCGGTACCTTATAGGAAATGCTCCAGCTTAAATATACATTGTGGGAAGGGCCCATTGATCATTTCGGGCTTACCATTCTCACAAATTTCTCTGAGTTCATTTGTTGTTAAAGAAAAATTATACTAATGTAATTGCGTGTTATAATATATAGTTAAAAATTAAAATTATTTTAAAAATAATACAACTTAAAGTTAACATTACAATTAATTAGTCATGTATTTTAAAAAATTACATTTTACACGTATACACATTATTTAATAATTACACTATAAAAATGACATAGCCATTGATTTATTTGCCAAGTTGTGCAAACAGTTGGTACTTATGATCTTTGTTATTTTCTAATAATATTGCAGTTGCTCAAGGAGACGGTTTTATGGCAAGTGGACTGGGATTCAGAAACACGGCAGGTGCCGTGAAGCACCAGGCAGTGGCTGCTCGAATCCAAGCCGACCGCGCCATCTTCGTCAACTGCCGGTTTGAAGGCTACCAGGACACCCTCTACGCCCAGGCCCACCGTCAGTTCTACCGCAGCTGCGTCATCGCCGGCACCGTCGACTTCATCTTCGGCGACGCCGCCTCCGTCTTCCAGAACTGCATGATCGTCGTCCGGAAGCCGCTCGATAACCAGCAGAACATTGTCACCGCGCAGGGGCGGACCGACAGGCAGGAGACGACGGGGATCGTCCTCCACAACTGCCGCATCCTGGCCGACCGGGGGCTCGAGATGGTGAAGAACGAGATCCACAGCTACCTCGGCAGGCCGTGGAAGCAATTCTCGAGGACGATCGTGATGGAGTCGACAATAAACGATTTCATTCACCCCGACGGGTGGCTTCCGTGGCAAGGGAACTTTGCGCTCGACACTCTTTACTACGCGGAGTACAACAACAAAGGACCTGGTGCTAAGCTTGACAAGAGAGTTCATTGGCCTGGCTATAAGAGCGTCATTACAAAAGAAGAGGCTTCGCGGTATACGGTGCAGAATTTCTTGCAAGGGGCGGATTGGGTCAAAGGCGTTCCTGTTCGTTTCGCTCTCTACCAATAAAAAGAAAAAAGAAAGAATTGTCAATTTTGGGTTCGCCAGAGTTTTTGAAGCCAAAAGTTAATTATTATAACAGGTCAAAATTTTTTTTAGTTCAAAGTTTGCAAACACACAAGAGAGCTACATATATGCCTTTGCAGCAGAAATGATGATCAATTTTTATGCGTATGTGGGTGCTGAATGTTATTGTATTTGCGACTGAGCAGTTAGAAAAGGAATTAGTTAAGTTCACTAAATATTTAGCCAACAAGGACGTGAAAAACAAAACAAATATATTAATAGCATTCCAAACTACCAGAGCTTGAGTTGCAGAAATGCTGAGGTCACTACTTTCGTTGTTCACTCTCTAGCTTCTTTGCGCCACATAACATCATATTTCCCCATAAAACTAAAACATAGCTATAGACCATTATCTTAGCTTTTAATTACAATTATGCAACTCTAATTATATTAAAAAACTTTATCATAATATATTACTTGCTTTTTATTATCTTATCTCTTAATTATAACCATACCATTCTAGTTATTTATAAAATAGTACAACTACTCGCGTCTTTTTTACTCTCTCTCTATATATATATATATATGCATGTATATTCGTACTTTTCTTACTTTTTCTCTTTTTCTTCTTTCTCGTCTTTTTTAAATTACAATACAAGTTGAAACATTAGGACAATTTTGTTTCTAGATCCGTTAATATATATAATATTACAAAAATATATACACACGCATTATCCTATATGTATATATCGTGAACAATTTTTAAGAATATAACCATATACACGTATATACTTATAAAACATATTATACGTAGAGAGGTTATATACTTATAATTATTATATATAGAGAGTTTATATATTTTAACCTTTATCACAAGTTATTATATGTTTTTAGAACAGGATTCCAACAGAAAGAATAAAATATAATAAATAACAACGTGCGTAAAAATAATAAAAATTGAGTAATATATTATAATGAAGTTTTATAATATAATTAGAGGGACATAGTTGTAACTAAGAGATAAAAGAATGGTCTATTGCTATATTTTAGTTGATAGTCTTGAATGCGTTTCCTTAAAAACTTCTACAAATTAAAATTGTCCTAAAATTTCAATATGGAAAAAAGATGGGATAGTATGGAAAAAAGATAGGCTATTTTATTGAACTGAACCAAAATACATCATAAAAATAAAAATGTCTTAGAAACCTAATATTATATTATTGGAAAATATATAGCAGTGGTGTATGTCAAAACTACTCTAACAGTGAACCGAATCTACTTGAACTAAGACTCTAGAGAGAATTTTTTAAAGTAGGGGGGACTTTGTAGTTTGGGTGTCTAAAAAACGAAATGGAAGTCCCTTATATAGTGTTAAGAGGAGACCATGTTTATTCTATTTCTGATATGAGACAAGAGAATTTCCACTTCAGTTTTTAAAACTTCACATGTGCACATGTGTACTTTGGATGTCAATTTCTAATTCATCTGTTTACCATTTTAGGCATATGAATATAGCATTTCAATATCAATGCAGAGGAGAACAAGTTTACGCCTTAATTCATCACTAAAACGTAGTTATTCTACTAAAAATTGAGCCTTAAAATGATACTTCACAATGCATTTTGTAAGCCAATTTTTAACAATCACCCACATGAATGAAAATTGATGAGGAATCATGTTTAAGCCTAATAATAGAGTTCAACAGTGAGATACTGCATAGATAGATAGGTGTCACCCTTTGAACCTTCTCTTGTAAAAATATATTTATTTTACTTGTTGATCAGTAGATGTAATGCCCTTGAATTGTTTAGCTATTTATATAAATGATGATATACTTCATACAAGATTCTTTCTTGAAACAATTCAGTCCTCACTGTTATGTTTGTTTTGGTTATGAACATCTTCCTATTTCTGCAAGAGTTTTTAAAGAATTAAGGCCTAAACAATTCTCTTTTAAAGCGACTATTTGTCTTTCACATAGGTGATTTCTTATCTAATGGTAACCTGCATTACTCTACTCAGAATTTCGATTCTGATGCCTAATAATCATTAAAAGCTTATGGGTGTCACTATTTTCATCATAAGAATGGAAAGAAGGATAACCACCTACAATGATCTCATACAGTGCTTACAACTAGGTTGTTTCTTTGAACTTAGATCTTGAGATCGTTAGTCAACTAGGTTGGGCTTTTATTGTATCGACTAATTATTTCATAGGCTTTAGTCTTATTCCCCTGTATAATTTTAAATTCTCTTTATTTAACTCTTTGAATAGCAGATTGTAATGTTATCCTTTAACATCACATAGACAAAATACCCTACCATTGAAGGGCTTATTTTCATTTTACTTATACCTTGATGTTATAAAAATCATACCTTATATTTTGGGATTTTTATAAATATTTTGCTACTTTCAGATTTTAAATTATACTCAAATCTTACCTTTTTGTTCACAACTAATCAGCCGCATAAAGATTTCAATGTCCTTAATAACATAAAAAGAATAAGGAAAAAATTGTAAAATATGAGAATATTTAGAACATTTTCATAGTCAAAAATCAATTTTTGATCAAAAAAAGGGTTTGTATTTTACATGAATTTGACACGTGAAAGAATAAATGTGATACAATTTTAAATATAAAGTATATGTCTCAATATGCAAGGTAAAAGATGATTAAAAACCATTAAATTTTTCTATATATATAAATTATGAAACATTTTACAATAGCTCATGAATAAAAGAATTTAAACTTTTTTATAGAAGAAATACATAAGGAAAATAAAAAAAAATTAAAGTTTAATGGGGCATATATGAAACATTAA
Source organism: Artocarpus heterophyllus (assembly GCA_025403435.1). Taxonomy (NCBI): domain Eukaryota; kingdom Viridiplantae; phylum Streptophyta; class Magnoliopsida; order Rosales; family Moraceae; genus Artocarpus; species Artocarpus heterophyllus. The sequence goes on from CM046329.1 coordinate 6,151,337, forward strand.
GCATGTGTCTAAAATGTTATTTAAAATTAATTAGTTCTAACTAACTACGGTATTAGGTTTCTCAGCAATTACAGTAAAAAAAAAAAAATTAGTATAATGTAAAGCTTTCACATACTACAGTTTTTAAACTTAAAACTTTTGACTAACTTGTCAAACGGTCTAAAAACCTTAATAGATGCAAAATTGAAAGGGACAAATTTTTTTGTTTTAAAAAATTCAATGGAGGTAGCTGGCCCCACTCAGCCATTCCCCACTACTTATATAAAGTGTATTTAAGAACCAAATGGTAACACCAAAATTTCATCTACTAACTACAATATTTAATTTTCAACTTTAATATCCAACTTAATTTTTAAACACTCCCACCTTTATTCCCTTAAATATATTTTATGTATATTATTGCTTGTAGCTTGTACGTATGTGTATATATATATGTATATACAAGTCATTTATATATTACAAAACAAATTAATAAAAATAACATAAATATAAATTGTTTAAAAGAACAACGTACTAATAAAATGCTAAAAAATGGAAAGATTACCTTCATGTTTTTCTTTTTAGGAATAATACCTCTCAGCACCAAAAATAAATAAATACATATATTTAGGAGTGCATTTTTGTAATGAAAAGTAAAACAATATTTGTATTTTATGCTTTTTTTTATAAAAAAAAGTATGATGACATGTGACAAGAGAAAAAAAAGAAAAATATATAGATCAATAATTTTCTAAAAAAATGTATTTTCTTTTCAATAATCATCTTTTTATGAAAAACATGAGAAGAAAATGATATAAAGTTATTTTTTATCAAAAATAATTTGTTTCTTTTTTTCCCAAGAAAAAGGGTATTTAGGTTGTCTTGTCTTATCAAGTAAAAACATCATGTCACTTGTGTTATGGATTTCTAAAATAGCAATTTTGTAAAAATTTGTTGGGGTCCATTAAATTCGTGGGATATGACTTGTTAGGGTAGTACATGCGTTAGTCTCAGATTCACTGTTGTTGATGTTGACATGGCAGGAGCGATGAAGAAGTTCATCTGATGTAACTTCAGCAGGACCTCCAACAAGTAATGGGGATAGTTTAGCCCCGATTGAAACGAAGGAAGCGACGTCAAGGGCCCACACCGTTGTCGAACATCCAAGAATAACCTGCAACCAAAAAAAAAAACAAGAAAACATAAAAATGTAGCAATGGAGGGACTATGGTAAGTAGTGACGGTGGGAGGAGTAGTCAATGATTAATAGAGGAATGGGTTTAGAGAGTAGAGACAAAGCTGCCTCTGTCGGTGTTAGAAGCAAAGTTGTTTCCATTGTTGGATCTAGGCTATTTTCGTAAAGGGGAGATATTATAAGAAGTTCTAGAGCACTTTGAGTTTTTCTAAAAAAAAGTGCTTCAAAGGCGAATGTATGTCGCCTCTATCGTTGGGTTTGGATGTTCGAGAGGTAAAGCTTGGACTTCGGAAACTCCTAAGGCTGGTAACAAACTTCGGTGAAGCTTTTAAGTGTTTTGGTAACGATTTTGTAAGACTCGAATAAGCTAAAGTGATAGCGGAGGAGGAACTTGATTTCTAAGAATGGAGACAAGGAACTTTTCTAGAAAATCTTCCAAGTTCGAAGAGCACAAACTTAGAAGAAGAAGAAGAAGAAGAAGAAAAAGTTGTTTTTGAAGCTATTAAGAGTGATAATAGTGCAAAATTTATGGATGTAAGTCTGTCTAATCATGTCCTCTTGAGTGGAGAAGATGAGGAGTATTAATAGTAGAGATAGGAGACTTGCTCTAGAGCTGGCCTCCTTGTACTCTAACATCACATGCTGGCTTTGTTTCCCTTCAGAACAAGCGATGCCAAGCACTTTCGAACGTTGATTTTTGGGTTTCATGGATATTTTGAAGCTTGTCTAGGACTGATGTTCCTAAGAGGTTTAACCAAGATTGACCATCCATTTCCAGAGAGCTGACAAACATGATATACATTCCTACGCAAGGTTTCTCCAATTTTACCAAGTTTGAAACGTTTGACGCATTATCAAAGCTCTTTCAAAAAATCAGATGGAAGCTGGTGACGAAGGCACTCGTGTGATGCCTCTGATGGTGGACTTACAACTTGGGCAGAGGTTACCTTGACTTAGACAGAGCCAAGGCGCACATGGTGCTCCATCGCTGGTTTTTTCTCGGCCTTTTTGCTACAAAAAAGGTTTCCAGGCTTGGTTTTGGTTCTCTTAGCTATGGTAAGGCAAAAATAGAGTTTCGACTATTTTAAAAGGCAAAAAGGAGGGTTTTTAGGGTTATTTTCCTCCAGCATCTATTTATTTTTGTTCAATTAACTTTAAAATCACCCTAAGCAAGACTTAAAATTGAATCAAACCAAGAAAAATAGATCCATTTGACTACTCATGGCTTACCAAACTACGATCTACGATAATTCTCCAAGTGTAGCTTGGGTCCACAAAGCGAGCCTGTTGACCTCGCTATAGAATGAGAATGCTGGGCTTGGGCCACTGGAGAGGCCTGGTACGAAATTAGCTGTCAATAAAATTTAAGCTTAAGAATGAGTATTTAAAAAAAGAAAAGAAATAAGTATGACTTCAAAATGGTAGACAACAGTATTTTTTTAAGGTATATAACTATAAGTAAAAATTATTTTCATAAGAGTGAATTTAAGAATAACATTTTTTAAAAAAAAAATTCAAAAATAGCATTGCTACAAAATAATAAAATAATATATATTTTAAATTTTATAGTTCATAAATTATAATTATATGAATTTGTATTTTTTTTTTATTTTTAAAGTTGGCGTGAGATTTAAATTTTACACCTTAAGATAGAGTAGATTTATTGCTAGATTATGCCTCTGACCTCATATTAGTTTGTGTTATTTGTAAAATACTTTATTCTTATTATTATTATATATTAGTTTTTCCATACGTGAGCTTTGCTTTACTTAGGCGTAGAACAGTAAAATTTTCATCTCAAGCACCAAACCAATTAATAATTATCAACCTGGAAGCTTTCCTAGCTAGCTCATGTTTCTTCTCAGTGCTTTATCATATGAATATTAAATTAGAAATAATACAAGCTCACAATAATCCTCATAAGATTCGCAATTTTATAAAATGGGACCCTTTTAAATATGCAGAAAAGATCTCCCATTGAAGAAAAATACGTACCAGGCCATAAATCTAGCTCATGTTTCTTCTTTTGACTCGCCAATTTATTGATACTTGCTCTGCCATCAAGCTTTCCTAGCAACCTTCTTCTTCTTTGATAGCCCCTTTTGCTTTCTTATCTCCTTTCCACTTCATCTTTTGCCTCTGGATCGTTCTGCTGACAAATGACGGTGGGCTGTGTATGCATGCACCCAAGAGCAGAAAAACTTTCTGGGCTGGCTTCTTCGTATTTGGCCCAGAAAACAGATACAGAATTTATGTGAAAGAACAGCAAAATGACAATATTAATGACCCCGTTTGGTTCACAGGTTTGAACAGAAATCAAAAACGACAATATGAGTCTCCTTTCTCGCCCAGCCAAGCAGTTCTGCGACCCTAAATTGTGAACAAATCTACCATCAAGCGTCTGTGCAATCTCAATAGGGAGACTGAAACTCTATGGACAAGAAAAAAGAGTTGATGGACACCGCCTAGGGTGGCAACAAACTCAAAACCTATGCCCCATGCATAAGATAATAGTGTAAACTGAGCACTCGAGATTAAACCAACCATTTGAATATACAAAGAATGGTAATTAATGTATAGCTCTCTTAGTGATTCTCATTGGAAAAGAGCATCAAATATGCGATGTTACCAAATATTCCAGCTCCCAATATGAATCTCAAACTTTAAAAGCATTTAAAGGACAGTTTTTGCGGCTGTGTTGGCGAAGACAAAAACACACAAGCAAGGAAGGCACGGAGAGAGGAAATAACAAAATCTAACTCTCAAGCACCAACATCTATGGACAAAAGAAGAGTTAATTTTTCAGTTTTGAAGGCCTGAAATCGGTAATTTTTATATCCTCCTGCTTCATATTACCATGTAAATGGAAAGTCTTGAAATTAGGAAACATTTGTTCAAGCTCTACTTCTGGTTTCAAGTATGGCGGGTATTGGAATTCACTTAACAATGAGTACTGAAAATCTACTGAACTGGATAAGTTGAAGATAATATGATCAAGGACTCTCTTTTTTTTTTCTTTTCATAAATAAGCTCAACATTTTCAAGCACATTAAAGATTATACATAACATTACGAACGAGTCAGAGGAAAGGTGCGGCGTCGTTTTATGTGGAAAATGAATAACCTCGTTATCCAAAGCTTTTTTCGTCCTAACGTTCTTAGGGCGTTGTGTTGCTTTCACATATAGTACCTCTTCAAGCTTAAATGACAACATAGTAAAAGGAGATTTGATAAAAACCCAAATACATTGCGCTGTCTTTGTTCATTGCTTTACATATCAACTTTTTGTTTTTTTTTTCTATTTTATTGAGGACAAATACTTGGGACACTAATTCTAGTTTCAATTTGTGCATTAATTCTTGTCATGTTTTCATTGATAGGTGTTTAAAAAATTAACCAACTCCTCGGCTTGTATAATTTCTCCTATATGTGTTGTGTTTATGATATTGTCATTTTTAGCTTGTGTCATTCCTCATGTAGTTATCATTCATTCCATTCTTTGACCTTTTTAAGGTCACTTTATATTTCTTAAAAAGGGTAAATTGTTGGATTAATTCCTAAACTTTCACCAAAGTCAGATTTGGTCCCCCTATCTTTTTTTTTTTAATTTTTTGGTCCCAACTTTTTATTTTAGTTGTTGAGAGACCATTTTAACTAACCTCTGCTAACTTTTTTCATATGAGCTGCACATAATGTCCTCAATAAAGGCATTTTAGTAAACTACAATATTTTTAAAGAAATTAAAATTAAAACATATTTTTAAAGAATTAAAATGTAAAAAAAAAACAAGAACAAAAAAAAAACACAACAGATCTCTCTCTCTCGCGCGCGCGCACGCAATATTCAAGCTTTTGATTTGGGCTCTAGATAGGGAAGGGGGCCGATGAGGGTGGCGGCAACGGGATGGGGGGACGCGACGGGAATGGGTGCGAAGGAAGAGGGGTTGTAGGGGCTCCAGTGGACGCGTCAGGGTCGCAGGGTGGCGTGTGGGCTTGGTGCGATGGGGAAGGGCCTTGATGGTGACGATGTGGCGAGTGGGGGCTGGGCTAGATGCCATCTTTTGCGGTGGGAGGGCCCGACAAGGTATGGGAGCTCTGGAAGGGGCGACGGTGTGTGGGGGTAGCCGGTCGAGGTTAGGGTGGTTGGGCGCTTCAGTGGGGTTGCTAGCGCGGGAAGGAGGCAATGGGCAACGGTGGGCTTGACAGGAAAAGAGAAGATGAGAGAGAAAGAAAATGGGAAAATTTGGATTTTTTTTGTTTTCTTTTTATTTTTTGCTGATTTTCAATTATTTTGGGGTAAAATTCAAACCAATGGTTGTGATTTACCTTTAATTTTTTAATGTATCCATTATTTTGAAGGTTAATTTACTAATGTTAATCACAAAAGTGATATCTAGCCATTTTAATAGTCAAACCGTGATCGTTAAAATGGTCTTTTAGCAACAAAAATAAAAAGGTTGGAGACCAAAAAATTAAAAAAAAAAATTAAGAACCAAAATCTCACTTTTATGAAAGGTAGGGACCAATCCAACAATTAACCCTCTTAAAAAAAATATCTGTACATATTGTTGTTTGTTTTTCCCACAGATGTCGTTATGTAACTTATTGTCGCCTTCTTTATTTGATGTCGTTGATTGGAGGTACCCTTCTCTATACAGTTCCTGTCGTTTTTCAGGAAACGGTCATCGTTATTTGCTCATTTGATGTCGTTTATTAGTTTTTTGTCGTTTTTGTAATTCATGTCGTTCTACCCATATGCTGGCGTTTATCAATTTAAGTGAGGTTGTTGTCGCTTTATATTCATGTCCTCACTTGATGCTTTACCTTTCTTGCCTCTTCGTCGTCGTTTATCCGTCTATCCTTTCTCATTTTCGTGTCTTTTGTAGGCCATGGTCGTTTTTTTTATTTCACATATCTTTTATTTAAATTATCGTCGTTTCTGAATTTTATGTCGTTTCTTAAGCTCCGCCGCGTGAGGTGTGTCACTCAGTTGACTTTGACCATCTCAGTGCGCTGTGCTTGCGAGAAGCAAAGATGCTATTGATGACAAGCACTCAAATCCAAATGATTCGCGTGCAACCACATGGACACCGATACACACACATACTCTTGCCTTATGCAGAGATCTGTCGCCAGTACTAAGCATGTCACACCGTTCACACCATTCCATAAAAACAGAGAAAAAGTGAGCGTCAGTGAAAAAAAACTAAATAACATATTTGATATTAATTAATTCTAATCAAATTTTAGTTAAAAACAACGTAAAGCTCTCGTATGTTATATTAAAAGTAAAAAAGTTGTTAAAATATAAAACTCTTATATGCTACAGTATTTATAGTTTTAACTAATAATTTTAACCATCATGTCAAATACTCTATAAAAAAACTTCTAAAAAAAAAGTTTCAAAATATGCCGCAAACATAAAAACAAGTGCTTAGTGTTAATAATAGCCTGATCATCAACTCAGTTCTGATTGGATTTCACGCCCCTGCCGGCCAAAGCTTTGTCCTCTTAATCCTACAAAATGAATTGATTCCTTTCTTCAATATCATTATTCACACACACACACACACAAAAGAGAAATTACGATCTTGAGATATGGCTGATATGGCTTCATCATCCAAAGCTCTAAACCAAATGTTGGTAGTCCTAATATTCTTGTCGGGCTTATTGAGTTGTGTCGTCTTCACAGGCAGTATTTCTTCAAGCTTAAACGACAACGTAGAAAGAGGAGACTTGGTCCTTTTCTACATGCAAGCAAACCCTTTATTTTCAACTTTGCGTGTCTTCTTTGAGATCAGATCCTAGAAGTGAAAGCTCTGATCTCAAAGGCCTTGCGTTGATTGCATTGAATTATAGCAAAAGGAGTTGATACTTTATCTTATATAAACAATCTAAAAGTCTGAAGCTTCTTCTTCTAATGATACTTCTAAATTGATGTCTAGATATCTTAGTGATTGTGTAGATGTATACTCGGACGCTATTCAGAACCTGCAGGATTCTATTCAAGTTTTAAACGACATGTCGCATGACACACTCAAGTCTTTGGTTTCTGCTGCAATGACGGATTCCGAGACGTGTGAAGACGGTTTCAAGGAGATGAAGGGATTTAACTCTTCTTTGACTGTGCAAAACAATGATTTCTCTCGGTTGTGTAGTAATTTTCTAGCAATAACTGCTCTTCATGATTGATTGGTTTACTTTGCACGCTATAGTACTAGGATCGCTCAATCTTTCTCTCCTCCTTTTTGTTTTTTTCCTTTTTAGATGGATTTGAATTAAGAGATATTTCGGATTGGTACTAAAAAAATAATTTACTGATAAGTATTTATTTTTCAACTGTTAAATCTATAAAAAATAAAAAAAATTATTTTGATCAAATCTAATAGTTTGAAAATTTACAGCATCAATGATTGGAAGCCCTTTGAATTTAATCATAATTAATTATCTCTTGATTCTTTAGAGAAAGAAATATATATATATATATATATATATATATATCTATGTATATTCTTAGATTGTGCCTTTCAATGTTATAGAAGATCTAGTGAGATGGATCTCTATTTATTTATTTATGTTACCCTTGTGTGGGAAGGACATGTCGATTTTCATTATGATATATAAAGATGGAATTTGAAGCCCATGAAAGTTTTCTTCCACATCTGTCACTAATTAATTTAGCTGGGGTACTTGCTTGTAAAGTGCCCAATTCATATTTGAATTCTGTGGATCTAATAAAAGCCATAACTAACTTAGTGAAAGAGGACCATAATTAATTAATAAATTAGAAAAAAAAAAAGGAGAAAAAGAAAGGGCTCACACACACACACACAAACATGAATATATGTTCACAACCCCATTTCTTCCGTGCCATAATTAACTAAAATTTACCAATCTGTATTCTGTCAATTCATTATATTTCAAAGCATGAAAATGAAGCTTGTCATCATTTCGATTTCGACTTAATGAGTTGGGAGAGGAATATTATAAGATGACATAAAGTAATCTCCTGACTCTTGAAGCACATGCGCCTTTCACTTCAATTGCGGGACCTAACGATGCATTTTCTTTTTCGAAGCGAAAACAGTAGGAACCATTTTGTGGAGAAGATAATTGCTCAACAGAAATGATAATGAATTAACCATATTAGATATACAAAATGAACGTCATTGTTATATTTATAGTCAGTTTGACAAGGAGTGGTCTTAACTATTATCTTAATTATAAATACTATAAAGCTCTCGTATGTTTCAGTAAAAAAAAAATTACTACAATATAACGCTTTCACATACTACAATAAAAATATCTACAATGTCAAACACCCTATAAGAATATATAATGCCCTTATTATGTTCAACGGAGAGTACTAACATCTAGACATAAATTTTAGAATAAATTTATCATTACTTGTTACAACACTAAAATTATGTTTGGCAAAATCATTTTAACCAAAAACTTTAGTTACTGTAATGTAAAGCTCTCATATGCTATTGTTTTTAATTTTAACCACACTTCATATACAATACCCTATAAATTGCTAACAGTGACTGGGGAGTTTTTTTTAATAAGAGTACAATAAAAAATGTAAGAGATAATTTTTTTAATCAAATAGGAATAGATCTTTTATATTTTAATTGTTGATTGAAAACACAAATTAAATTTATTTTATGATAGAGGACATAATTAAAAAAATTTTAAAAATTTGTGTGAAAGTTAAAATTATCAAAATTTGAATGGATATATAAGGGGCTTTGCCATTGATTGTGAATTTGTAGCTTTGTTTAGACCTTACTCTCTTCTTGTTCAATAAATTGATCACGGATTCGTTATACGAAACAGAATCATATTTTCTCTTCCTTTTTTGGTTTCAAAAAAAATCTCTATCTCGGATTTATTCAGAAAATGTACCATAAAATCAAATTTTAATTGGAAAATGGAAAAACAAAATAAAGTTAGAAAGGTACTATTTACTTTTATGGTCCCATCGAACTCTTAAATTCTTTTACATGAGAATTTAATGTAATATAGTGTATGAAATAAAAAATTAAGAAATTGTTTCCGGCCAGGGAAATATTTTGATCTTCCACACACACACACCCACGCACATATATATATATATATATATATATATATTGAACTTGGGTCCACACACGTTTATATTATACGTGTGTATGTATTTAACTTGTATAATAGATCATAAGGTTTAGAACCAAAACGTAATAATATCAATAAAACGCGAAAAAAACTTGTTATCATGAACCTATATATATATATAGATATATAGGATAGATAACGCAATCCACAGTCGCATCCTCAACGGTCTTCAAGAAGCAAGGTCATGTTGGTCATGATATGTCTTGTTCCAATGTTCCAATGTTCCATTTCTTAGTAAAGCATAGAGGCCAACTTTTCCATGCATTTCTCCATCATCCTCATGTGCCAATGTTCCCCGTGAACAGCCAAAAGTAAGAAGAGCCATGACATGGCAACTGGAAATTCAATTTGGCTTAAAAAGATCATATCCATTTGTGGCTTATAGCTAATCTATTACGCACTAACCCACAACAATCATTTGAAAATGCCATCCACCATGTACACATAGACTTTTGCCACATGTATGAGTTTTTTTTTTATAGTTTTTTATTTCATGGTTATCATATGTATAAATATATGTATAGTGTTTGACAAACCTGTTTGACCTATGAAAAATAAGTTTAATAATTATAGCATGTGAGACCTGTTGATAGTTTTACACTATGCCGGTTGTGTGCCAAATGTATGGTGTATACTAGATGCATATTGGATGGTGCTTATGAGGACATTCTTGAAACAACCAGATTGGGAGACAGCACTAATTTTGCCAAGTCTTATGATGTACGGTTGGTAATAAGCTTCAATAGTGAACTTTGATATTTTCAACTTTTTTTGTTCGGATGGTGGTTTTATGTTTTGTCTATTTGATCTATAGAGTGTACACCCCGTGGTTGACTTCCTTTATTCTTTTATAAAAAAAATTTGGTGGCCAGCTTAAATTTGGCCCTTAATTAACTTATATCTTAAGATTTTTTTTTTGGATCCATATAGTTTAGGATCTTAACATGCCGTTTATTAAGAATACAGTACTAGATCAAGGACCAAATAATTAGTGCCTTGATCGAACTTCCCAAAAGAGAGAATTTATAATCCTAGTCGGTATTGGGTGCCTTCTGCTTATGCATAAAAGTACAATTTATATCAAGGAAAGCACATCTACCACTTTAATATATTTCAGTAACGTACACGTGTAATTAATTAAAGTGATTTTTTAGGGGGAAAATAATGTGAATGCATATTAAATAAATGATGAGATGAGACAACTGACATCATAGAAAAAAGAGCACTTTGTATCCTCATTCTATATCAAATCCCCCATTCAAATTTATTAAAGTAAAAAAGAAAAAATTGCAAAAGGAAAAAAATAATAATAATAAGGTTTAATCTTGAAGGCATAACATAAACAAGCCAAAGCCAAAGCAAAAGCAAACCTAAAAAAAAAGTTGAAAAACAAACCAGATTATCTAATTCCTCAAAGAAAATAAAAAATAATATATATCATGTTTTTCAGGACTATCTCAAATGTCATGCCCTACCTGAATCGTATGAGTCCCACTTTTTATCCAAAGACAAAGACGACAATCATATTATGTTAAACCTTCTTTGGCTAGCAACCTTGAAATATATTCCTCCAAGGGTGCCCAATCCTTTTTTCTTTCTGATTCCACACGCATTTTTCTGTCACGATTTTGTAAAAGTTCTCTCTTCTGTGTCAAATTGACGGGGTCCTTTTGAACCATCTCAGCTTTTTTTTTTTTTTTTTTTTTTTGCATGTCTCAATCGGATTAATGGAGCTTTAAACCAGAACTGGATCTTATGGAGTGGAAAGTACTGTTGGTGACTTTGCAGTCTTCGTAGACAATTATTAGTCGCATACTAATGTTGCATCTACTCATCTTTATACGCTACTAGTTTCTTTCTTATTTTAATTATTTCCTCAAAGCTTAATTACTATTATCTGGTACATTAGAACTAAAAGTACTATAGCATGTGAGAGCTTTATACAGTTGTATATTTTTGCTTTATGATATAATATGTGGCAGCTTTATACTATTTGAATCAAAACTGATAAGTTAAAACTAAGCAACTAAGTCTGCTAATATGAAATATGAACATGAAGTAATTCAATTCCAAATACTAGTAATACATATCTAGACTTGGTTTGAAACTGACGTCTCTTTTTTTTTAATCTAAAATGAGGATTCAAACTCTATAGCTTACGATGAAGTCAAGCATGCAATTATTACTAAGCTATAATTTTATGTTTTAAAACTTTGTATTTCTATCTAATAATCTAGATTGTGACAAAACGATTATATATATCCAAATTTTAAAAAATTCACGTTACAATAAGTACCCATGTTGTTTGATCCTGATTAGTACCCTTTTCCACGTCATGTTCAGAGGTGAAAATTAAAAAGCCTCGTTTTACTTTGTCGGTTGCTAGGGAGATGAGAGTTGGTTATTTAATTGGGATCTTATAAACAGAATTAAGTTATACCTAATTTGTATATAAAGATTATTAATTGAAGCAGCATGAGACAGTTTATCTTCTCACTATTTTTCAATTTCTTCAGAATATTGCATAAGAGAAATTAATTAAGACGCTTATTCGTGAAGGTTCTAAATGTAGATTTTGACATATGTAAGTAATTTTCCTTAGGCCTTATAACGCCCCTATATGGGTTATCAATTTTTACTAAATTAAAATAAAAATAAAAAATAAAAGTAAAACTTTAAAAATAAAAAATAAAAGCAAAATTTTAAAAATAAAGTTACCCGAGACTTAAATGAAACTCTCAAATCAAAAATAAAAATATAAACGATAATTTAACCACTGTTTAATGTAGCAACTTAAATTTAATAATATATAAAACTGTCGTCGTCATCATTTCAACCCTCAACATATCTTAATACAGTCATAGAAAGTAACAATTGATGCTTACGTTATCATGAATAATATTCTTAACAATTGAAGCAATCCCAACGTAATATAGCTACACAGCTTCCTCAACTATCTTCCTCGTAGCCATATCACACTTAGTGAGTCATGAAAAGATGAAAATATAAGGGAATGAGTGACAACATGCTCAGTGGGGAAAAACCATTACTGACGTTTAGGTTTTATCATTACCACATTAAAATTAAAGTCTGCATGGTTAGTTAATTTCATCATTATCCAGATTATAAGATTTATTATGATCATATTTCGTGAATACCATAGTTAATCATTACCGAGTTTCATACATATATCTATATATATACAAATATTACAGTTCATCATTATTTCTAGGTATCCACATTCAATAGAGTATCACTCAACTCATCGAAACCCAAATGGGCGTACTTGACCACCCTCCAAACATTCCAAGGGTGTTCCGATGAGGGGATATCAAGCCCAGGTCCTCACCAAGTCGATTCCTGTACAGTGCATTCTGAGACTTTCGACCCAAAGGAGCATCATCACCTCCTCCTATTTTACCTTTTACGGTATTTGTGCCCAATAACGTAACCACCGTCCTCTTCACGTCTCACCATTTCTCTATAATCAATCTTTGTTTATAAAGTTAGTTTTCCTAACCATGCTTTTCAATTTACAACAACATGTATCAAATCATTATGTCCCTCGTTATATAATACAGGATGAGTTTCAGATTATCAGGCTATCGATATAATCATATATATTCAAAATATCATATACATATCTTGCAACAGAAAATAACCCAATTTTAATTTACCAAAATCTCACAAAAGATGAGTCATAAAATCCCTACCTTCTAAGCTTATCAACAATTGTTTAACCTCGGAATCAATTAACGTTAGCTTCACACTCCCTTGATCCTAAGGCATGCATGAGGACAATTAAAACTAAAGCACAATATACAACAACATTCGTAAATAAATCATGTGTAAATCTATCTCACTAGTGTACCATTAAAGTTTTTATGCAAATTTCTTTTTGAATACCATAGTAAACAATCTTTGTCTTAACACAATATGAAATGTATACAAGTAATCTATATGTTTTAGTCCCTAATAAGATTCATAAAGCACTTAAGATAGTGTTAGAAAGATTGCAAGACATTAAGGAATTAGGAGGTGAGCAAAGTTAGGTTAGTAGCTGGTATACTATAGCAAACTGACAGTATATTTTTGCAAAAAGGGCAGGTTCACTATCTACAATCAGCACAAGAGTTAACAAGTGGTTTACTTAAGGTAAACGGGCAGTATACTGCCACTGACAGGTTTACTCGTTTCCAATCTGAAAATTAAAAAATTTATAGAAAATAAAATACAACTCCGATTTAGGCTTATAATAACTCGTTGGAAAGCTTAGGATGTCTACTTTTTAAATGTGCAAACCAATTTACAAAATTCATTTTCATTTAATCCTAAAATTTCAAGAAAAATCTATTGCCCATTGAGGTATTACAAAGTTTATGGAATACCAAGTTTCCCTTTACACCAAATCATATTATCCTTGTACAAAATCTTAAAAATATATCAAAATATGTAGTATGCATTATATACTCATAATAAACATATTTTCGTGGATTTTTTTATACCAATATCATCATCAAACCATATCTCAAGCATTTCTTGTAAATAAGGGTGAAAACATATTTATATCAAACTTTCTCATTCAAAACCATAAAATCTAAATTGTGCAACAAAATAAATAAGCAAATTTAGAGCAAAGATGGTAGATAAAACTAGATTAATTTTCTAAAAATCTTACCTCAAAATCTCATTGAAAACTTTAAGTCATCAATTCAAGGGATTAAAGCTCAAGTTCAACTTTAGCATGGAGACTTTTGAACGACATGGAGCTGGGTTTCTCATACTTAGAGAGCAAAAGAAAGAAGAAGAAAAAGAGGAAGAGAATGATAGGAAGACATTTCAAGGAGGAAGGGAGAGACAAGTGTTGCATAGAGAAAAGAAAAGGAATATATGGTTTTCTTTGTTAGAGGGCCCAGTCGAAGAAAGAAAACAATGGGAAGTAGGAGACAAGTAGGTGAAGCATTAAGTGCATTATGTCTTCTTCGGAGACATTAGTTCATATAATGCCAAATGGCATTTTCGTAATTAATTTGATGTTCCAAGAGCATTCGGTAAATATACTAAATAGATATAAAAAAAATTTTAGAAAATTTTGAAATAGGTAGAAATAAATAGGATGAAATAGATTTTAGATGAAACAAATTTTAGTTGACAAATTAATAATTAATTTAATTACCCTCTTATTTGTTAGAAAAATAATAGGTATCACATGCCTCTGTCCAAAAAAAAAAGGTTTTATTTATTTATTTATTTATTTAGGCTTATAATACAGCAAGCGGATCTAGCTTTATGGAGAAGTTAATAAGTATCTTCTCCCGTATGTGCACTATGTACAAATTATACGGACTGTCATTTATGCATAGAGCAAGAAGTCAAGTGGGATTAAAGGACCAATAGACTTATAGGCGTGGTTTTGATATGGACTTTTGAGCATCACATGATAATCGCCACTAAAAATTGACCACCAAACCAACAATACCCCTATAGCCAATCCTTTGTCAATATTTCTTTCCCCAAAAAAAAAAGGAAAAAAAAAACTCTTCTTGTCAATATAACTCACGCTTCATAAAGAGAGCCACCCCATACTTGCCCCCACCATGAATTTTCAACAAGACTAGCTATCTAGCTTTTCTCTTGGTATATAAATACTAAACCCAATTGATCATTATCTCAATACACTATAACCTTTTTTTTGGGGGTGCCTCTAACGAGGGATTTGGTTCTTTTTTTTTTTTGGCTTAAATTAGTTGTATTTGTTCAATTGTCAAGGTCATGATGATCAGCAATATGTTGGAACACTTTGTGGTGATTTGGGCACTATTGGGATGTGCCTTGGGGGCTGCCAACTTGGATAATTTCAATCACAAAACAAAACATGAAATTCAAGATGACTGCCAATTTACTAGATATCCATCCCTTTGTGTCCAAACCTTGTTGGCCATGAGGCCAGGATCATATCACTATACTGATGTGATTTCAGCCCTTGTCAACAAGACAATATCTGAGTCAAAGCTTTCCATTTCTAGTGGTGATGATTTCTCCATGTTGAACTCTCAACCTGGAGCTCAAGCAGCTAAAAGCGCTCAATCTATTAAAGGTGACAATAAAAGAGTTCATATGTCACATGCAGTATTTATTTGCTATATGCCATTTTCCTTTTAAGTTCTCAAATATAGGTACTATATTTTGACAATTTCTCTTTTTTTTTTTTTATACATTCATTACATGGAGAATGCATCGATTGGATTGTGCATTTTTTTCTATTAAACAATTAATAACCATGATGGTATGAAAAAATATTCTGGTCGGTAGAAAGCTCCTAATAACTAATATTGTAAATGATTTTGCACGTTATGTTTACGTACAGGAGATTGTGAAGCGCTCATAAGCTTGTCCGTGAAGCGGCTAGAACAATCCCTAACCGCGCTCAAAAAATCTCCGGCGAAGAACAAGGAAGACATCCAAACATGGCTAAGCGCGGCGTTGACCTACCAACAAGCATGCAAAGACTCCGCCGACGCGCTAACCCTAGAGAGCCAGATTTCGAAGAAAATGGCCTACCTAACCGAACTAAGTAGCAATTCATTAGCTCTCACTAATCGCATCACCGGCCACAGCAAGTCGACAGACCCTTTTGACACGGCCACGAGCACTAATCGTCGCCTTAAGGAACAAATATTTCCCAAGTGGGTGTCGCCAAGGGACAGAAAATTACTCCAATCCACCACCATAAATGCGGATGCTACTGTTGCCCAAGATGGGTCAGGGAATTACAAAACTATTTCGGAAGCTATCCAGGCTGCTTCTGGGGGTCGTTTTGTGATTTTTGTGAAGGCAGGGGTTTATAAGGAGAAGATTCACACAAACAAAGATGGTATTACGTTGATTGGAGAAGGGAAATATACTACTATTATCACTGGTGATGATAGTGTGGCTGGTGGTTCTTCTATGCCAGGATCAGCAACATTTGGTAAGTAGTCTTTTATTTGCCTTGTTATTGCAAAAAAATAAAATAAAATAAAAAACACAAAACAAATTGGCTTTAACTTTTTAACAGTCTTTTTTTTTTTAAACAAGAACAAATTTCAGAGTCATCATGGCAGATGGGCGGGATACGATCACTTGACATATTATTTATGTGTCATGACTCATGATAGAACTTATTAGTAAATATATAAATACGTGTTACACTTAGAACATGATTTGAGTATCTAGGAATCTAATTGGAAATAATATATTGAAACTAAACAATTATAATATTATAGTATGTGAAAACTTTACACTATAACAATTAGAACTAATAATTTGAAATTGAGTTTCTAAATACATATATCAATTAAGTGTATATATTCTCGGCAAAAAGAAAGATAAATTAAGATAACCATAATGAATTAGATGACATATATATCTGGACGTTTTTATCCATTCTCTCCCTCTCTCTTTTTTTTGTTTTTTTGAAGGATGAAAAAAGGAAAAGGTTGACGTTGTAAGATAGAGATATACACATAATTTGAAAAGTTAGAACTTGAAGTTAGAATTTAAACATTGTAGTATGTGAGAGCTTTACATTGTAGCAAATTATTGTAGCATATAAGAGTTGTACACTAAACAAGTTAAAACTTAAATTTTAACTTACTTCTCAAACAAAACTATAAAGGTTATGATTGAAAGTTGGGCCATATAACATAACACTACTTAAAAAGTCTCACTTTTATATGAGAGGAAACACAAAAAGCATATAAATTACCTTTATAAAGGCGCTTTTGCGGTTGTTGTTCAATCATAATCTACATTAAACTACTAGTGTTCCATACATCAAGACCCTCTCGTTGTACTTATGACTCATAAATGCTCAACTAGACTAGCTCTCGAAACTTCAGTGCGGAAAACCACAAAAGTGTTAGAAAAAGGCCAACACAAACCTTTGTTTTGTGCTTATAATAGTTAAAAGGCGTTTAGAAAGTCTAGTTAGAACTTAAAATTTTGAATTCAAAACTATAATATGTACAAATTTTTTCATTATTGTAGCTTTTTTTTAATTAGTATAGTATATAAAAATTTTACATTATAATAATTAAAAGTTTTGATTATAACTAATTTTTTCAAACAACAATTTAATATTTTACGTTACTAGTTGCCTAGGCATCGATATAATGTTTGGGAAAAATATCACAAATAGTAGAGTCAGAAAATTGTTCTAGTAAGAACATCATAAAATATTAGAGAAAGTACTTTATTACATACAAAATAGTTATATTTTAATTATTTTATGAAGACATAATTATGATTTTTTTCGCACAATAAATTCTACGAGGGCACAAATTAAACATACTTTTTTTTTTCAAAATATAGGCATAACTAAAATTTTTTAAAAAGATTTATAAGCCCCAAATCATATGGCCCGCCACAAAGTATAGATAATTCACAAATTTTAGGAAGTAATAACAAAAACAACAATAATAATTATAATTATTATATTAATGATAGCTATCAACTACCACCTTGCTAACAACTATAATTTTCCGTGTGCTGTCATTCAGCCGTCACCGGCGACGGATTCATCGCCCGCGATATCGGGTTCCACAACACGGCGGGGCCACAAGGAAACCAAGCCCTAGCCCTCTACATCGCCTCCGACCACTCGGCCCTATACCGGTGCAGCATCGCGGGTTACCAAGACACCCTCTACGCGCTGGCGCTCCGGCAGTTCTACCGCGAGTGCGACATCTACGGCACCGTCGACTTCATCTTCGGCAACGCCGCCGCCGTATTCCAGAACTGCAATCTGGCTCTCCGGAAGCCGAAAGGCGCCAACGTCATCCTAGCCAACGGCCGGTCCGACCCCGGCCAGATCACCGGATTCTCCGTCCAGCACTGCCAGATCACCGCAAGCTCAGAGTTTTCTGGGGTCAAGCACTCGCACGAATCCTATCTCGGCCGTCCGTGGAAGGCCTATTCGAGAGCGGTGGTTATGCAGTCGAATATCGACGACGCAATTGACCCTAAAGGATGGATTGAGTGGCCTGGCTACGGAAGTTCCGTCCTGAGCAGTCTTTATTTCGCCGAATATGCGAATGTCGGTCCGGGGGCCGGGACTTCTCACAGGGTGGAATGGCCCGGTTTTCATCTCATTGGGGTTTCAGATGCTGTGAAGTTCACTGTAGCCAACTTGATCGCCGGGAATTCTTGGTTGCCCTCAACCAAAGTGACCTTCGATTCTGGTCTCTAGTATCCTTTTAAACTGATATTTGTTGATGTTGTTATTATTGTTGTGTTTTCGGGGGTCGGAGATCTTATGTTGGCCGATCATATGTTTGGAAGATTTGAAGCAAGGGAAAATAAAGATATTTGTTGTGTGAGTAATGTTTAGAGTATACAACATAGTGGATATGATATGAATAAATGTCAATAACTTGCAAAGAGGGAAAAACTTGTATGCTGCTATTCATGGTCAAGTATGCATAACCCTCTCGTCCATTGTCTTTAGTTGTTGTCACTTTTTCTTTTATTTTATGTTTAGGTGATTTCTCCGAAATCAAAAAAGATACTTATCGATAGATATGATTTGTCTTTCAACTGTTAAATATGTAGAAAAAATAATTTTGATTAAATCTAATGGTTTGAAAACGTGTATCATGGTGGTTTCTATGAAGTAGTCCCCTTATATATATGTTGTGGTTATAATTTGAGCAGACTCAAAAACTATTGATAAAATAGTTTGACTGCAAATTTGTTATTAGCTTGAACATATTAATTACGTACGGTATGGTGTAACATTAGCGTTTGCGTTTGAGTGTGAGTATTTTGTAACATGATTTGATCATATATTATCATGAAAATACCTGCTGATCTCAAAAACTCGATTGTAATCATTAGTCTTTTTACGCTTTTCTATAATAAATGATACTAAAATTTATTAGTTTTTATGCTCTAGAAAGTGTAAATCATGCATGACTTTGTAAAAATCATGGTGTATTTTTTGAGCTTTTAACCCTTAAAGTAACTTTTTCACCTTTTTTTTTTTTTTGAATTAGGGCGTAGACTCTACACCTCCCAGGACCACTTTTTACTTTTTTACGTGCTAATTATTATTCATTGATTGCTTATCAATTAAATAGCTCTCATAGTAATATATTAATTCCTTTCTTCTTTGCATGTGTGATCACAACTCGTGTATATATATACATGTATATATATATAAACAAAAAAAAATTGCACTACTAGATATAATTCTTGAAAGACAATTAAAAACCATAATATTAGTATCGGCGTAAAAACAGAAATTTGTCCCTTTTGGTCGGCAGAGGAAAGACGGCATTCTCCTGTTTGGTGGGGCGGGCAGCTGTGTAATTATAGACGAATCCATATGAAATTCCTTAAAGGTGATGTGTCAATTCAGACACCAATTGGTTCCATACGACATAAAACTAGCTCAATTGTAAGTTTGTAATCCAAAATAGAAACTTTCTTGTCCCCCAAGCTTCAAATTCATGAGCTCTGTATCATATATATAGAGTGTGTTTGGTAAAACAGTTGAAACAAAGGCTTCATTTGACAACGTCGTTTTAATTATATAGTTTCAACTACTACAGTCTAAAACTCTCATATCCTACAATGTAAAGAAAAAATATGCTACAGTATAAAACTCTTACATGTTACAGCAAATTTGTTATAACTTTTGGTTTTAATTATGTGCTTTTGTGATGCCTCTTGTGATGCCTCTTGCAGTCAGGTGCTATTTGTTTTAAGGTCTACTTCCAATGGTTATGCTAATTAATTTATGGGATATCTGACAAAATTAATTAAAATTAATTTTTTTATTTAAAACATTATAATATATGAGAGTTTTATATCATAATAATTTTTTCTTGTTTTTTATTATAATATGTGAAAATTTTATACTATTCTTTAACTGAAAAATTGACTGTTTCAAAACACCTTATTAATTGTACAATTCTTACCGTACCAATTTTGAAGGCTTCGAAGAAAAGTCAAATCCTTGTTAATGGGCCGTTCCCACCGGTCTTTACTCTTTAGCTAGCTACTGTTCCTAAGGACCTACCCTCGTTGCTTCCCTTGCTTATTCCTGACCAAAAAAATAATAAAAACAAAAAATAATAAAAAATTGAAGAGACAGAACGTTACGGTTTCTTTGGATAGTATGCATTTCTGGCTTAGACTAGTCAACTTTCGGGCATGGCTTAGGATAGTAAGGAGTTGTTTTCTCCATAATTTCAGTCATTATTATTTTCTGCTAGTGTATTAATAACTCTTTCATTGTTGATTCATTTTGACTAGTTCAACATGCTTATACACATTTGATTTTATAATTATGCAAAACCAACCTATTGCTTCATTGCAAGGCTGGATTTTGTTATCTAAGCAAGATTGGACAATGGATCATATTCTTTTTCTTCGTCTTCTTATTGAAGGATCATATTTTAATGTAGTGTAATTTCATATTTTGAGCTATGAAGTCTAATAGGTTGACATGGTGGTTAGAACAGTTTTTATTATAGTATGTAAGAGCTTTACACTGTAGCGATTTTTTTATTCTTACTATAGTATATGAGAACTTTAAACTATTTATAACCGAGAAAGTAGTCCAGATCGTGGTCTACACGACCTGTCAAACACTCTTAAAAGTGTTTGATAAAATCAGTTCTAACCAAAAAATTTGTTACTACTGCATAAATTTCTCACATGTTATAGTGATTAAAAAAATACAATATAAAACGCACATATGCTACAATTTTCAGTTCAAAAATTTATAGTATAACTACACTGCTCAAATACCTTATATACATAACATGGTGTTAGTCCATACGTGTATATGGAGAATAAAGTGCTTTAATTCTCCTTGCGTATCATCATTTTTATTAGTATCTTGGTGGGAGGACAAGTGATGGTGCCATATTAGCCAATTGGACGTGCGCCTTTAGAAGGCTTTTTTTCATGCTAAATTACAATCAAACATATAAAGAATGAGATTGATGGGGAGCTGATATCAAAATTTGCAATAAATTACCAGGAAAAAAAAAGTGCAGACATTAATTGGATCACATGGTTGTGCCCCCCACCTGTCACTTGGTATGGAATTATGGATAACCTAAAATTATCCGTCTGAATTATCTGTCCACTTCTCTGTCTAACTAATAGTCAAATGACACTTTATGCACTTGTTTAAATCTGTTAACTTGTGTGTTGTTTAGCAAACGGTGGTTTTAACTATTATAGCAATTATAACAGTGTAAAGCTTTCACGTACTACAGTGAAAAGGAAAAAAAATTACTACAATGTAAAGCTCTCATATGCTATAGTAAAAACAATTATAACCAATGGTTTCTACCATTATGCCAAACACCCTATTAAAAATAAATCTTTTTTTTTTCCTGTTAGCATGTGCAGGTAAGTGTGAGGAGTCAATTATCTTTTAGTTCAATAAAGAAAAAGACGAGCAATTTATGCATGAAATATGAGTTCCTATCATGAAAACGAGCAGTAGTAATAGCCCAATAGCACTATAATACGGTGATATCACATGTGGTGGATTATCATAATTATGATTTTGCTTTTTTTCTAGGTCCAAACCAACTTTTAATTAGCACCCACCTAGATGCTGATTACTTAGGAGAACACAATTTCCTATCATATTTTGGAAAGCGACGTGGAAGATGAATCCAATTAGTTGGTTGATAATGATATAAAGTAGGGAGGGGTGATTAATTTGTTATGTGTTAGAATTTGATAATTAATTTTAGTGGTACATTTAGCTGCGTGGAATTTCTACAAGTCCCTTATGTTCTAGCCGTTGGGAAACATTAATTGTCCGTTGGCTTTATTTCCATTTTTTTCCCAATATTTCATGGTCCCATTTTGAGAACTTTGGTGGTATGGTTCACCAGTTTAAACGAAAAATAGAATAAAATAAAATAATTCAGTTAAAACTGATTTGTTACAATATTTTATTTTACGAAATTTAATTTGGTAAAACATTTTGGTTGATCGACGATCCAAACACCCTTTATATCTGGTTTGTTTGTAGGCCTATAATGGTTACGACTTTTGAGTAAAACTCATTTTTTGAATAGAATTAAATTAAGCTATTTTCGTTATATTGCTAGACCCATGATTTTTTTTTAATTATAAATGGGGATGAAAAATGAGCTGACATCAATAATTTTATTTTTTTATCTAAAATATTAAAAAAAAAAACAATGAGCAAGATAAGGGGTTCCATTTCTTAATTTAGAGGCCCAAAAACATGCTCATAACATTCATCATTCCATTGGTGGTGCAAGCATTAGCTTTCAGGCTTGCTATTTAAAATGTCTTCAATCTAAAAATATTGTCAATCTAAAGATGGTTAAAAAAAAAAAAAAAAGCTGAAGGTGCCATTTTATAGACATATAACAGATATCACAGTGGATATTATTTTCTTCACTACCCTTCTAACGGATGTATATGCAATAAATTCTACATAAACTGTTTGTTTGTTTGTTTTTTTTTTTTGCTTCTAACTCAAAATAAGAAAGTGATTCGGTATCAAGTTAAGACTTAAAAGTTGGAACTTAAATACTGTAACATGAAGATCTTTATATTATAGAACATTTTTTTTATACTGTAGCATGTGAAAGTTGTACACTATAACAGTTGAAATTTGATTCTCAAATACTCTCTAAATTGAATGATTGATAGTGTTTTAACCTCTTTTATATCTTCTAGTCAAAAAGCACGTGCTCCCCTGTCCAGACTTTTGTATTAAGCATGTTAGCAAAAAATAGGCAAAAAATTCAGGGAAAGAACGTTTCAAAAGAAAAATAGAAAAACCTTTTTAAAATTAAAAAAAAAAAAGGTTTTTGGCAAACTAAAGTTTCGGAAGAGAAAAAAAAAAAAGCCAAAACATTTGAGGTTTCAAGTGTCGTGTAAGCATTACATAAAACTCATTATCTCTTTAAATATGTTAAAGATTTATTTATATTTCCTTATAATAAGGATCGACAGGCACTTGGCTTTTCCTTTGCCCCACGACTTTTCGTTCCGCCCCTCCGTGTGTGCTTGTTTAATCTGCCTGCCTGCTTTCTTTTCTTTTTCTTTAGCTTGGTTAAAACTCGGATGTAGTTAAGGACAACTGAGAAGTGAAATAATAATAATAATAAATAATTGATAATTGTATAACTTTCTAAGGGGCTTATATATGCATATATATATATATATACCAGTACTTCTGCTGTGCCCCCATTATTGACTTATTGGGCTTTGTAAGTTTATTATATGTTTTTTCTTGGGTTTCTGATACGTAGGGCCTGTTTGGTTCGAGTATTTAAGTAGAGTATTTGAATGAAGATTTAAATTTTTGTGAGAGAAAATACTATAGCAAAGTGATTCAAACCTTGATTTGAATATTCAACCAAACATACCCTAGATGTTATGGATGGATTGGTAATGATGTTAGTGAGTGATTTATAGACCGATTGGAGTAGGTTTAAAACCGTTAAAAAACCAATTCAAACTATAAAAGTAATTTAAATTGATATTTAGTGAAATAATAATTTAGCACAGTTTAAACTATAAAGGTGGTAATAAAATGGTCAAAACCTTTAAAATTTGTCTTCTCTTTCTTCAAGTTCATATAATTTAAACCATATTTTACTGTAAAAATAATTCTTATTCTTGTTTTTTTTATAAACTATAGCATTTCAAACCTCAGTTCTCGTTTTAAATTTGATATGATGTTTTATTCTCTTTTTAAACTTTTATTCCAAACACAAATTCAAAACCACCGTTTAAACTATACAGTTTAGAATCTTCAAACCATAAAGTTTTAAATCACATCACTCTAAACCTGCATACCAAACGAAGCATAAGTTTCACCAATCATAAAATAAAGGTATATTGTTACAATATACTTATCTTAACTTCAAGTTAACGCCCTTCAAACTCGATTTTCAATTTTTTACATCTTATTTTATTTTGGCTCCTAGTCTAACTCTCCCTGCCCTTTTTTCTTTTTTTTTTTTCTTTTTTTTCTCTCTCTTAAACTGCCTATAAAACCTTATTACAAAAAGCATACAAATTTTGCTTGATTTTTATATTATATTAGTTTTATAAATTTTGTGTTTATTTGTGCCCCACTAAATTTAAAGTCGGGCTCCATCCCTGGTTCAAATACGTTTGCAAACCGTGTAAATTTGCTTTATGACAGTTTGGTTGCTTGCCTTGCCTTTTTGTTTGTTTTTGTCTACTAGAAGCGGTGGAGAGTTATTCTGCATGTTTATGTTTAATGGGTTTTTGCCTTTCACATAAAGAGCTTGGGCCAAGAAATTTTACTCAGATTTCATAGCAAGGTTAGATGGTATACCACTGCTACATCAGTTATTATCTTTTTTATTCGATTCATACCACTTCTCTTGCTCAAATGATAAGATACCCTTAAATAATACTTGTTATCTAACCTTAATTCAAAATACTTCTAATCAATTATGTTTTTATAATTTTTAAAAATTGTATATTTCAAACTTTCTCATATAAACGGTAAGATTGAAAAACAATGCCATAGAAGAGGTATTTTTCAAATTGACCCCATACCTCATGTATCATATATAGGAATAACATGACTTTTCTGTAGTACAAGATATCAAGTTTGTTTGAGATAACTTGTGCTTTTACATTTATTCAATAAAAGAAGAGAAACATGAGTTCTGACTTTTTTAATTGGTATTTGGATAGTGTATGGCAAAAATATTTTTTGATTTTATAAAAACGTTTCAACCAATTTGGTTATAAGTCAAAAACTTTTATTGGTATTAAAAAAAAAAGTCTTAACTTTGTCTAACTTCTGTGAAATTTCAATGAGAAAAGAAAAGGAAGAAGAAGAAGAAAAAAAATAACCGACCTTGTTGAGCGGTGGCAAGATTCTGATAGTCTAATATACAGTAGATCTTTAAACAGATCTCCAATGGCTATCCCTCCATCAATGATCAAACAAAACAAAGCCAAAATTTTCCAAAAAATAAGGAAAAATTTCAGTTCTTTTTTTCTTCTTCTGAAACTCTTGTAGTTCAAGTAAATTTTTCTCGTTTCTTCAAGTGAAAGCAAATGTTTTGGACTTTGATGATGCTTTTTTCCCTTATGCTAGCTCACAAATCCGTATCTGTCACAAGGCGGCGCAAAACCTTAGGTGATGAAGTTTGTAGCATGGGTTGGGTCGCATCGGAAGAGGTGGGATTTGGGGGCAACAGCGGGTCAGGCGGTGAGGTTGAGAGAGATGAGTAGCGAGGTTTGAGTGAAAGAAGAAGAAGGAGGAGGAGGAGGTGGTGGTGGTGGAGAGGTTTTGACCTAATTTGATTTTTTTATCTGATTTTGATTGTGATTTTGGGCCTATTTAACATTGCTTTTAAAGGCTGCTTTTAGCTTTTGTAATCATCTACAACAGTTTAGAGTTTAGTAAACACTACTTTTGAAAAATTACTTCTAAAAACTGCTGCCCAGCAAGAAAAGTTAAGAAGCATGCTAGGGGTTGCTTTTCTACTTTTATAATTTATAATTACTAAACTAAACTTAATAGTAATATATAATTCCCAACCTACTAAATTTTTTCATAACAAATTAAAATAAATCAAATAACACGTTAACAAATGATTAGAGTGATTTTTTTTTTTAATTTAATTGAAAGAAAATTTGTTTCAAGTTTCATAGCGGCTTGAGATAAAAAAAAACTTCAGTTTTTTAAGTTATTTATTTTTTACGTGGACATATAATTTATCTCGTCTAATAAAAGTATTTTATTTTCTTAAAAATACTAATAATAAAAATAAAATTACAATTTTTAATATTTCAAGCTTACAAATATTACATAAGTTAACATTAAGATTAAAATTAATTAAAAATTAAAAGCTATAAATATGCTTAGTAAAATATGTCTATTTTTGTCATTATACATCTCTACAGTAATTTTATACATTTTACCAAATACCTGCATCAGCTTTGACAAAAATTTACTAAATGCTTATGTACTTCTGATCCATAGCCTTGCACAGAAAAAGCAACAACATAACACAACAATGCCAAATTGACCCTTTGTTTTTGTTGTTGATTTAATTTTGATTTTGTTTTTTTTTACGTTTTATAATTTTTAGCTTTATTTTGTTTATTTTTTATTAAAATGTAATAAACAATTGTTATTTTACTAAAACACCCTGAAAAATCAGTCACGTGTGGTGCATGTGGTCACTTAATTGACAGCCTTTGAGTAAATCAAGTCACTTTGCATCTTAGTTGAGTTAAAAAAAAGACTAACGAGTGACCTTTTAAATAGTTCAAAAACCAATCGAGTAATTTACTTTATATACATATATATATAGAAAACTGGTGTTTAGCTTTGTTAAAAATAGGTGGGCTGCTTACAACTTAAAAAAGGGAGTTAACTAGGTTGGATAGCACTTCCCTGACCTAACTAAGCAAAGCTTACTTGGAAAATCAAGAAGACAGCACTTCAATGCTGTAGTACTAAATTAGAATCAAAACATTGTATATTATAATTTTTTTTTTCTATTGCATTTCTTTGATCATCTTTCTCATTAAAACTTTATCTATTTGACTCTCCATTTCCCTCCCTTTCTTTTTCAATTTCTCTCCCTCCTATATTTACAATCAAATTTGCGGGTAATCGTCTCCTCCTGTTGCGGATCTTTGATCTTCCCTATTGTTGGATCTCTTCACATTGCGTCGATAATAGTCCTCATCGTTAATCTCCCTGCTACTTCATGCCGCGCCACCATGGATGATATCTTATTGTTGGATGTCGATTTTTTTTAGTAACTTGCACCATTGTACAGTGAATCATTTATTTTTTATACAATGCATCTCTAACTTTTTAATCTTAGCATAATACACTATAAACTTTGATATTATTAACAATTGAAGTTTAATAGTTACTTTTAAATTTTGTTAAGTACTTTTTTTCGTATGTTGAACTTTAATTTTTTTTCTTTAAAATGACAAGTTTTACCCTTAAAAAAATTCACACGCCAATTTCATCATCAAAATAGGCCATGCTTTTTAACACTTGTTAATTATTGGACCTTATTGCCAATGATTTCAAAAACTTAAAATATATTTTGTTAAAATTAAAAATTTATAGTGTACCGTGAAAAAATAAAGTTTGCGATGCGATAATACAATTTACTTTTTTTTTTTTTAATGTCAATCTCTATTTGGCTTCACCGGCTCATGGAGATGAAAGACAGAAAGGTAGAGAAAAGAATCAGTGGGAAGTTAGAGAGAGGGGTTAGGGAAAGTGGGGTTAGTTTTGGTATTACGTAAGGCAAAGTTTCTGAGTAAATTAGGTGACGTTTTACTTATTATTATTATTATTATTGTGTTTTATTATTATTTTTTTCTCTTTTGATATATACCACTTTTTCTAACTAAAAATGGCAATATATTTTTAGACGATATATACGTAATCTTAACTTAAAATATTTAGGAACAAATAGTACCTTTATATTTATGAAAGTGGTGTGTTGTAACTTTATTATAAAAGTGGTAAATTAAAGAACAGGCATACAAGTGGTAGTTGACCCAAAGCTTCCATTATCAATGTGGGCCTCATTGCGGGCTCTAAATTTGGGCCAAGTTTCCAAAAGGAGCCTATAAATTGGCTAAAATCTTCCACGACAAGCTTTTCTTCTCCCCTTGGAATTGTAGTAGCGCGGAAGTAAATTTGGCGCTCCTTAAAAAGGTTTTGAAATTGTATACAATTTTCCTCCCTCCAACCAGGCTTAGGCTCTGTTCCCATTTCTGCTTTCTCTCTCTACTTCCATTTTCTCTCTCCAGACTCGGGTTTCAGACCATTATCGACGGGCTATGGAGCAGCAGAGGAACCAGAAAGTGGTCCAAGAACACGAAGAACTCGAAGAAGTTCAGCACGGCCCTTTCCCCGTCGAACAGCTTCAGGTACGAATGTCCAAAATTCTGAAAAAAAAAAGAAAAAAAAGCAAATCCCTCTTTTCGATTCGTTGTCTTTCTTCGATGACTAGTCATATTTCTTTAGATTTATGATAAATTCACGTGTTTACCCTAATGGGTTTTCTCCCATTTTGCCTTTTCTTAGTTGGGTTTGCGTAATTCAGATTTTGACGGTTTCTGCTCTTTGTTTTCTTAGGCATGTCCGAATTTCTTTAGATCTTGCGAAAGTTCGTACATGGGTTTTGTATCTTGTACCGGTTTCATCTTGTATATTACGTTGTTCAAGGATTGGTTACTTCAATTCGCGGTTTATCAATTATACCAAACCCTAGCTTCAGATTTTTTTTCTTTTGTTTTGTTTTTTTTTTTTTTTGGGTGCCAATCGTTCTCTTGACCGGTTATTCGACTTCTGTAATGATATCCACAACTTAAAGTAGCAATCTTTATTTGTTTCTTGGAGTTTTGTAACCCATATCTCATATTCTTGTACGAAGAATGCGTCTTTTTGATTTCTTTTTTTTTTTTAAATTGTCTTCAACTTTAGGCATCAGGCATTGCTTCCATTGATGTAAAGAAGCTTAAAGATGCGGGTCTTTGCACGGTTGAATCTGTTGCTTACTCTCCAAGAAAAGATCTTCTGCAGATCAAAGGAATCAGCGAAGCCAAAGTCGACAAGATCATCGAAGCAGGCATGCCATTCGTGTCCATTTATCCCTTTCATCATTATTGCCCTTGAACTTCAGTAGTTTGTGATTTTACACTATGATATTCTTGTTTGGCCATTTTCATGTTTTTGACACACAGCTTCCAAGTTGGTGCCTTTGGGTTTTACTAGTGCTAGCCAACTTCACGCCCAGAGGCTTGAAATCATTCAAATTACATCTGGGTCCAGAGAACTTGACAAGATCTTGGAGGGTGAGTCTCCAAGATTTCTTACAAAAGTTATTTTCATATGCATTAATATACTCTTGAAATTGAGTCTTTAGTTTATGCTTGAAATATCAAAATATGATTGGCAATGGAGCTTTGAATTAATTTTCCTCGTTTCTTCTGACAGGAGGAATTGAGACGGGATCTATTACTGAGATATATGGCGAGTTCCGCTCTGGAAAGACTCAACTCTGTCATACGCTTTGTGTCACTTGCCAAGTAAGTGCATTTATTTTCGTAGTACCAATTAGACAGGTGATTCCAGTTGTAATTTAGAATAAGAAAAGATAATCTCCTTCCCTGTATCTTTGCTTCATGATTCATTAGAATTTTCAGCATTATGAGGTTCATCTGATTCATCTCTAGGCTAGCTCAGATGTTATTCAATCTATTTACAATAATGTTCAACCATTCAAAGGCTTATATTGAAGCACTTTGGTAATTCAGCTTCCACTAGATCAGGGAGGTGGTGAGGGAAAAGCAATGTACATTGATGCTGAGGGAACATTCAGACCACAGAGGCTCTTACAAATTGCTGAAAGGTGTCGTAATTTGATTTGGTTGATATCAATATGATGTTGTGTGATTGTGCTGTATATATTTAATGGCATTGACTTGCTTCAGGTTTGGACTGAATGGTGCTGATGTTTTGGAGAACGTGGCCTATGCTAGAGCATATAACACTGACCATCAGTCAAGGCTCTTGCTTGAAGCGGCTTCAATGATGGTCGAAACAAGGTTTGAAACTTACAACTGTCATTTGTTGTATCTAGTGATTCTGTTCCTCAAGGTTTGTGATGTCGGTCTGGTTCCTAAAAGTGATTTACACAGCTTTATTAGAAAGTTTTTTTGTTTATTTATTTATTTATTTTATTTTTTCCATTTATAGAGCTGTATGATCGAGTCTATAATCATGCAGGTGAGAGTAAGGTTAATGAGTTTGAATGGATTTTGGTCTGTACAGATTTGCTCTCATGATAGTAGACAGTGCTACAGCTCTATACAGAACGGATTTTTCAGGAAGGGGAGAACTTTCGGCAAGACAAATGCATCTTGCAAAGTTCCTTCGGAGTCTTCAGAAGTTAGCAGATGAGGTAAAAGATTCTTACATCTTGATTCTTGAGTCCTTCGCTCATCTTTCTCAAATTGCTAGGTTAGTTGTAAAATTGTAAGAACTTAAAATTATGTATGGGTTGCAGTGAAAATCTTGATACTTTCTTTTACTCAAAGTTTACTCTGATGTCACAGTTTGGCGTTGCTGTTGTTATTACAAACCAAGTAGTTGCGCAAGTAGATGGTTCTGCAATCTTTGCTGGTCCTCAAATTAAGCCCATTGGTGGTAACATCATGGCTCATGCCTCCACAACAAGGTTCGTTAAGCAAAGCTCTTCAATTGTCTTGCTGCAAAAATTTTGAAAAATTTCTTCGCTTGATCGTTAGTAATCATTTAACAAACCTCGTGATAGGCTTGCTCTTCGGAAAGGAAGAGGGGAGGAGCGTATATGTAAAGTGATAAGTTCTCCATGTTTGGCTGAAGCTGAAGCGCGCTTCCAGATTGCTGGAGAGGGTGTTACAGATGTCAAGGACTGATTAGATTCCGTCGATACAAGGCAAATCCCTTCTTGTAATCTATCAATGTTTTGCAAGGAAACAAACCATTTTGTTACAACCCCTGTAAATTTTGATGCATTCAAGAGCTTTTGCTGAAAGCTTCGGAGGATTTTTTTCATTTTCCTTTCCCGTTTATCACTTGCCTTGCTTTGCAGTTTCTTTTGTTAAAGTTACATAGGACGCTTGCCTGTATTTCCCTAAGGCTTGTGTAAAAGCTCTCTCTAAGACGTTTTGCGGTAATGTGGATTGTAGACATGTCCTTGTTCAATGATATTGCATGAGGCAAAATTTTTTAAGTTGTTTGTAAATTAATGTCGTTTTTATTTGTTGTGCGTCTCTAATTGTCCGTTTTAACTTTTATTGTCGTTCCTTGGATATTGTCGTTTTAGTTCGTTGTTGTTAGTCACGTAATCGAAGTTCATGTTTCTGCAGTCTTTAGTTATTGTTGTTTTCCCTTTGTCGTTTTTCAATTCTTGTCGTTTTCTTTGCTATTTTTGTTTCAGTTCAAGTTGGTAAACTTGTTTATAACTGTCTTAAAACTGTCGTTCTGTGATCCTAATGCTTTTGCTACTGTTGATTTTGTTATTGGCGTAGTCCATTTTTTGTCGTTTGTTGGATGTTGTCTGCTTTGCTTATTGCAAGCCATCAGGTTATATCAGATCATCGCCCTTTTTTTTCAATTTTATTCTTGGGTTTTAGTCTAAATTTCCGGTTTTGCTTTTGACATGTTTTTTCGTGTTTTAATGCCGTGTCATTTTCTTGTCGTTTGTCGTCTTTGAGTTCTATTATTTTTTGCGTGCTTTTCTTTAATCGTTATTGGATTATCGGATCTTGGATCTTACTTTATCGTTGTTTTCGAATTTCTTTAATCTACTTTAGGTCGTGCTCCGGACCATGCTGTTTCTCTTCTCTTCGTCTATAAAGTTATGGTCGTTTTGCTTTAATACTTCCCTTATTTGTTACAGCCATTTTTATTTTGTTGTTTTCTTGGTTTGTGTCCTATGATGTCTCCATATGTCGTCGTTTCCTTTTTATTGTCGATTATTGAATGTGTTTACAATGCAAAGTAAAAATAATGCAAAGTAAAAATATATGAAAATGCAAAATAAAAATATATTACGAAGTTTTGATTTTAATTTATTAATTTTAACTACGTTTTCAAATACAATCATAATCTTATTCATTTTAGATTAATTGGGCTATATTTTTAATGTTTTAGTTGGTTCCTTCTTTTTTCTCCTCAGTGGTTAACCCATCTTTAATTTTTCTGATCTCTTTTATCCTGTGTCGTGTCGTTCACGCTGTTTTCATTACCTTATCTTTTTTGGTCAGTTTTGCAGCTTCCCTGCATCTTGTCGTCTTTTGGTCCTGTCGTCTTTTGGTCCATTTTTCTGTCGTTCAGTTTTCTAAACTGTCGTCGTTTTTATTTTTTATTTTTTTTAGTCCGCCTTCAACATTTCTGTCGTTTACTTTTGGTATTTCTTTATTGTCGTCGTTTTTTACTCAACTTAAGTTTCATGGCTTATATGGTAGATTGTTTCCCTTTCGTTGCCATGTCATTTTTGTTGTTTTTCACGGACTTTTTTTTTTTCGTAAATGTAGTTTTGGTTTTAACTATAAATTTATCATGAGCTTTGTAATTTAACAAAATATATATATTCATTTAATACGTTATAGTTTGAAATATTATAAAAATAATTACATTACCCTTTAAACTTTGGGCTGTTGTAATACGGTTTTTAAATTTTTTTTTGTAGTAATTAAGTTTTTAAACTTAGTTAAGTGTGACAATTAAGCCTTAATCATAAAAATTTGTCAAAATTAAAATAAAAAAGATTATATGAGGCACAAATGACTTATTTAGAAGAAAAGAGACTAAATTTTAAGCACTACAATGATTAAAATATTCATATAAACCAACAAAATTGTTAAAAAATAATTAACAATGATATAATTTTTTTCTTTTTTTTCTTCTTTTTTGGGTATAAAATTGTACAATTTGACTTTTATTAAAGGTAAATTTTAATAAACCAACAAAAGAGACTAAATTTTAAGCACTACAATGATTAAAATATTCATATAAACCAACAAAATTGTTAAAAAATAATTAACAATGATATAATTTTTTTCTTTTTTTTCTTCTTTTTTGGGTATAAAAGTGTACAATTTGACTTTTATTAAAGGTAAATGAGGTGTATAAGTATTCTAAATAGGTCATGTGTGTTTTATGTGATCATTTTTTGTCCTAATTTTAAAGAAAATTTGTAATTATAACTTAATTGACACACTTTATTTAGTTTAAGAACTTAACTGTTGCAAAAAGAAATTTAAGGACTACATTATAAAAAGACAAAAAATTTATAAGCCAAATGTGCCAACAACCTAAAAAATAAAATGTTCTCTTCACTTAAGCTAACTAATGTACTAGAATTAGAATATTTTGCACAACAATTAAGGTTGTTGACTTTTTTTTTCATCATCTTTAATTTTTTTAAATCGTTAAACTATACGTACAAACACATATAATAGTGGTCTATTTTAATTTTATTTACCGGTCTCGTAACTCACAAGCTCTTTTTTTCTCTAGTTGTCGCTCATAACCAAGTCTAATTTGTAAATCAACGTCTAAAATGGTTGTAAGTGTTGTTTAAAACTAATTAGTTAAAAATATTTTACTAATTTTTAAAGTTTTGATTTAAAAAGAGAATGTCATAAAAAAAACAACAGAAGAAAAGGAGAACAATCGGTGGCGCTAGCGGTCAGCCTGAACGCACCGTTTCGAAGCGGTAGTTCTAGTTTCTAGTTCTTTTGCTCGACGTTTAAACCGTTCCGAGCACAGAGAGACGAAAAACAGAGCCGGGACAAGTGAGAATGCTCTGAAACCAGACCAACAATGGCGACGACCAAGGCAAATTCTGCTTCCACTCTTCCCAAGTCCGGGGGAGCCATTTCCAAGGGCTACAACTTCGCTTCTCACTGGGAACAGGTCTCCATAGCTTAACCACCTCCTCCTCCTCCTCCTTCACCTTTTTCTTCCTCGTTCTTTCTGGTTAATTCGAACACGATAACCAAAACTAAAACCAGATCTAACATCTTCGGATCTCAATTCATCAATTTTCAATCTGTTCGATCAAACTAACCTTTGTTTTCATGTAGAATTTGGTTTTTGATAGTAGTACCTCCAGGCTCAGATCGGATAGGCATCAGATCTGTGAAGAGCTTCGTGTTTTTTTCTTTTTTTTTGTTAATCTCATGGAATTTCTTTCGTGGCTTCTCAGAATGCTCCTTTGACAGAGCAACAGCAAGCCGCCATTGTGACTCTCTCTCATGCCGTCGCTGATCGCCCCTTTCCGCTCAATTTGGTCCAATTCTCTGCTACTTTCTTTACTCGTTTAGCTTTTTCGTGTAATACTGGATTTGACCTAGAGCTTCTGGTGAATTGTAGGCCAACGACCGTACCTCAGGGCCGGAGAATGGCTTGTCCGTCTCCACGAAGGGGAACGCCTCGGGCTTCGAACATTCTGAAGCTACAGAAGCCGTTCTCGTCAATACTAATCAGGTCCCTTTTTTTGATTTGTTAATCTAATCACTATGTCATTAGTATGAATTACTGATAATTATCGTGACTCTGTAAATTGGATATCGATTGTGTTGTATTTCTTTGTGTTTGTGAGAAAACGATAGGTCAGATGTGGCAAATTGGTTATATTAATTATAGGATTTTTGTAAGCTGCAGTCTTTGATCTCATGTTGCCAGAAGACGATTTAAAATATGTGTTCGTGACCTTAAAATTCAGAAAAATGGACTTAGGTCAAGCTGATGGTGTTTGTATAATTATCTTCCTAAATTTCTCATGTTAGGTTTCTCGGTATACTATTTTTCTGTTTTCTTGCAGTTCTACAAATGGTTTACAGATCTTGAATCAGCCATGAAGTCTGAGGTTGGCATTATTTCCTTTTTATGCTTATTATATACTTCATTTCACTTTTAACCTCTTTGCGGCTCTTTTTTCTCCTCTTACCAGAGTTTAATAGTCACTTTGTACTCATTGCGCCCCTTGTTAACTTTCTCTAGACAGAGGAGAAGTATAGGCAGTATGTGAATACATTGACTGGCCGGATACAAACATGTGATGACATACTTCGTCAGGTATATCTTAAGTTATTTTGGATGTAGACGCTCTGTTATTGCTGAAGATTCTTACACTGATTATATCACTGGGTGTAAAAATGGTTTAGTTCCCTTTTGTGCAGGTGGATGACACCTTAGACTTATATAATGAATTACAGCTGCAACATCAGGCTGTAGCAACAAAGACAAAAACTCTTCATGATGCATGTGACCAGTTGGTGAGGTTTCTTCCAATTTATCGGCCTCTTTTGATGTCTATTTGTTACTTGTTATTTTTTCTATGTGGAGAATTTTTATTATGTGGAGGATTTTTAATTTCTTACTGCCTTGCGGCTTTATGTTTTGCTTTGAATAGGTTGAGTAAATTTGAACTTTTTATTACCTCTTGCTTACGCCACATGAACTCCCCCACCCCCTCTGAAGTTCCCATCTTTTTTTGCAGGTAATTGAGAAGCAAAGACTAATAGAATTTGCAGAAGCACTTCGCAGTAAGCTCGACTATTTTGATGAATTGGAGAATGTAAGGTTTGAATGCTATCTTGTCTAGAGTTTAGGCGTTTGCTTAAATAGTATATGTTTTAGACGTGTTTACTTGTCCCTTAACAGAATATAGAATATAGATGCCTAGGAAACAGAACTAAGTTGTACTAAGGCATTTTGAATTACTTAGCATTTTAGTTTACATATTTTTAGTGGTTAAACTAAATTTTTCATATTATGGGCAGTTTTTCTAGTTTAAATAAATAGATTTGGTTATTGAACTTAACAGTTAAATGCAAAACGGCAGAACACATTTTCATTAGGTTGCTGTTACTATTTTAGACATCTACACATAAAAAGTCACTGAACTAAACTATTTAGTTCTTATCATTTTAACATAATTTATGTGTGGTTGTCCAACTTTTCGCAGATATCCACCAATTTTTATTCTCCAAATATGAATGTTGTAAATGAAAACTTTCTCCCTCTGCTCAAACGGCTTGATGACTGCATATCGTAAGTAGATAACTATTTGAGTTATTAATACTAATTATTACGATCTCATCTTGAGTTGCATGCCTTAGGGCTTAGACATTATTCATAAAAAATTCATGACATTAAACCATTTCTGCTTGATCTAAGGTATGTTGAAAACAATCCGCAATATGCAGAATCCGGTGTTTACTTGCTCAAATTTCGACAACTACAGGTAGAAACACAGTTCTGCAGATAATTGATTAGATGAATAGTATTTTTTGCTCTTATTCTAGTACGAGATGCTTTCATCGTCAGATATTCAGTAATTTTCTTGTTTTGACAGTCTCGAGCCTTGGGCATGATTCGTTCTCATGTACTATCTGTTCTCAAAAGTGCTTCTGCTCAGGTGAAATATTTTACTGGTTTAATTATTATCTTCCCTTGTTTTGTGCTTGTTTGTTGGGTTGGTAGACCACTGGTCATCCCTCCTCCCAGTACTCATTTTTCCTTTCTTGAATAAAGTCTAGAGTTTCTTATATTAGAGAAAGTTTTCGTTGCATATAGGCTTGTTGTAGACATGGAAGAAATTGTACACGCCTTTATCGTTTCTTATACAAAAGAAAGTTGTCATTTGCATATATGCCTGTTGTAGACAGATAACATAGCTGTATATGGCCACTGTTTCCTTCATCAGGTCCAGGCAGCAATCCGGAGCAGTAGTGGCAGCAAAGCATCTCTTGCTGAGGGTGTAGAGGCATCTGTGATATACGTCCGTTTTAAGGCAGCAGCAAGCGAGGTAAAGTTTCCTATTGATTGAACTATGTTATTGGATAAGTAGGTCTGGGTTGCAGAAGTATTCCCTGGTGAAAGCCATAGGACATCACAAGTACTTTTTTAGGGACTCTGTTGGATGGAGACATAGGCTCTCCCCCTCCCCCCTCAACTCAGCTTATTATTGGAGTTTTGCAGCTTAAGCCTGTGCTGAAGGAAATTGAAAGCAGATCATCAAGGAAAGAATATATTCAGCTACTTGCTGAATGCCACAAACTATATTGTGAACAGAGGCTTTCCTTGGTGAGCTTAGGGTTACTTTGGTGTAAGGTAAAGAACCTTTCAGTTGCTTATACTGCTAACATACTCTTTCATTTTATGATGTCCAGGTAAAAGGCATAGTGCATCAGCGAATATCAGAATTTGCGAAGAAGGAAGCCTTGCCATTATTGACTCGATCTGGATGTGCATATTTAATGCAGGTAACAGAAGCCATCTTTTCTCACAGATGAAGTTATGTTTTGTTTCTTAGTACTTCATATACCATATTTCATTTTTAATGTTATAGAAATAAAGAAATTGAGGTATAATCACTTTATGGATTTACTTTTCCCCTTTGAATCGACATTGCCACGCATGTAGGTCTGTCAGCTTGAGCAGCAACTCTTTGATCATTTTTTCCCATCTTCTGCAGAGGATGTTTCAAGTTTGGCTCCATTAACAGACCCTTTGTAAGTATTGAGGCTGTTATTAATGCCATCAAAGTTCCGGTTTTCTCTTCTGAGTCACCGAGTTAGTAAGCTAGGAATTAGTGCCTGGGATTTTGACTGTTAAGAATATTAATGAGAATTGTGTGTCCGTGTATCAAGCAAGCAGCTTCCATGGATGAGTACAAAGGGCAAATTACAACAATAAAAAAGAAGCGTTGGACTTTATTTAAAAAAAAAAAAAACTTCATCCTTCTTGGTTCAATTAGTGAGGGGCCATGTCCCGCTCATAATCACCAAGATGCTTTGACTGGATAAAACTAATCAAAGCAGAGCATTATATGAAACATGACTCTAGTAAGTTAAGAAGCTATAATGAACACACAAGCTGCAATATCTACTTTAAAGCTGTGTTACCTGTCAAATATTTAGCTTCAGAGAGGATGTTCTTCTCTCACCTGTCAAGTGCTACTTCAAGAGAGGGGACGAAATACTTCATCAATGTTTTACATTATCCTCAAATGATAGCTATGTTACTTATTGCAGGTCTACATATTTATATGATACATTGCGGCCCAAACTTATTCATGAAACAAATGTCGATTTACTTTGTGAACTTGTTGATATTCTCAAAGTTGAAGTCCTGGGGGAACAGCTAAGCAGACGGAGTGAATCCTTAGCGGGATTACGTCCTACATTACAGAGAATTCTTGCAGATGTTCATGAGCGGTTGACTTTCCGTGCTCGGACACATATTCGTGATGAGGTGATACTTTTAAATCTTAAATTTTCCAGCATGGAACGTTGAATTATTCTTATATTTTGTCCTTTTTTTTGAAACTGGTTGTTATAGAAGTTGATACTGCAAGTTCCTTTTTTTGTATTTCTAGATTTTAGTTGGAGATAATCCTGATTTTCTCCACATTAGCACGCGTCTTCTAATTCAGTGGGTATTTCAATATTATGAATTTATTTTATCATGAAGGTGGAAAACTCTTGAATCCTCGTGAATTTTAGGGATGCCTATTGCATGGCAAGATAATTGTAATTGGATCTTTTTAATCGTAATTTGTAACAACACGAAATGACTGAAAATGGTCCTTTTCCTCCTGGTATCTCATTTTGAATTGAATGCACCATAGTTCCCAGATTATATGTTTCTGGAGGAACTACATGTTTTTTAAGTACTTTTTTGTTAATAGTTCTCTCTTCTTTTTTAGATAGCAAATTATCTTCCTTCGGATGAAGACCTGAATTATCCAGCTAAGCTGGAGCGGTCTGCTGAGAAGAAACCGGAAACTGAAACAAATCCTGTAAGGCACCTTAATAACGTTCTAGTCTTTTTTTCTTTTTATTTTTTTCTTTCGTTTTTCTCATTTTTCTTTAATCAACTTGTAGGCTGAAGAAAACCCAGATGTATTCAAGTCGTGGTATCCTCCTCTAGAGAAAACTTTATCTTGTCTTTCGAAGTTATATCGTTGTTTAGAACCAGAAGTTTTCACCGGTTTAGCACAGGTTTGAGCAATTGTAGAGTCGTTTTGAGCTCATTGTCTTGAACAAGAGCTTCATGCCTATCTTGTTTGTTAATTAATTGGTGGTTTTATATTTATCAGGAAGCAGTAGAAGTTTGCTCGATGTCTATCCAAGTGAGTATCCTTACTTTTCAGTTGGTGGAGTTTTCAGCCTTGCATAAAATTTTAAATGGCAAAGGAACAAGAAAAACAATAGACTTAACCATTTTTTTGTGGTGGGATGCTTCTATATTGATGCAGAAAGCAAGCAAGCTCATAACAAAGAGATCATCACCGATGGATGGGCAGCTTTTTCTCATAAAGCATCTTCTTATCTTGAGGGAGCAGGTGTTCCTGATTTTGACTCCTCATTTCCCAGTCCACCGTTTAAATAGAAACTTGTCTCATCTTCTATAACTTTATGTTTTATCTCCAGATTGCACCTTTTGATATTGAGTTTTCAGTGACGCACAAGGAACTTGATTTCTCTCACTTGCTGGTTAGTATCTCCAGAGTCAAAGCTTTTGCCAAGTTTGTTGGCCTATGGAACTCTTGTAGTGTTTTTATGCATACTAACTCTCAAGGTCCTCCTGTTTGCCTAGTCTGGTGAAATTTTTGTTATTTTACCCCTTGCTTTATTTAAATGCTTGTGCCTACTTTATTCCTAGCTATAACTATTAACAATTCATTGTCTGATTTATTTTATGGACTTAAAATCCATTTAGTGTTGTACCAGTAATTTGTAATTAATCCATTGGAGTTAACTTGAAATCCTTATGGGTCTTTCTTCATCCTGATTGAGGTCTGATCGCTGATGTACTCTGGGTTTTCATTCGAATGTTTGTGTGCTTTATCAGAACTTTGCCAAAAGTTTGTGGTGCTCTAGGAGTACTATAAAGAAAACAGTCTTTAAAGTTGTTTTCAGATAAAAATATCTTATCTAACATTCTAACTAGAAGTTACCTATTATGGAATGGAACTTTTAATTATTATTGTGATTTTATTTCCAGGATCATTTAAGACGGCTTCTTAGAGGTCAGGCCTCTCTATTCGACTGGTCTAGATCTACTTCGCTGGCAAGGACTTTATCTCCCAGAGTTTTGGAAAGTCAAATAGATGCCAAGAAGGTTTGTAAAATTTTTGTTACAACTGTCCATCATACTGCTAAGTTATTCTTCAAGCACATACCCTAATATTTTGGAACATTGATATGAATAAATGATAAAAGGGCAATATGGATGATAATCTTTCCCAGTCCCATATTAGGGAACCCATGGTTTTATGAAGCCTTCCTTCAAATTCAACTTTTATTTGGAGAGGGTATATTTGGTAGGGCATGAAAAGTACAATTTTTTTTAGTCAAATACATCTTTATTATATAAAAACAAAAAACAATATATGAAAGTTTAACAAAAGTTGAGATTTAACAGTTCAGAATTTGTAACAATATTCTTTTTTTACGCCTCATCATATAATTTTCCTTTTTCTTTAGTTGTTCCTTGCGGCATTTAATCTATGTACGGTAATAAACCAAAATAATAATGAATTTGACATTTTTTTCTCTCATCTTTTACTATTACTATTACTATTATTATTAATCCTGTTTGCTCTAAGTTAAAACTTAATCCTCTCATTGTCCTCTGGGCCGCGACACCCTCAGAATTTTTAATTTTCCTTTTTTCTGCTGCCAGAATTAGAAATGCATAAACACCAATGGTTATATTACTATTCTTATACTGATAAGTGAAAATTTTACAGGATTTCATTCTAACTTAAAAAATAGAAGAAAAGGAAAAATACAGATTCAATAAAAGCCTCTTGTTCTAGTTATGTTTTACTCTTATTAACATGTTTTCTTGCAGGAGCTCGAGAAAAGCCTGAAGGCCACTTGTGAGGAGTTCATCATGTCTGTCACTAAGTTAGTTGTGGATCCTATGCTTTCATTTGTCACAAAGGTTTGCCCTCTTCTCTTTAATAATCATGTTGCTTGAAACTTGTGTACAAACTTTACTGGATAGCCGATGGAATCATGGAAGACTTGCAGCACAATTTAAAATGCTGTCCTTCATCACAGTTGTCTTCATAAGCACCTGGAATTCGAGAGAGGCAACCGAGTTTAAAAGTGGTTTCCTGTGTGTGTTTATAGGTCACAGCTGTGAAAGTTGCGTTGTCGTCTGGTAACCAGAACCAGAAGCTGGAATCAGCTATGGCCAAGCCTCTCAAGGATCAAGCTTTTGCCACCCCGGATAAGGTGGCCGAACTCGTTCAGAAGGTATGTTGTGTACATTTCTTTTGTTCACCTCTTAAGAGAAAAGTTAAGGACAAAATTCTGGGAAAATTTGCGAACATGGAGTTGACATCAACTTAAGAAGATAAAGATGGTGCTGAAGAAATCCAAGGACCCAAAGGTCCGCAAATACGAGGAAGCTTCTGATAAATCTAACTAGGTTTAGCTTCTGAGTTGATTAGGGACAATTAAATGCCCCTTTCCTTTTGACTTCTAGTTTGACCTTTAAATTGACACCATGCTGGTTCTACTGAGCTCATTTCCTAATAATTCTATTTCTGGAACAGGTGAGTGCTGCAATTCAACAAGAGTTGCCAATGGTGATGACAAAGATGAAACTTTATCTGCAGAACCCATCAACACGAACTATACTATTCAAACCGATAAAGTATGTTTGTAAATCACGTCCTGTTGTGATATCAGTAACTGATTTTAGTTCTGCCAGTGTCTCTCACTAACTTTGTGTTCCTTTTTATAACGTAGGACGAATATTGTTGAAGCTCATGTACAGATACAATCGCTGCTAAAGTCCGAGTACTCGCCTAAAGAGATACAAAGCATCGTAAAGATGCCTTCCATGCAGGATATAGAAGCACAACTTGATAAATTCATATAAATTCATTTAGGGTGCATGCGAAGCTTACCGAATTAATAATTCATAAAGCATGATTCAAGGATCTCCGAGTCGCACCTGTTTAAGCATGAGAGACTGCAATTTCTAATCCTTTGGATGCAAGCGATGTATGCACTTTTTTTTATACATAGCTTTTTTATTCAATTTTTGTCCGGTTATAATGTATTCAATTTTGCTGTTAAATACTCGATAGATGGTCCCTGCGGCTTATATCTTCTGAACTCGTCTGACGGAGCACTCGTCATTTTATATATGTAGCTTTAGAAA
This sequence comes from Artocarpus heterophyllus, assembly GCA_025403435.1. Classification (NCBI taxonomy): domain Eukaryota; kingdom Viridiplantae; phylum Streptophyta; class Magnoliopsida; order Rosales; family Moraceae; genus Artocarpus; species Artocarpus heterophyllus. Next base: position 6,193,439 of record CM046329.1, read on the forward strand.
AAGATTCAGTTCATGATGGGATATGCTGTTTCTACAAAACGTGCCAAATTTTTAATTTGTTTTCTGTTTTTCATCCTCCAAATTAGCGTTGGGAGTCTTGGACCAACCCACCCAGATTAAGCAGTAGTGTGTTGTTAACAGGGATATCTTCATTATTATTATTATTATTATTTGTGCTTGGCTTGAAATACTGATAACGATTTGTAGAGCTTTGGATATTGTATTGACATAAATGTCTAAATATTAGTGTTGATTATAAAAATTATGAACTATTTTGTTTTATTATAAAACTGTTTAAAATCCTACATGCTACGACATTAAAATTAATTTTTATACCTCTACCACCGGAGTATAAAAATTACGACTTTACTATAATGAAATATGTGTACAACATGCAGAATCAATGAGATTTATATTTACGTTACGTTCTTACGAGACTTGCAAGTTTACAATATTATTCGCCAATGAAATCGTACAAAAAATAATAATTAGCGGGCAGTGGCGTAGAGTGTAACTTTATGATAATAAAATAAAAGATTAGAAACTTGAAAAGATTGACAATGTTATACGATATAAATATGTGGCCATTACAGTGAAAATTGCGACTTTATTTAATGATAAAACTCTATAAAAAAGGATGAATCATGTACTACAAACAATTAATATCTTAAATAAACAGTTCATATAATTACTTTCTTAATATGTCAATCTTCAAATTTAAGTGATTTGCCTCAGTTGAAGTCCCCTTTTCTTTCTCCCATCTTTTTTCTTAGCTGGTGTTTTGGAGTGCTGCTCCTCTCGAGTGGTTCTTGTGTCTCTGTCTTACTGTACTGCTGTCGTTGGTGTGAATTGGCCTGTTTGTGGTTCATTTGTTGTTTGTCTGTCCCGCTTGTCAAGCCCCAAAAAAAAAAGAAAAAAGAAAAGAGTGATTTGGCCACGTCCGACGAGGAGTTATCATATTTGGGCTATCTATTGTCTGTTATTTTATTGAAAAACTATGATTTCTTTAGTTTTGTTTGAAGGGATCAAATTAGTTTTTTTTTAAAAATTTTTTTTAGGAGTATTGACTTGGTGAGTAGGGTGTAAGATTTACGCAACAAGTTGAAACGTACATTTCATGGGATTCAAAATTGCGCTTATTGTGGATAAATTAGAAAAAAAAAAGGTGTGGATGAATTATCAGGTTCCTCAAAAAACCTATCAATAGAAGTCAAGGTTCCGTTAAATAAGCCTACAATCTATCTTTAAAAAAGAAAATAAAATAAAATAAAAATCAAGGTACGGTCCGTGACATCCCATAGCAGGAGTCAGGACCACCTCCAAGCCTGCCTTCCCGTCATATTTTGCCTTGTAGCCGTTTGAAGCAATCATCTACAAAGATCCAACCAAGGTATTGTGTCAAGTGCTCTTTACCTAGTAATCTTCCTTTTTCATGTATATTCTTTATGCCCTTCTGGTTAGCCAAATTAGACGATTCTTGCAGTTAATCGATAGGTCTGTTTTAAACTACTGGTAGGAAAAAAAACAAAAAACAAAAACAAAAACCCTTCAAATGCTCATAAGGAAATTGAAATCTTTATTACTGATAGAACACAAAGTGGGGGAAAAAAGGACCTATGCCCCCAAAACGAAATTTTGTGATACAGTTACTCTGGGAAGATGCCCAGCGCTATACTCCTACCCAAAAAAATAAAAGTTCATTACATCTTCCCTCTTTTTATAAAATTTAAAAATCAATATATCGATATACTGGACAATACCCAAAAAAAAAAAAAAAAAGCCCTTAAAAATTACACTGGCAAATAGACAACAGGTGAAAACAAATGTGCTGAGTTTTTAAAATTATTCATCAAATGTAAGGGAAATGATTTGAACTTACATCTTCATGTACAGGCAAAGGGGTTCGTACTTATTAATTACAGGTCCCGCCTTGCACGTTTTCTTCACAAAGATCAGATTGGGACCCACTTGGGACAATCGTTGGGGGGAACCACTGATCTGGTACCATGAGAAAATAGGCTGTCATCGCTTTCCTAAATCGTTTCTTGTACTGCTCAGGTGAAATCACGGTTGGAGATGTGTTCTTGGGTCCACCAAGGAAGCCTGAGGTCTTCACCCAAGTTTCAAGGTGCTTGTCCCACGTATATTGTCTCATAAAATCAATGATCCCAAGAACCAGCTCATGTTTTTCTTCGTCCACGCCAACTAATAGGGAGTAGTCCATTACGTCAATCGACTGTAAAGATGTCTATGCATCATTAGTAAGAGATTGAACAAGGAAGGCATAACAAAACTCTAAAACTTCATCTAAGTGGTACGAAAAGAATAAAGACGCCAGATTTCAAAAGAGATCTTTAGCGAACAGGACATAACTACAATCCCTCGTTCAATTTGTCCAAGAAATATTGAACCCAGCATAATATTCAAGGAATATTCTATCCATTTTTTTCCCTTCCTCGGAGGAGGGGGCATGGATGGGAACAAAATTTAGTCATCCTTGGAAAATGAAATGCAAATAATGACGCATAAATAGATGATAAATGACAGATATTTAAAGTATTACTCCAAATCCCTTGCTAGAATTATAACTAATAACTATTAAACTAAGTTCCACCACAGAATGCATCGAGAGTCTTTGCTCTAGTTGCTAAAGTAAAAGTAATTATGTGAAAGGTCTCTTTCTTTTGAGGAAGTGAAGTGTAATTCTAATGTCATGAATAGCAACATCAAGACAGGCAGTCAAATCCAACTTACAGCAAGGAATGACGTATCATTCCAGACAGCTCTCTCTAACAGCCGCTTTGCCTTGTTCCCCACAAAAATTGGAGAAGTTAGCATTGCTTCAATCAGATTCTGATCCAGCAGTACCTTATTGCTCCCGCTTGTATCTGGATTATATCGTGATCGAGAAGACCCTTTCAGATCATATAGCCAGCTCACATTACGCCTGAACAAAAGATTCTCCATGACCAAAACATCCATCTTGGATTCTTTCCCTCCCTTAACATGCTTTGAGGAAACCTTCAAACAACAAAACAAAGACAAAATTGCAATTGGTAATAAACCAGAGTTGCGGATCTCGATTGAACCTTCTTGACAGACGAACATAAGCTACATAAAATGAGAAGGTTTCAAATTAAGCTTTTTTATGGATAACAATAAAGGAAAAAAAATAGTGCTAGAGCATATGACATACGTAAGGAGTCAAAATGCCTTTTCTGAAATCCTTATTAAAAAAAAAAAAAAAATCAGAACTTCAGCACAAGGTAACTATGTTTCGAGTGGCAAGCCAAACTGCATACTGGTCTTGAACCCAATTATTCTGGACTCATTACCAGCTCAAATGACTACAATATTAACCAAAAATACCTGATAAATACCAAGAATCTTTGCCAAACAAGTAGGACTCCTGGTACTGATTGACTCGGACCAATACTTGAAATAAGCAGGTCCAAATTTGATAAAAGACTCCAGCTCTGTCTTTGTAACCTGCTTTATAATAAATCGATCATCCAAAGTCTTTGCGAAGAAAACATTGCTTTTGCCACCCTGAGCACCCCATTTCTTACAGCGGCTAAGAGATCGTACAAAATCTAATTCAGAAGGACAACATATCCTCCTTAGAGCCTCAAAGCGCTTTGCATAGTAACAAGTCACTGTGTACTTCACCTTCCCAAGAGGGCCATCATCTGTAAAAGAAATTCTAGCATGCAGATCCTTTGAATAGAGAAGTGGGTCCACAGCCTGAGAGCTGCGTGATCCAGACATGGATAATATACTTTCATCACCAGAACCAAAACTTCTGTATGTATCAGCAACTGACTCATCGAAAGAGTTAAGTGAGAGCAGACTAAGTGAATCAAAAAGTGGCAAAGAGACTGGAGTATCTCCAGCATCTTTCGGCTTCTCAGATTCAGACATCTGCACATGATACTCTGACGAAACAAGTGTATATGCTATAATACTAGTGGGTTCATCATCATAAACAGGAACAACAGTGTCATTAATACCAACAGGCAGAAGCAGCCTGGCACCACTTTGCTGTTCCAATGCTTGAAAGAGTGAAATGTAGACAGGATTGTAATCACCAATAAAAAGCTTTTGAGCACCCAAAGATAAATTCTTGTTGACTGAAACATTGAGGTTTAAAAAAGGCATGCTTGCTAAGCTTGTGGAGTTTTCTACATTGTCAAGACTCTTAAAAGGTATGGCAGACCCAACAGAACGAGTTGCCCCAATCTTGCCTTGGTCCAAAGTAGGATTTTCCAGTTTTTGATTTGTTGAAACTGAATTTACAACAGTTGAATCAGCAGAAGAATAGCCATCCTCTTTAGGTGTTATACTAGTTGGGTATTCACCGGTCCATGCGGCATCAAGGGTATCAGATAGATCTGCCACTATAGGATACTCCCCGTCTGAATGGGCCCCCCTTACTATCTTCCCAGTTTCCAGAGGATCAGATTTCTCGTTGATATTTGCACCAGAAGAAAGGCATACCTCATCCTCATTCCTATTACTCTGGTCCAAGCTAATTTCATTTCTGCTCTGCACTCCACCAGGCTGTAAAAGTTGTCCAGTATTCCCTTGTTGATCAAGAATAACATCAGGCTTTGTTTCTAATAGGAAGGAATCACAACTACTGAAGCTTTTAACTGGTTTTTCCGTGTCATCCATCTCAGTAATCTTCTCCATGGAACTGACAGATTTCTCCTTAAATTTTGGGGAGGGACTGCTCAAGCTTTCTTGGAGATTATTGCCATTCAAACTGGTGGCATGTATCAAACGTTGGTCCCAAACATACGAATGAAAAAGTATCTGTCTCCGCAATTTATTTATTTCAAGAATATCATTTGCAGGCTGGCCTGCTATTACTTCCCCGAACCATGCCTTTTGTAATGATTCCTACAGAATGCCAGTCACCAGAAAGAAATAACTAACAGCAGATACCAGACTTCCTATTTAGACAAAAGGGATATACACCAAAATATATAATACAGGTTAAACCCTATGCAGAAGAGAGAGCCCAAAATTGTCTGCCAGGTTGTACATTACAGGACAGACCTGCTCTCTTGCCTGTCATTTGTGGCAACTAAGATCTGCTGTAAATTGTAATAGATTAAATAAAATGTCTGGTAGCTGAAGAATAGGTTGATCAGATCATATTTTCTGTAGATAAAATGCTTCAGGTCGTGTAACACCATTGTATGATATTGTTCTTAATCGTGATTTTTATGCAGTCACTTCATTATGTGTTTCACAAGAATTAAAAGACTTCCCTCGTATAAATCTGGGTCAGTTTCTCTTTACCTCAAATTCTTTTTTCTCCTTCTGTAGCATTCCCTCAAACTCTGCAATTCGCTGCCTTGATTCAAGCGCTCTTGCATCTTGTGAACCCACAGCAGACATCTTCTGCGAAATCTGATGAAGAGCATTCCGCACTTCAGTAAACAGGAGTTCTGCCTGTTTACGCACCTGTTGGACAACATCAATGATGACATAGGCATTTACTAACAGAAAATTAATTGCTATACTGAAGAAATTCATTGATTGTAATCATTGCACCTCATTTGCTTCTTTTTGTATCCATTCCTGATCATCATTGTCAAATTCTAGTTTGGGTGGCGGAAGATAAACAGAGTGCAGATCAATAGATGTGTAGCCAAAGCAAGCAACCATTTTTCCAAAGCTGTAAAACGTAAAGCAATAATGTAACAACACAGTAAAATAAATTATTCTAGCTAAATTTCTGAGCTCTTCACAGAGCTACATAGCCTGGAAGCAAAATGAGCATCTTAAGGGGGGAAAAACATTAATACGATAAGGTTTCATAAATACGTGGATATAAAAATAGTACCAAGAAAAATTTACAAACTTTATATTTAAAACTTGTGTGCACATACAAAACAGTTTGCATTTCAAATACACCCGCCACCAACAGCATCCCCAAACCCCAACCCCCAACCCCCACTGAACCCAAACAAAAAAAAAAAAAGAAAGAAACAAATCCTGAGCCCTTGTGTAATACACCAACATTCTTCTCAAGGGGGAAGCCTACCCGTAAAACCGGAGACAATCTCTGTGAAGAGAATGACCGCAGCTGGCAACCCTGCTGGCTGCTGCATGATTTGAAAAGCTTAGCTCCAGAAATTTTCCAAAAGACAAACCCCATGCGGCATCAGACATTATTACTCTTCGAGTGGCTGGAGGGAAGCCACTGGTTCGAGGACATTGTAAGCACCGGTGCCACATCCAGATTTTACCTTCCTTTTCCCCTGGTAGAAGAAACTCCGAAAGTTTCTTAACAGATATTGTGAGGCTCCCTTGTCTATGAGTATAACAATGCACATGTGCTTCGGATGGCATACCACATGAACAACAATGATAACTCTGGTAATAAAGCAAAAAGCTTAGTTGCAACTTTTCTTATGCAACCAACAAGAGTTAATTATTACTATATAGTATATATACACACACACAAACATAAAGAGCCTCTAGCAAGAAAAGAGATGTAACATGGGTTAAAAAGGCAAATGATTTAAGAAAGAACGGATTACCTGATCAAACAAGTGATCGCGTAAAAAACGTCCCAAAGGTTTATCAAAGTTCCCATAGTATTTAATTCGAAAAAGATGGGATCGCTCACACACAGTTCCTTTCCAAACGCAGCGTGTTGATAAGGAGACCAAAATGCTTTGATGGTCAGGAGGAGAGGGAGGAAACACTTCCTTGAAAGGTCCCACCGCCTCATTGTAATTGTTTTTATTTTGTTTGATAGATGCCAGCTTAAGAGTTCCTTGGTGATTTGCAACCAATGCATTGCTATCTACATGACTAGAGTCGTTACCTTGTCCAATATGCCCTGAGGTGTTGTCAAAAGCATCAGAAACTAAGCTAAAATTCACCACAGATTGCCCAGTGTTAGATATGTTACCCTGAGATGGATTTTCAGGACCCAAAGTATTCGTATCCGTCGAGACACCAACAGGGAAAAGTTGATTATTGGAGCAAGCTGAGTTATTTTGTTCCAAAGGGGACAAAGAAGCGGTAGATTCTGTAGGCCTGGGAGAATGTTGAGGAGCTACACGGCAATAGGACTCCTCTGCTTCCAATTTCAAAAGTGGGTTACAGTTGCTAGATAAGACCTCCTGTAAAATGGTGCCTTTGTTGGATTTCTCTGTTTCACTGGCAACTTCAGTACCCAGATGTTTTGCAGAAGCTGGGATACTATATCCAGCTACGATGGAAATGGACTTGTCAATACTTGATGGCTTATCAGGTAATGCAACATTTATCGGAGACCTCAGAGGGAGTTCTGGAATTGTAGCACCTTCATCGGCCAGAAATGATGTCTCCAAAGCCAAGTGATAAGCTGCAAAAACTCCATATTGAACAACATGTTTCACCTTCTTTAACTCATCCCCGCTAGCACCTTTAAGCAAAATCTGAAATGAGGTCAAACAATACATCCATTTCAAAACTTTAGATTACCAATATATTGCAAAGATCGGTGACAAGATAAGACCACACAGTGTATGGGTTCCCAAGAACATCCCAACTTTGACTCCACAACCAACAATCTTATTTACCTGAGCAATTTATTTCCGTAGTCTACACTGGGAAATTTAAAATAACCAAGAGACTACTTTGAAGAGAGAGCTCAGGAATATATATATATATATGTACCACAATTGGTACTTGCCCATCAAGTATAGTACATCCAAAATTACCAAATTATTAATCGAATTATTGATGTTTTAGCCGCAAAAAAAAAGGTCAAAAGAAAAAGAACTTAAATGTGTTCTTTTGTCATGTGAATGTAATGCAGGACTTACCGTACAACCCAACGGTTTTGGGCACCCCTCGAAGAACATTAGATTCTTTGTTAGCTTCTTCCCACCTTGCCCCACACCGCCATGCTCTTCAAGTAATTTCTCTACACGGAACATATCACAATGGCCCAGTTTTGGTGATGTGAGATGATCAATGGAAGAAACTATCTGTGCCCCTGTGCACCGGGATATGCGCTCTAAAAGTGGCCTCTTAATGTTCAGAACAAGGGATATGTTTTTCGCAAGAAGGTACTCTTGGGCATACCGAGACACTGACTTCTCTACCAAAAGAATGTCAGGGTGGTGAGCATCAATCTTAGCAACCGCCATCTTCAAATGGTCCATTTCCTGATTAAGAAAGTGGGGGTTACAAAGATCACGAGAACTAGACACCCCAACAAAAGACTTTACTGAAGAATAGGAATATTTTCATAATTACATTCCTCATGGAAGCCACAAAGATATTATATTTAGCTAAACAAAATGACCTAAAGACAAGGAGGAGGTAACAAGTAAAACCTGCTGCAACAAAGTATCAAAACTGGACAAGAGGTTAGAAACACGTTGATACTCCAAAGCTCCTCCAAGAATAAGAAAACGTGGTTTATTTATCCTTGTTGTCATGCGCCGATGAGCGACGTTTTTCTTACATACGACTCCTTTGACCACCATACTAGAAAAATGAAATATAATCAGCATAACAAAAGTAGGTAGATAGAAAAAGAACATGTAAACATAATCAAGCCTTCCGCCACTATACGGATTTTATCAGTTGGCAATACCACTTCCATTCACCATACCAACATCCAATTTCATCAAATTACAAATAAAGAGTCTAAGTAGTGAAGGACTAGGGTATAGGGGTCACCATTATTAACCAGGTCCAGATATAGGACAATAGTCACCGTCCATGGCCTGAAAATATAAGCAATGTGTGCAGTTGAAGTGAATGCAACTTTGCAAAATTACCTCTCACTGCGACGGCCACACGCTATGCATTTAACCTTCACATATCCCCCAGGATCCATCCCTCCGCTTTTGCTCATATCTGGCTTAAGAAGAGTGGCCGCTTCCCATGATAAAGATGTCACTATCTCCAACCAACTCTCTTTGTCATCATCATCACCTACAGGTAGGTTTTCAACCTGCAAAAGCTGAGCTACCAATGCTCTAAAATGCCCCTCCACCACATTCTTCATGGCATTTCGGTGCTCCTCACTTGTCTTCTCCCTACTACGGTACTCCCCACTTCCAAAGCTGTTTGAAGAGCGTAAATACCCCCATTCTCCTGTAGCACCACTCTCCTCCTCATCATCATCTAATAAGACAGCTTCTCTGTCATCCTCTTCGTCCTCCGGCTCTGGAGGGATCCAAAGGAGTCCGTTGTCCTCAAAATCTACAGGCTCAGCATTTGCACTCTCCATATGATATGAAGGAGCTTCACATTCATCACGCTTATCCTGTTCATCATCTTTCTCAACTTTTTCAGTTTCCACTACACCTTGTCCATCATTATTCTCAGGTACGGCTGGGCAACTCAAATTTTTATCATCAATGTTATCCTCGTTAGGATGCCCATTATGTGGTCTATAGACCTGATCAATCTCATCAGCACTAATTGCACCATAGTAACCATCTGCTTGGGAGAAATGCCTTGTTTCTGAATCTAAATGATAAAGACCATAATCATCATCCTCATCATCGCTCCTGAAGCAGTGAATAAGCAAGAAATCAACCACAGACTGCAACATAGAAGCATCAAAACATCGGAAGATGAAATGAGTTATTTAAACTAAATTACCTAAATATGATAGACGAACTTACCATCAAAAGTCTAAATTTCGTGGCAAGGTAGAATAAGCATGAAAAGGAGAAGCAACATCTCAAACAAGATAAACCAAACAGGCAAAGTTGTCAAATAAGAGGTTTCAACAGATAAAATTTGCACTCTTCTCACACCTTCGTCTTGTGTCTAACTCTATTCTTGGATAGAAGTCAAATGTAACACCAGCATAATTTATAAGAAACCATGTGAGAACTATAAATATGATGCTTTCACACACCATTCTTTGTATGATTGAAAGAGGAATGACATGACCTACCTATTACTGCAAAAGCTGTATTGCTTGGGCAGTGAATCCTCCATGACTGCATTAAGATTAGCATTCCTCTGAGATGCGTTCCCTTCCTGAACTGTAACCGAATCCATTTGAACAGATTGATGAGGGCTAAAACTAGAACTAGATGGAACATGCTGGTAAGGACCAGTCGAGTAAGGTGTTGAACCAACAGTGCTGCTACCACTTTGGCAGGTGCTGCTGGATTTTGTGCTGGCCAAGCTTGTTGCTGATGGCGATGGACTAAGCCCAGGGCTGGTACCACTCGGCTGTGCACCAGCCCCATCGTCAACAATTGCTATCCCCTGCTCCCATTGCTTGTAGCAGTAACTACAGACCCTGATCCTCTCACCATCTTCACGTCCAGTCCTGGGACTCCTGGGCTCATTCGACAAAGTGGGAATAGAGTTTGCCGTACATTTGGCGCAGAAAACTCGTCCACAAAGTCGACAGTGATGCCTTCGGTTAAATACTGTGAACTGAGAATCACACTCATAGCACACCCTACAGCTCTGATCGGGCATCCAAAAGTCCCTGGAAACATTCGCCGGCTCGGACCTCCGAGGGATCCAGAACCTCACCATATCAACAAGCTCAGACAGTTTGTAATCTGGGGTGCCCATCGAAAACAATCCCGCCCAATCCCGCTCATCATGAATGGGTCATTGGCCACTTCGTGGAAGAAATCCCCTCCACAAATTACCTCAAGGACCTAGCATTTATCAAAACCACAAAAGTGGACATCAACAGATTAAGAAACCCAACAAATCCAAAACCATTTCTGAACTCGAAGAATCAAACAACTGAAAAATTACCCAGAACGCATTGGACTTCAATTTTACCGTAGAAACACCATCAAAATTCATTAAAAAAAACCATGAGATTCAATTCAGAGCTTACAGAGTTGATATGCATAAAATTTCATCATGCACAACAAAATTCATACCCTAAAAAAAACCATTTAACTGAGCTGCTATTGAAATCTATGCAGGAATGATTATTGAAATATATAAAACAGAACTTACAAATCGAAAAATACCTGATAACTGAATCTTGAAGTCGAGAATTCCCGAACCAAACACCCAACCAAGATTCAGCAATTTTCCGCGGCAAATATCAGCCACTAGAGTGAAATTCAGTATCGGAGTAGTTCGTAGAGTGGGTTTAATCCCAAATTCACTGAAACATGCACAGGGGAAAAAATTCCCTAGAATTTTATCAGAAAACTTCAATTAAGTCGCTATCGAATGAATTGAAAAAAAAAATTGAAACGAAATCAAAAGGAGAAAAAGAAAAAAAGTTTCTACACAAGTGACGAAAGCAGAATTGAAAAATGAAAGCGAAGCAAAAAAAAAAAAAGAAACCCTAGAAAATCAACAGACGCACAGAATCTTCATTGGACCCCACCAAACTTTCCCGCGACTCATCTGGTCTCATTTCAGAAAATCAAAAGCACAGCCGCGCAAGAATCAGAGATCACCTCCACACTCCATACGTTTATTCGAAATAAAATAAAATAATAAAACGGGTAGTTTACTTGCGTATACATATATACATGCCATAAATGTATGTGTGTGGCTATATGTATATGTATGCATATGTGTATGCATGTGTGATATATATATTATTATATGCTATATAAATCAGAAAAATATATATATTATATAAACCACCAAAAAAAAAAAGTAAAAAGAGGATAAAGAAAAATGATAAAGCACCTGTAAGACTTCACTAGAAATCTGGTAATTTGCGGTCTGCTTGTATTGTTGAATATTAATTAACTCAGAAATAAGTAAAAAAAATTATTAGAATTTGTATTAAGTAAAAAAAATGTTCTAAGCAACTTTAATGGAGATTTCGCATATAATGAAAACTTGTATTGTTGAATATTCAACTTGGAAATAAGTACAAAGCTTGTAATTCTACCAAAAAAGTGAAAAACTTTGTCACAATTTTTATGTGTGTATATAAGGTTTGTTTGAAAAATCAACTAGTATTTGAAATAAAACTTAAATATTATATTACGTGAAAGTTTTATTATATAATAAATTTTTATAACACATAAAATTTTACACTATAATAAATTAAGGGGGTGTTTGGTAGTGGTGAGAACCACTCAGTTCTCACCACAATTTTAGTTATGAACAATGTAAAGCTCTCACATGCTACAGTAACAATAAAAAAATATGCTACCGTATAAAACTCTCACATGCTACAGTAAAAATAGTTACCACCACTGGTTCTCACCACCTTTCAAAACACGCTATAAACTTATATTTTTAACGTACTTATCAAACCAATAAAAATCTTCTAAGCTACTTCAATGGAAATTTCACGTATACTTTTATTTGAGCTAATTAAAATAATAAAAATAAAAAAGATTTTTTTTTTCGAGATTTTTACTTGTTAACTTTTATTTTTCGAAATTTGTGTACTTAAATAAGTATCTTCTGCACTACTTATGGAAATTTCACATTTTTTGAGGGGAAAAATGAATTCTTTTTTCCATAAAAAATGAATTCTTCTTCTTTTTTTAGAATAAATAAATTCTTCTTTCTTCGTATTTTTGTTGTAAAAACACAGAAATTTTACTTGTTTAGCGCCACGTAGAAAAAAGGTTTCTTTACTTTTTGTGGAGAAAAAGGTTCTTTGTGGGGACCACATGAATGCATGCCTCGTGATAATTTGTAATTATGATTTTATTTTTAAAAAAATTATGATTTTCTGAAAATTGTACGTTTCCATTTTTTTTTTTTCATGTCAAGGTTTTCTCTTTTTAAGAAATTCATAATTCCATATGCCCAATCAACTCTCAACTTCCAAGCTACATTTTGTTATTATTAAAAAAATACACATTATTTTTATTGTGACTTGTGAATTTTTTTTTCTCTGAGATAAAGAACAAAACTAAACCATTTATTTTAGATAAATCATAAATCAAACCAATTGTTAATGGGTTTGGTGATTTTTAAACTAAAGTAAACTTTTTAAAATGTCAAATCCAATCCAATTGGTTTTTGTGATAACTTTGAATCAATATATAACCTTTTCTTAACCATAATTAAAATCAACATTTTAATATGATAAACAATTCTTTTATATTTAATCATTTATTTTTAAAATAAAGATTATTAAATTTTGGAGTATGTTTGTTTTTTAAAAAATATATAATAGAATAATTGATTATATTTTTTTAAAATATATATAAAATCTAAAATACATGTAAATAAAATTTGTCTTTTTGTAGAATAATCACAAACCAAACCAATTTAATTGGTTTTTTTTTTTAATTCCAAACCAAACTAAACATATTGTTAATTGGTTTGGTTTTGGTTTTATTTTGGTTTGGTTTTGTTTGATTTGATTTGATCAGTTTATTGCCTCTCATCGCTTGCCAAACATTTTTTTTGAACATGAGGTATGAAATTGAAACTCTTAACTATAGTATTAAAATTAAAGGTATAGATTTATATATTACAAAGCTATGCCTACAACTGTTGTTGTCAAAAAAATTATAAAAAAAAACTTATGACCTGGTTTACAGGTTTGAACCAAAATTTGAATAAAAGTTTAAAATTGTCTATTTTTCATAACAGAAAATAATTTGTAATAAAATAGGTTATTTACGAACCAAGCAAGGGCTCAAATACCAAAATTATACAAAATAAATTTATGATAGACTTTTTTTTTAATGCCATTGCATTTTCCTTCATGCAAAAAGTGTGCCAAATATTGTGAAGTCCTGCTTTTTTATCAATAAATTGCATTTAATACTCAGATCCATGCATTTTTTACGTAAAAAGTATACAAAATAGCCTCAAAAAGAAAAAAAAGAATAAAAAAATTAAAAAAAAAAACAGAAAAATGTAAATAACCGGCCCAAAATTTTTTATTCCCATTGCTCACATTTAGAATTTTTCAACTTTTTTCCCTTCTTCAAGGTTATTTTGGATATTTTTGAGATCAAAATTAAGTATTGACTAGAAGGAAAAAAAAAAACCCAGTGTATAAAATAGTTAATAATCTTCCGTAATATTAAGAGTACAACTTTTATCTTAATTTTTTAATAAATATTAATTGTTGAGTTGTTATTTTTATATTTTTATATTTTATTATTAGGTGTTTAAAATATTATGGCATCAATTAGTGTTAATATTAATATCTCTAAAATCTGAGGGTTATCGTCTGTAAAACTATCAATTCCTTTAAAATATCTCAATTCTTACGTTCTTTTAGATTACTTAATGTTATAAAATTAAACAAGATGCCAAATTCAAAATTCACTTCTTCACCACAATTTCTAACATTATCTAAGGGCTATTCTGTTTAATTTGGACCAAATAACTCTCTAGGGTGGAATTTTTAAAGGGATTAGCTTTTGTAATTTTTAAAATTACAATATTAAATAGTGTACTTTATTTGAAATTGCGGAAAGATTTTGTAATTTTTCCATAAAAAATGCAAACTTTTTTTCCCCACACAAAAAGAGGGGAAAAAGTATTCATCAAATATAATATGAAAATATTTGAAAACCTTTTAAAAATAAAAAGATAGTCATTATTCACTTTTTTTATATAGGTGACAATGTGGTTTTTAAAGAAACTCAGCAAAAATGTGGTTTTAAAGTATATGGATTTTAATAATAGAGAAGGTAATTATCATTTACTTGAAACAAAAGAATCATCATTTCGTATTATTGCATTTGTGGGTGAAATTTATAAAAATAACATAATGAAAATTTCATGCACTGATCATAAATACTGTAACTTCTTTTTTTTCCCCTCGAGCATTGTTCTAAATACATGTTATTCGAAGACAAAAAAATGTCATAATCTAAAGTATAGGAATGAGGAAAACAAATAAAAGAAAACAAATTTGCAATGGCTTTTTATCGTCAGAGAAAGTTGAAAATGGCTTCACAAAAGTATTAGGAGCTTCTTGTTTAAGATTTGCTCCTCAGGTGTAGCTATCCTCTCAAGAGTCATGACTGGATAAGGAAGCCAGCTAGCAAAGTACGTAATAGCTGTGAACTATCTTTGCAAGAAAATAATAATAATAATAATGCGAATCTTAATTGTATTATATTATTAAAAAGAAAAAAGAAAAGAAAAGGAGAGCAGCCCAACTTTGTGTATTATTAAAAAAGAAAGAAAGAAAGATATCTCAACTTTATGATGTATTGGATAAAACCAAGACCATCTACGAGTATGCATGACAACAAAAGTCAAATTTTGAGACTTAAGGGTTGAAAATAATATCAATTGTGACGAGCAAATTTGGGGCTAATTGATTGTAAGTCCTTCACTTTAATTAAGTGTGGCATTTTTTCACCACTTGTATAAAATAAATAAATAAATAAATAAAACCAATTGTCTTCATTGCATGCAACATACGATATGCCATGATAAAAAATTCAACACCAACATGAAAGAATGTTTAACATAGACCTTTTTACATAAAATAACACATCAAAAGGGAAGATAAATTTGAAAGAAAAAGAAATGGAAAAAAAATCTACTAACCTAGTAAATTTAGCATACTAGTCCTAGAGACATAAAAAAGGGTAAACATGAATTCATATTTTTGGCTTAAATTCTTTGAAAGTGGGAGAAATGTTGTGCCCATCTTCTGCTGGTTTAGCAGCCACAACACATTTGTTGTTAACCATGATGTTGTTTCTGTGTTGCCATTGGAGGACATATGACGAATGCCATTTCTCTTCCGGTCGTCGGCAAGCGGTGCTGATAATGACGACGGTGATGATGAGGATGATGATTCCTTTTCCTTTCCGGTCGATATGGAAGAAGCAAGGCCAACAGGCATGAGGCAAAGACCTTTGGTTTGGAGATGTTGCATGGCTTTTGTGACATTGGATTCCATCAGCTTCACAAGCTCTCTCTCAAAGGCGATTTCGTCAGAAGGGAAAGCAATGTCGGCTACTTGACCGGATGATGGGGAGAGTAACATTCCATTACCATCCTAACATTGTAAAACAGAATCATCGCATATGCAGGAACTATTAAAGAAAGGAGAGGAAAAAAAGTTCCCTTAATGTTACAAGGTAAATGTAAGTGTTCTAGTCTATCTACGTAAACCTTGTTTGTTTTATAGGTTTAAGTTACGGTTCGAATCATTTTATTATAATATTTTCTCTCACAAAATTTTAAATTTCTATTTAAACCTGTAAACCAAACGAGCAAATAGTCATGTCATCCTTTTGGAGAGATTTTAATTAGATTTAGTTCACTAAAAGGAGGCTGTATTATTTAAATCAACAGCGTCAGCTGCTCCAAGTCTGTTTGTGCTAAGAACCTGCCAAAATTTTCCATTATGAACATCAAGATCTTTAAAATAATGAATATTTCTTTTTTTATACCCTTCAAAATGAGGTTATAAAAGAATGACAATGTTATAATAAGACCTTCTAAAAGTCTTATCAATGAGAACTTTTTTTAACCATAAGAATAATATCTGACAGTTAAAATTAAACAAACTCACTAATAGTTAAATGAATTCAAATACATCAAATTAATTAAAGTACAAAAACTAACAAAAAAAAAAAGAGCAAAACAAAGAAAAAAAGAAGAAGAAGATCTGCCATCGGAGGGCCGGCGATGGAGATGGAGGCGATCCACCCTTGAGGTCACGACAGAGATGGAGGTTGCCACCATCGTGCGCCTGTTGTGACCATCGACCACGGTGGGTCTGTTGCAGCCTCAATGACCATAGTGGAAACAACCCACCCAAGGTTGCAAACTGCTCAAAGATCGCGATTTAGACCCTCACCACAAAGTCCTATTGCTACTCGCTGGTATCTGCTACTACAAATTATTGTCTAGGGTTCCACTGGTACTCCCCTCTAATCCGAATCACAGACTTCGAGCTCCCATCATCACAATTTCACCTCACCGATGCAACGCGACCGTCGTAGAGTCTCTTCCCTACTTGCCACCCCTTTCGCCTCCTGCCATCAATCATGCTCACCTCCAAGTCGTCGTCGACACAATGCCCCCACCCCTAGTCGTTGCCAAAGGTCGGGACAAATCAAATATCCTAAACTACTCAGATCTTCTCTTTTGCAGCTTGCTTCACAGTCTCCATCGTCGCTGCCACAGGCGTTGCCGCATTTTATATCCACCCTCGTGAATCCGTCATGGTCACGACCTTTTCTCGAGAACTCGTCACCAAGGTCGAGAAGGTCCATCAACAAGGTCGCAACCACCATTGGTCGTGCTAGTGGCAATTGATTTTAAGAGACGGATGGCAGTGACACTCGAATGGCAAACCTGACCGATTTCTAGTTTTCGTTTTGTTTTTTTTTTCCTTTTATTTTTTTTGTTAATTATATGGTTTTTTATTTTAACATTATTTTTTATTATACATGGACACCCTATTGTTATTTGGTGGACTTGAGTTTTTTAAACCGTTGGATTAAATCAAGTGACAACAAAAAGTGGTTCTCATAAATAAGACATTCTAGGAGGGTCTCCCTATAATCTATTCCATAAAAGAATCATACCTTGCATTTAAATTCTTTTATACTTTTTTCTGAAAACAAAAAAATGTTGTGTTACTTTTGCATTCAAATTTTGAATATATGCTCAATTATGGGTCAATCGGCAGTCTTGACCACGGAAAGACCTAACACTCTTAAAGAGAAAAGAAAAAAGAAAAAGGAACAAGAAAAGATTAAAAATAAAAAATGTAAAGAATATTTAGGCCTTGATATGGACAAAATCAAATTTTAACAAGAAAAGTGCAAGGATTTAACTAAAGTTTGAAGTGTAAAGGTATAAATCGGATACAATCAAACGTATGGATATGAAAAAACCGGAGGCAAAAGTGGTCCAAAATTTTCAAACAATGGCGAGCTCCACTTTTTCTAATTAAAAACAAAAACCAAAGATCATATTTGTTTTCGTAGCATCCTTGAATATTTTATTTACAAGTACTTTTGACACACCTTCACTTGAATCTGGAGAAATTTTGGGTATGTTTGTTTCATGCATTTTTTGAACTCAATAGACTCAAATTTAGATTTGAGTATCAAGAATTCTTCAGATACGTGTTTTTTTCCCCCAAAATATGAATTATTTGAGTATCAAGAATCTAAGGATGCGTTTATTTTGTGGTTCGAATCACGGTTCGAATCATTTTGCACAGTATTTTCTCTCACAAAAATTTAAATCTTTATTCAAACACTCTATTCAAATACTCGAACCAAACGGGCTCAGATATCTTTGCTATAGTAAAAACTAAAATTTTCTCTCTTGTATTTGAGAAAAAAAATTATAACTTCTTCATTTGATATCCAATTGAGATGATTCTTTTTTCACTGTATTTCTAATAAAGAGAGGAATAAATAAAGATCCATATTCTATTTTTTTAAGATCATTAACATTAAGATTTTATTAGATTTATTAATAAATAAAAAAATATCTTCACTACCTCTCCAAACACAAATTTCAATTTTATTGCATACTCAGATTAAAACTTAAATGCACATCCAAAACGTCAATTCGAATAATAATTCAAATCACTAACTCAAATCTTAATTCAAATCACACTAACTCAGATTAAATTACTAATTTGAATCCATTCATATACTCAATGATCTCATCAAGCATGGATGCCTTGTCAGTCTACAAAAGCAAAGATGATACATAATAGTCAAATTTGTATATAATTGATATGTAACATGAAAATACATGTAATAGGTTGCGAGCTAACACAAAGAAAGGCATACCTTGTTTGGATTTGGTAGAAGCTCTTGTAGGCTTTTCATACGGTCAGCAATTTTTTCTTTCCGAAGTTGCAAATGAAGATTAAAAAGAAAAGCGTCAAAACCCCATGAAATTATCAACATACTAATTTCCTTTTGAAAAAGTAAACTTTAAAAAATTTTGGCAGTTTACTTAAGTTGTTTGACACAACTAACCCTTTTGGCAATAATGTAGCGATCGGTGGCTTAGCCTCGCCGCGCCCTGACACGAGGCTTTCTGGTGCCATTAGATTCAGGAGGAGTAGTTGATGTAGTCTATAATAAAAAAAACACAAGCCTTCTTTAGAATGCTTGATAGGATTTCCTACTCTCATTTTTTAACAACTAATTACCAATAAACATTTAAGACTTCATGTCGATGAAGGAAAATTTAGCTATGATAATCGTTTTGTACCTTCTAGCGTGTCATGTGAGTTTAGTAGTTATTTGTTATCGTCTTGTGGAATTATAAATACTATTGATTTCACAGTTGTTTCCCTCTCCTATTTTTGTGCTTTTTCCCTTAGCTATGGATTTGGCTTGATTTTCCAAATTCCACTACATTACTTCACAAGTTTTTATTTTATTTATTTATTTTTTTTAAGGATGACATTTACCATAAACAAGATAAAGTGTGAGAATAATAAGCGCCTGTGATAAAGACTTTAATCCAGCCATTGTCCTTGTCATCTGGGGACTAGACGCAAAAGAAGATGAAGAATAATTTGGCAGGCAATATGTACCCTGTGTTTCATATTCAACAAAAAATGTAATAACATATTATATACATACACAAATATAATCACAGGTATAGATGGTTTTGTTGAACTTGAACTACATTCAATAAAGAGCTAATATTACCTTTGAAGAGAGTGAAGCAGACAAGTCACTTGAATGGCTTTCCATTGCATAGAAATCATGTTCAACATATTCTCCTTCTTGGAGACCAAAACCTACAATTCTATCTTGCCCCACCATGCCAGGAGACAAGGAAGAAGCACCCTCAAAAGGAGGTGGAAGAGAACTCAAATACGGGATCGGAGAAAGGGTTTGAAAATCTGCTTGGAAACTCGGAAAATTAGATGGCTCAAGAGCATTGTTGCGTTGCATATGTCCAAGTCCAACCTCTGGGGAGGGAAGAGAAGAGCTCGAAATATCGCCATTCACGGGAATAATAGGCATATGATCATATTGGCAATCTGCAAGGTTTGTAACTCCTGAAAAGAAGTTGTTTTGATCATCTTCTTGTACTTGAGCCTCTCCTGAATGCAAGCCAGAGTTGATGCCAAAATCGGATTCCAAACCTAGAACAACCGACCAAGCATCTTGAGCGGCTAAACTCTCAGTACTGCCATTTGAATTGTTTGAATTGATCATATCATCTTCATTGATTCCAACTGAGCTGAGAAACAATCCGTTTGGTTGACCGGATTCGCCACGAAAATCAGACGATCTTTGCTTGAGATCTATATCTGACAATGTTGGAGAGTAGAAGAAGTGATCCAAATATTCATAATCATTCATTTTCTAGATGATTTAGTGGACAAGTTTCAAACTCCGTAGAGTAACACAGAAATCTATAAGATGAAATTTTGCTGATATTCTCCTTGAGTACACCTATAGATTGCCAAAAATAAAAAATAAAATAAAATAGAGACATAATTAGCTAAATAATATTAATCATATTTCAAATGCTTAACATAACATGAAGGTAGAATAACATAACCATCTTCTACACATATTTCAACACCCATTTCAAGTTTCAAACTCTTCGCTTTCCAAATGCTAAACACATATATATAGCTATAATAATAATAGGACTAATAAAATTGTAAATTATTGAAAAATGTATGGCAAAGAAAAAAAAAAGGTGATTGGTTATCAGAATGATTCCACAAGCAGTGTTGACGCAAGGATGATGGAATTCAAACGCTGGCCAGAATGTGATTATAATTATAATCACTTCAAAATATGACTGACACAGGAAATTTAAATTGAATAACTAGATAAATATTATTATATTTAATAAGAATAAGCCATGAAAGACTTGTAATTTGATGGTAACAATTTATATTTAAGAAATACCAACATAAAAGAAACTAATGAGAGCCGGTTAACAACAAAAACCATAAAAAATATATATATGCGTTTCAAATTTAAAATTCGTACATATATTCAATCATACTTAGGGCCCGTTTGTTTCGATACTAAAATCACGGTTCGAATCATTTTGTTACAGTATTTTCTCTCACAAAAATTTAAATCTTCATTCAAATATTTAGTGACCATGGAAAAAGAAAAAACGAATAAGGAAAAAAAAAACAGTGAACATCTACCATGAAAACTTCTTAATAAACACAATTCATTGTGATTAAACGAGTGAATAATTGAGATTGAGTTAGCAGTGCAAGGAATAAGCCAAAAGAGGGCATTAATTAAACTCAACTGAAAAATTTGAGCATCAAAAAAAGTGGCTGAAAAACTCCTTAAAAAAAAAAAAGAAAGGCTGAAAAAGAGCTGCTTCAAGCCACTCAATGGAGGCTCAACGGTTAGATTAGGCCTTCTCATCATTAGGAAGCCCCTCTAAGTTTCCATATAAGTCTCAATCGGTTGAAATGAATCCTATATATCAGGCCTCTACTTTTTTTTTTTTTTTTTTTTAGGCCTCTACTTAGATACTTAACTTTTTTTAATCATTATTTTTTTATGGATTTTTATTATTTTGGTATATGTGTTCTCACATAAAAAGAAATCTTCTGGATTTCAAAAATATTGTTTTGGCATATAAAATGTTCAACTTATAAAACTAGTTTTTTTTTTTTTAAAAAGTAATGAATGTCGGATGTTTTCCTCGTAGTGACAAGGTTGAACACGAATTTATACATATTTATTTGTTGCCACTTGGCCTAAATCCTAATCTTAAATTAATGTAATCTACTGAAAGTGACAAAAAGTCCATTTCAACAAAAAATAAGAAACAAAAAAGAAATTTCATAAAAAAATTGTTTTTCCGCTCATATATTTGAAAGCCAATTCTTTTTTTTTTTTTTTTCTGATAGTGTAATTCCAGTGTCATTTAAAAAAAAAAAATTCCAGTGTCATTTATTAACGGTCCCAAAATTTTTATCCTCTCATCTAACTCTTCCGCTAATAAATGATAGCCCGTTAAAATAATTACAAATTCATATATATTAATAAAATAATTACTGATTGATAAATTGTTTATGTAAGGATTTTTTTATATAAAAAATACACGTTTTATTCTGCCATTCACAACTATTGTTCATATTCAGCGTCAATTGCTTAAAAAAATATTTATAATAAATTAGAAGTTATTTTTTAAGGAACATTGAAGGCTATTTATCTACCAAAAAAGTTACATAAGAAACATTAATCAACAAAATTGTTTAGTTAGGTGTTAAAAACATGGTCGATTATACACGTGATACTAACAGAAAGTTTTTTTTTTTTTTTTTTTTTTTATACAAAAACACGGTATGTACATGTGATTATGGCAAAAAAAAAAATAATAATAAAATAACACGTTGTTAAATGAATATTATCTATATTTTGTTCAATTTTTAATACCCACGTGATGAAAAAACTAAAATTGAAACATGCTAATAGATAATAAATGGAGTTCAAGACATTTTAAGAGTCAGAGAGTAAATTGAGATTGACGATATAATTCAAGGACTATTCTTATTTTTTTCTTGAAAATATATCAATTCTATTTTTAGTAGTAGATATTGGTTTTTATCGAAGGCGTTGTTTTTGCCTTGTAGGTGTCTTCTACTATTATGTTTTAGTTTTTAGATTTTAATAACAGATAGAGTCTCTTCACCTGTTGAGATTATGTGTAATCTATCAAATCTGCTTCCCGACGGAGTTTATGTTTCTCTAGGAGGTGTTGATTAGCATTAATGCTATTGAATATTTGACGATACATTCTATACCACCAATCCTTGTTTTCCAACCACACGCCATTCATAGGTTTGAGATCCACATTTATGAATTGAAAATCGTGAATGATCAACTTTGTAATCAGTTGCTAGAATCAATAGGCTCGTTTAATACGAAGTCTTAAACCGTAAACACGTTAAAAAAAGTACATAGGTTAAGAAATATTAAAAACAAGAAATGAGCAATTAGAAATTGCATTGTATATTGTTGAAAATAAAATTAGTCTAATCTTTTCAGTAACAATAATCTCTAGGTGCTCATCAAAAAAAGAAAAAGAAAAAGAAAAAGAAAAAGAAAAAGAAAACAACAATCTCTCTAGGTTCATGTGAGAGATTATATAGAAAACGATAACCACATTACTTGCACTTGGCCTTTGATAAATCATTAATATATCTATTATTTTTGGAAGTACTTTTGCCGCTAACAACGACAGAGAATGTCATCGCCTACAATTCTTACAGTAGTGAGTGGCAACGCCAGATTTACCATAAATATTTCCACAGCTGTAGCAGAAAGCAGATCCACACCTGCAAGCAACAAACATGATACAACATGTACGGATGGGTGTTAAAACAAAGAAATAAGTGTATAAAATTATGTGGTTTGCAGATTGTTAAATAGAAATATAATGCAAATGCGAGTTTGACCATTTTCTTTTCTAAGTTTGTTTTATAGGCATCCACATACATAAAAAAAGAAACTACTTTTTTTCTTTGAAAAAAAGATCATTAGAGTCATCATGTCATCGTTTCCTTCGTTACTTTAAAAGTCTCGAAACCCATCAATGAAACAGAAAAGACCTGATTTAATTTTACTTGAAGGATAGGTACAGTTTTCACTCATTGCCACCACATATCCATTGGTTGTGTAGGGATCTTAAAATGCGGTTGTGGAGTCACGAACCCTAGATGTATCCTGGGAGGAGAAAATAACTAGAAAAGAAAACTTCTGTTTCAATTACTACAAAAAATAAAGTTTTGAGAACGAAGGATATGGAAACAGAAAGATCATCTCTGCGACAAAGTCATTTCAGAAACAACCAGCTGGAATAGCTCAGTTGGCTAGAGCGTGTGGCTGTTAACCACAAGGTCGGAGGTTCAAGCCCTCCTTCTAGCGAATTTATAATAACATATTTCAATAATTTTTATTGTCTTTTGAGCCAACAATTTACTAATAAACTTTCCTTTGGAGTAAGAGGCTGCCTCGCCTTTACATCAGAAAAAATTAATTAATTAGCTAGAAGAGTGGTCCAAGTGTTGAATGTGATCTCTTAAGCGTTCACATTGTGTTAAGGTAACAAAAAATTATCCATAAGGTATTAAATAATGAAGAAAAATGTCAAAAACCATGTTTAAGCTATTACTGCCACATTTTTTTTTTATCAAACTCCCCAGGTAAAATCTCCATAACTAGTGCCATTTCATAAGCCCTTTTAGCAAAAGACATGTAGGCTTCAAATTTGGTTCCCATTCAAGACAATGGCCCGCCTATGTTACTAATACTGATAATCATCAAACTTCCCTCCACAATTATACTTAGTGCATTAAGCTCCCAATTTTTTTTTTTTTTTTTTAAAAAAGCCAAGGGCATACAATGCTCTCATCCTCACAAGTATGGACACAAATGCCACAAAAATTGCTAAGACACATAACAAACAAGCAAACAATTCAAAAAACCTAAATCCCTTTAATAACACTAACAAAACGAAACATTGCAGAAAGATTGATTCTACTCATCAGTTCCGCACCGCAACGAGATACAAGGTAGTTCTCAATGTTGAGAACCGCCTCTGTATCTCTTAGCTCTGCATCGAGCTCGACAGCTTAGAAGAGAATTCTCAACATTGAGAGCCACATGTATGGGACCCTCAATATATCTCGTAAAAGATATATAATTCTCAACATTGAGAACCACCTTTGTGGGGCTCATTATATCTCTTGCGGGGCTAGCTTAACGTGTAGCCCCGCACCCTTTTCCACTGCTAAAAAACAAGAATGACAAAACTAACCTGCATCTCATAAACGAGCAACCGACGGATTTCTCCACATAGAACTTGCAATTGGGACACCGCCTCCATTGCTTTTCCTTGGCAAGATTCATCAACATGATATCCTCCTTCTCCCTCTCGCCGTTGTTCAGCTTCCGAAACTCCTCGCATTCAATCCCCGTATGCCACGGAACTTTACACTCTGCGCAAAACATCCTGTAACAATAAGGGCACTCCGACTGCCTCACGGCCTCTCCCCCATCGTCAATCAACATCACGGAGCAATCCTTGTACGGACAGTAGAACTTTTGGGACCTGAGAATCAAAGCCTCGCACAGAGCAAACCCCCACCGGTCGAAGACCTCTGGCGGGATTATGGAACGACAATGCTCGGGCTCCAACGACCCTCCGCAGCCGGAGACCGGGCAGGTTATGGCGGTGACGTTTTCCTGGAGCCTGGAAGCCACGTACTTGGAAACGCAGTCCGTGCAGTAGGCATGTGAGCAGCCTTTGATGGAGAAGGAGTCATTCGAGGGTTTGGTTTCGAAGCAGATTTCGCAGACGAATGGTGGGTGGTGGTCGTTTTCGGAATTTGATGATTGTCCTGCTTCAAAACTTGTGTTGGTGGGCTTGTCGAAGCAGAGCAGTTCAGATGTTAGATCGATGAAATTGGGGTTATTGGAAGTGAGAGAAGTCATGATCGCAAGACCGAGGTCCCGGTCCTCAACGTACTGCCCGACGAAGATTGGGTTGGACTTATTAGTGCCGAAATTGGGGTGACTGGGAGTGAGAGAAGTCATGATCGCAAGACCAAGGTCCCGATCCTCAACGTACTGCTCGACAGAGATTGGGTTGGACTTGTTAGTGCTGAAATTAGGGTTATTGGAAGTGAGGGAAGCCATGTTCGCGCGATGGAGATCCCGGTCCTCAATGTATTGCTCTACGGAGATTGGATTGAACTTGTTAGTGCCCGATAATCTTTTCTTCTTCCTCTCGTCGTAGTCTTCGGTATCAAGGTCGATGATCTCGTAGACTTCTTGTTGTTGTTGTGGTTTCTCCACTTTGGGTTGTTTTCTTCGTCTGCAGATTCCCTCTGCTTTCACTACTTCTACTACTGGTGTCACATTCATGGTGACGACGATAAGAGAGATCGTTTGTTTGGCGTTGATCACTACCCACGAGAAACTACTTGGCGGCTGAAGGGTTTACTTTTTGCTCGTGTTGGGGTCTTCTTCTCTGATTCCAATTCCAATACATGTTTTCAGAATTGAACTTTGTTTTCTTGTGGTTGGATGGACTCTTGAATTTGATCAGGGATTCGATTGAGTGTTGCCTTAACCGGCAAGCTTTGCGACAGTGGGACCTTTACCCTTTTTTTGTTTTAACATAAAAATAAGGTTATTATTATTTTAATATCACGTGTTTTAAGAAAACTATACTCATTAAAAAAATACTAAAACAATATCTTAAAATTTTTAAAAATATTAATTTAATATTTTAAGTTTGCATTTTTTAACGTAAAAATTTTGTCTAAGATTAAATAAAACTCATTAAAGAAAAGTATATTCTTAAACTTGTTTGTTTTTTTTTAGCATTTTTTGAATTTATTTTCTTACATAGTTTTTATAAAATAATTTGAGGTTTATTAATAAAAAAATAAGTTAAAAATTTTACATCATAAAACACAAACTCAGATACCAAAATAATATTTTCAAAAACTAGTTAATATTTTAATTTTTTAAAAACAACAAAATATAAATACGATGTTTACTTAGAATACATAGTATTAAAATATAAAAAACCTATAAAAATATGCATATAATATTATTTATATATTAATAAATTGATTCACATGATAATGCTTCAAAATATAAAATAATAAATACATATTTATTTTTTATCCGTTTTATATATATATATTTTTTATTTTGACGTGGTTTTGATTTTATTTTAGGTCTTGTCACATGAGGACCTGATTAATTATAGGGAAAAAGCCACATTTACAAAACCCTATTTTTCTGCCAATCACATAATGCCACTTTTTTCCCGACTTCTCCCATTCGAATTCACTAGTCTTGGTCACGGTCAATATACAATCATCGAACTTTCGCCCTTTTTCATTTTCAGACCCCACAAGCAATAGGACCTCTCCACAGGGAGAAAAAGATAGAGAGGAAAGATGTAAATATGCCCCATTTTTTAACGAAAGAAAACTAAGGATTATTTTCCTATTTATCCTCTTAATTATATATCATTTATGTTACTTTATCCTATAATTTTTAAAATATATCATTTAATTTCCTTAAATTTTGTTTCATTAGCAAGTATCTCTATTTTATCCAACTCTATTAGTTTTTAGACAGTTTTTTACAAAATATTTTTTATATTTTTCTCCTAAACTACATTACTTATGTGGTTTTCCCCCCTCTCAAGTATCAAAATATGTTATTATATCCCTTTAATTTTTTTAACAAATAAGCTCCTTTCATCTAAATTCAGCAAATTCAGGATTTATTGAGTAAATCTAGTATTTATATATTCATCAGGTTTGGTAGATCTAAATTTATTTTGGTAATTGTCCATTTACCAGAGGACCTAATCTGGTAACTTAAAAAAATTTGTCCTATAATCAAATATTATGCATCAGGAATTTACGTATTTATTTCATTAATATTGATTATATTTTTATGCAAATACCTATTATATTTTCTATTTACATAATATTTATTAATTTTCTAGAAAATAAACTAATCTTTAATCCATACAATCTTCTTTTACAATTAAAGATGCTATTTACTTACAACTGTAGCAGATGTGCTCTTTCCTTCTAATAAAAATTCAAACTAAGTACCAACAACACGTGAAATTGGAGAGTAAAGAGCCCATTCTTTCTTAAACAAAAATATTTGTTGAAAGAGCTTCCCTTACTGCCGGGTCTAATCCGGCTCGAATTTAAATTAATCGGGTATACTCCCGTTAGAGTTGAGAGACCCTTAGTTATTTGATTATGGAACCTTTTAAATCACATACATCATGCAATCGAATGGTTCAATTTTATTTTATTTTTTCACATTCATGTCAACTCAACCTTTTTTTCCCGCTAAGTTAGCGGTTAACTAAGCAACTAGCGAAGGAAAAATTGAAGCTTGGATAATAATTAGAAAAAAGAAAGAAGAAGAAGAAGAAGCTGTTAAACTAATACTAGGCACCAATTCGAGTAATGCAGACTTTAATACAAGTAACAAATACAACTTCCCAATGTACACAAATGACAATAATATGATTGGACTAATTATTTATTCAAAAAAACAAACGTTATTGGTCTAATATGTACAAATGCGCGTTCAGAGACTGCAATAAAACTAGAATGGATCTGCGTTTTCCCTTCAAACGTATAAATATTAACAAAGATGAATGAACTTGCATTTTGGAAATGTACAATTATAAAACCAAGGACTATAAATCAACATCAGCATCCATGTGGTAGTTGCACCAGAAGAAGATGCTACTATATGCAAGGAGAGCAACTGAAACTAGCACCTTAGACTGGAATATAGACTTTCAAGAGCAGCATATAAGGGCTCAGCGGCCTTTGGCCTTTCCACTGTCCCGAGTAGTATGTCGGTTGTGGTGAGGTAAGGATCACCATAAAAACGTAGGTTAGCATCCATCCTTGTCACGACAATGTTCCCTTCCAACGAGACTCCCACAAACGCACCTGTCAAAAATGGCCATATAGTGTCTACTCTTCAGCTTTCATAAACTCCCAAGATTCAACAAAGGTTTATAACTCGGTCATTGCGTAAAACAAATCGAAATGGTATGAGAAACAACGAATAAATGCAAAGGCGAGGCTTTAATTTGAAATTAAAGACAGAAGAAGGCGAAGCAAAGCACTCCTTGTCTCACAAAATTCATGAAACGGGAAGAAAGACCAATATACCTTTGCTACAACTGTACGTGTAGCACATTCCTGAACCTCTGTCTCCGGCACGAAGATCTGCTTCCACCACTCTTCCAATGAGTCCTGCAGCAGCACTACACCCTGCACCAAGGGAGAAATGCATGCGACTACAAAATGTCTTCACAGCTTCCGAGTTATGAAGAACAATAATAAAGTCCATGAGCTCACCCCCAATCTGATATAAACAATGGCAATAAAAAAAAAAATCAATAACCTCGAGAGAAGCTCTGAAACTTGCTCCAACGTTAAAAGAGTTTATGAACAAATGTTAACAATTTGTTTCTTTCTTCCTTTCAACTTGATGAGCATCAGCTTTAACCAATTACAAGTTTTACCAGAGCACCCCATCCTAAGCCGATAGAGGATATGGCTGATGGTGCAGACCATGATCCATCTGCCCTTCTAGCGATGACCAAACCAGTGCCAACTTTGTAAGCAACCACAACACCAGCTTTGACAACAGTTAGAATTGCCAGGCCTCTGGCTCCTTTTAAAACTGCTGACGGTATGGACCTCTCAGAATTCAGTCTAGAAATCTGCCAATTAAACATGATACTTAAATGTTAAATCATGCACTGTGGTCTCCGCAATGAAAAATCCATTGTCTTAACCCAACCTCAGCTATATAAGAGGCACATAAAGAAGACAAGAAGAGAGAGATATTACAAAGCAAAGGAAAAAAACTAATTAAGCTAGTCCAATTCATCCTATAATAAACCATTTGCTAACAACTCATTTTACGAAAACTTGGATTGAGATGCAGAGCTGGACCTGGCAGTAACTTCTCAGTGTATTGGATGCTTTGTATATCTCATGTTCCATGGACAAACCAACAGGAAGATTCAGCCATCCTCTTGTACACGTCCAATCCATCACATCATGCTTCGCAACTTGTGCAGCATTGCTAACACTGTTTATAAGAATGCTCTGTAAAGGATCAAGCCTATCATAACAAGCATCACAGACCCTCTGAGGATTCCTCTCCCTAAACTGGACGGGCATCAAGCACCTTCCTTTAGAACATGATCTGCAAAAGATACCCCCACAGAACCGACAATGGTGCCTTCCACGAGTAATCGCCGTAAAAGGAGCAGTGCACTGCATGCAAACTGTAGTGGCACTATCAGGAAGCCACTCAGGGGGTTCGGCCTCCAACACCTCTTTGTAAGCACTGTAATTTATTCTACCGGCCTCGAGCAAGGGTGGAGCACTGGGTATGTAAACCGACGAGTGTACGTAGGTGTCTCCATTCTTGCTAGAGCCAAGAAACGAAACATTAGAACTGGGTAACAACTTGTTCGCAGGAACACTTGCAGATTTATTCCGCCCAGTTATAATTGCAAATATCCCATTAAGCACATTCTTCAAGTTCACTTCTGGGGCCATACTTGCGAGCGCAGAATTACCAGCATCCTCACTTGAATCATATCCGTCATCAATAAAATCCTCAGATTCATGTGGAAGTTGGTACAAGAACTCTTGTTTTGATGGCTTCGAAACTGATGGATAAGTGATACGGCCTTCCGTCACGGCCCGTCCGCCATCACTGGAGTCATCATCAAAATGGGATTCAGCGTTCTCTTTTTCTAGCTTAGAAAATGAAGAATATGTAACTCTCCCCTCAAAGCTTGCCATGAATTATAAGCACAAAATAAATGATTAAAATCACCAAGTGATAGACCTGCCACTTGCAATTAATACCTCCCTATTACTATAATTCAGGGTTCATAACAGTTTACTTCACACAAAAAGATATAAACCATTAAAAACCAAATAAAAAAGCTAGAAGGTTTTACAAACAAGACCAAAAAGAGTAGATTCCCAAACCATAATTCACCAATAATCAGGAATTTCATTAAAGAAGAAAAAAAGATCCTGCTATCGCCAAAATCAGGCAAAGCGGCATTTCACCTCCAACAGAAACTCATAATTTTCGATTCACGTGTATTCTCCGCATCTATTTCAGTACCAAAAATCAGTTTTTTTCCTAGTTCACAAATAATTTAATCTACGACACGTAAATACATTATTACAATAAGCTCCAATGGAGTAATCCATAAAACCCAAATGAATTGCTAATACATAGAACTATGGCTGATAAACCAGCGAATTTTCGTATTATTAGGGTTCCGAAAACGCCAGCATAAATCTTAGGAGAGACGAAAACAAGCACAAACAAATTTGAAATTCAAGCAAGAAAATGAACGATTTAAGAATACCTAATCGTCATGCGAGCTGTAGAATTGCCGAATTTGATTTTTAGGGTTTCGAAATCCAACCACGATTTTAGGGTTTCGAAATCCAACCACGAAAACCAGAGCCAATCGATCACCACAAGAAGAAGAAGAAAACTTGGACTGCTTTTTTTCTTTTTTTTTTTGGGTTTTCGTGGTGGCGCGTCCGATGTTTCCCCGACTTTCAAGAAAGGTGATGAGGTACGCAGCGTTGCAGTCCTCAGTCCATGTGGATCTCAACTTATGGAATCTGACTTTTTGGTCCATTAACAAAAAGCTGGGGAACAAATCCAACTTAGGGCCCAGCATTCCGGCCCAATCGATACAACTTTTGTCCTCCTCCTTGGCAACTCGCTCTCCCTCTTTCCGGACAAATTAATAAATATTATTTTTTTGGTATCGTTTATCGATTCTATATTTCTGAAATATATGAAAGTTCGAAATATATAACTTCTAGAGAGTATAAGATATAATTAATCACATGTATTAAGTTAAGATTAAATAAATATATATTATCTAAGGGTATTTTAGTTATTTAGACTAAAAGTTGTATGACTCGAATGAAGGAAAAAAAAAAAAGTGTTAGAACGCAAAATAGTGATTAAAAGTGGTATACTACTTTATTTTCTCCTCTTCTTCGTCACTCCAATTTCCTTTTCCTTTATTTCTATTGCAAACTATTTGGCCAATAATAAATATAAACCCGGTGATGGTGGTATAACTACAAAGACAATTACTATATAATTAAATTCTTAATTCTCTAAACTAGTGAAATTATTAGGGTGTTTAACAATGTCAATTTGAACCAAAGCTTTTAGTTGTTATAGTGTAAAGTTTTCATATGTTATAATTTCAAGAAAAAATAAACTACAGTATAAAGCTCTCACATGCTACTATGATTTTTACCAAAACTAGTTTAAACTACACTTCTTACGCCCTATGCATGTTTGACGTGCATGGGTCTCCAAAAATTATTGATAAAGAGCGTGAACTAATTCCCTTTTCACTCCGCTCTAAATACTTAGATTTTTAACGTTTAAAAGGAGGAGAAGCAGAAGAATAAAGAAAGGTTACAAAGTTACTAATCCTGTCTTGATTAGAATTTAATGCTACCCTTGATCTCGATCTCGCCTAAAGTTGCATGACTCCCCTTCTCGTACTCCTAATTTGGCTAATAATGTTTCATATTGAACACATGATTTTTCCAAATCTATGGGTTGTTTGACTGGAGCCGTTCTAACCAATATAGACTATAAAACTCGCAACAACTACAATAAATTAAAAAAAATCCAACACAAAGCTTCACATGTTATAATTTTCAAATCAATATTTTCCGTTCCACCTACTCTCTCAAACTCCCTACTAATTCATACACGAGTTCACAAGTTCAATACGTCTTTAGATACAAGCAGTGAAGAGTGACATCGTGCTATGGCCAGACACTTATTTTGGTTCAACTATATGAATCTTTTTCGCAAAATTAGAGCATTATCAATCTAAAAGATACAAAGCTAGGCAAAATATATAAAAAATATATAAAGATAAAGATAAAAAAAAATAAAAGATACAATCGATAAAAATTATCCAAGGACTTATACACGAAGCCTTTTTCCTGGTTGTAAATCATCGTCATAATGGCCGCCCTCATCACCGGCCTCCTTTTCCATCTTCTTTCTGGAGAGTATCTTGTTGATCTTGTGAAGCTCATTATTGAGCTTCTGGTCTTTGTTCTGCTTTCGTGTCTTCCGACCATCTTGCATCTTCACACCGAACTGGAATGCAGCCTTCGGCATTGCTTCCTTCTGCTCATTGTACGTGGCCCACTCCTCTTCTGTCTCAAAATCCCACCGGTGAAGCCGACCTTTTGCCTGTAGGACAACGAATTATCAGTTAATACCGGTTAACTAAACCTTTTGCATGCCACACACAAGTGTATTATTGTTGCATAGTAAAAATGCTTCTGTTGGCAAACTAGAATGAACATTAGTTGTCTTGAGATCACTTACCCTTCCTCCCATGTCCATTTTCGACAAGTCATCTTCGTCATCACTATCCACAACCTCACGGTTATACTCCTGATACCCAGGGTAACATTCAGAATAACTTTCAGAGATAAAATTGGGATCCTTTTCCCGAGAATCTCTCTCCCTCAACTGTTTAAGTCTCTGATCATCTCGCTTAAACACGGACCCTAAACCCCGATCCTTCTCTTCTTGGGTCATAAAGCGTGGATCTTGCTGAATGTTGTTTAATCCGGCTTGAACATCGTAAGCCTGCATGTCTTGCTGGAGGTACTGATCCGGATAAGCCATCTGTTCGGCGTATTGGTACTCCTGCCAGTCTCCCTGGTAGGCGCCAGCCAAGGCTTGAGTTTGCATCACATCATAACCATTCTAAACCAAATTACAAAACATAAAAGTCAGCAAACAGATATAGACAACTAATACTAATTCATTCTTGTTCTATGCATCAAAGTTCAAATAAGAATAATGAGACATACTGTTTCCTGCCATTCTTGAGGTAATGCAGACGGTGGGACTGGACCATAAGCAGGTTCTGTAAAATAGGAAACTTTCTCCTTATTTCGAGGAGACTCTTCCATGTCTTCCGAAAGAGGGCTTTGGCTCATGTCTTTACCAGGAACGTCATAGTCCACACCCTCCCCAACAAAGATGTCATCTTCTTCTACTCTAGCAGCAATTGGGCCCTGCTTCTCCCTTGAATTGGTATTATTTTTCCTCGGAGGAGGGGGAGGAGGTGGCAAGGTCTCTCGTTCAGGCTGATTCTTTGCCATCCCACCATCAGGCTTTGAGGGCTTGTCCTCTTCGTCATAGTCATGACCAAGAACGGAAACCTTTCCTATAATTGAAAATGAAAACAAACAAAATATTGTATATATTTGTCACGCAACTAACCAAAAAAGCAATTACAAAAAGGTTATACGATAAAAGTTAAAAGCAGATTGCCCTGTACCAATTTTAACCATTGCAACACTTCACACAATACACATACACAATGTTTTCTTTCATGGACTATAATTCCAAATGTCTGAAAATGTACATCATAGGCTCATAGCTTCAGTTTTACATTAAAAAAAATGGTTTCTGAATTTGAGTATTCATTAGAAACCCTTTTAAATGCAATTACATGGCAACGCCCACAAACTTCTAGCAAGAAGTTGCTCACAGAAATTACCTTTTGGTTCTCTATCCTTCTTCTTCTTTTTCAGAACCTTCCCAGAAGATCCAAGACGTAGATATGACATGATTTTAGCAATCCGATCAAGCACAGAACCATCAACACTGACAGTGACCATTTCCTGCATAAAATATAAGCCACTCAGATTAAACACTCATCACTGAAAAGAAATTGCGCATAGGATCAACAAAGTTAAATCTCATTACCTCAGGCTGTGGACAGTCAGCTTTACTCCTGTGCAGGGTGGTTGGAATGTCATGTGAATATCCGTTTTCCTGATATGACCCCAAGAAAACACACGGAAAAAAATTTCAGCCAATTGGACCTTAAGGATTCCGTTTATGGAGCACCACATGTATTACAGTAAGATTGAATCATCTACGAAAGTCCTGAGGACCATATTAGATTCCATAGTGGAACTTCTATACGAGTTTATGTCATACGTAAAATATCAAATACATAGCAAAAACACAAAAAGAACAAGCAAAAAATTTACCATGTCAAAAATGAATGACATGCGACCTGGAAGGAACATCTCATTTGACTTGATGACAGTCTGAGGCTTCACTATCCATTGATAAACTGACTGAAGCGCAGAAAAGAGACATCAGATGGGCACTTTATGATCTCAAAAATATTAATTGTCCTTTCGTCCACAAAAAATAAAATGAACCTTTGCAGTTGCAGTTCGAAATGACACTCGTTGGTCTTCCTTAGACGGCCTATCAAGGAACAGCAAGAATCTGTCAGTGTTGGCCTCAAAATACAGCTACAAAACTACCTTCTATATGTTTGGAGAGAATATTAGAAACAGAAAACGGAAATACCAATAGAAGGGGAAAAGAAAAAGATTCCTTTTTTTGTTTATCAAAATTATAGAAGGATAAGGAAAATACAACATGGCAATAAGCATGCTAGAACTGGCATTGTCACAATGCACGTGCTAGATTAAAACAAATATACAAATATGACACACTTAAGCCAAATGAAATCAAAGTTTTTTACTTTTGGCCTCCGTACCCACAGAAAAATTCATGTCTACTTAGTCTACAAAACATGGGGAACTGTAAAAAATCCATGGCCTTCAAATATACAACCAGAACACACGAGATACCTAGATTTCCCATCAGCTTCATCTCCGGCTTCTGGTTTCTTGTCAATTTCACTTCGTACTTTGTTGAGTAAAGCATAATCCAAACCTTTGACCAAATGTGTATGTTCCACGTCCCCTGAGCAACATTGTTCCGACAAAAGATATCAGAAGAGGATTTATACTACAACTAAGCACCTCAAAATGTAATATCCAAGCACAACAACCAAAAGGGTACACCAAAAACACATTCATTAGCAACAATTCATCGTATTTTTCAATTGAGCTTAACCTATGTATAGAAATAGAAATACTTCGCCCTAATAGAAATAAAAATACTCAAACGCCAAAGGCAATGCCAAGAAACAAGGAAAACATATCATATCGAACAAGAGGGTCCTGCCTCTTCTGTTAGTTGTGGTGTTTAATGCCGGTATAGGTGTCCCACACATCAAAAGCTAAGATCCTAAAACCAAATGCATTCACAATAACACAAACCTCCGAGATATTTGCTCTTCTCGATGGACAGTTTGTGGGCATCAGCTGACCTGTAAATTCCGACCCAAAATTAAATTCAACACAGAAATTGGTAAAAAAAAAATAAAAAAAATAATAATAATTACAAAAAAAGGACAAATTTCGGGAAAATTCGCACCTTAGGTCGACGGTCCCAGGCGGAGCAACGGCATGAAAAGAACCCAATTCAGTAGCTTCATAATCGGGATTTTGATCCTCCCTACGCTCCTTAGCTCGGTCTCTGTACTTTGGCGCTTCTGGTTGTTCTGCTTTCTCTTCTCTGCCAAATTCATACACAAAGACACAAATATCAACTCTCAAAATACAATTTTCTTCGGCGTTAATCGCGTCTAGAACTCTACAAAATCATAAAATTTTTGCCGCAATAAACTCAAATTTTGGGATGAAAATGAGATATGGTTTCCTGGTGGGAAAAAGATACTGGATTCCATGAATACTCACTTGCGACGAACAACTTTCTCCTTGTAATGTTTCTTCGAAGAAGAAGTCATCGTTGATTGAAGCTAAAATCCGGAAGATAGGTTTTCGGACTGTTGTTCTTGCTCTGTTTTGGGAGGACGATTTGGGCGCAGAGAGGATTGGGAATTTGAGCACAGAATTACGAAACTACACCCGCGTTCATATAAACAAGGCCCAAGGGCCAAATCCCATTTGAGCATAGTGAACTTAGATAACAATAATAATAATAATAATAAAAAAAAAAAAATTATACCAAATAACATGCTTTTTAAATTAAGTAAATAACACAGCTTTAAAAATATTAAAGTTTATAACATTTTCATAATTTTATGTTTTTTAAATATTAAAATTCTTAATTTTACTTCTATTTTTTTGTCTCCTCCAAAAAAAAAAAAAAAAAAAAACCTTAAACGACTTTCTCTCTCCTCTCTCTCATCCTCTTTTCTCTCCAAACCCGGCGGCAACTCCAAAAACCTCTCCCGTCATGACTCCGACGAACTCGAGCAGCTCTGGCGACTAATACAGTGCCTTCGTCCGCGACAGCGCCTCCCTCGCGACTCCTTCTTGCCTTCCCTGCGCAAAAGCTCACACGACTTCTGTGTCTCCGTCCGCGACTTTGATGCCTCCCTCCGTGACTCTAGCGTTCCTCCTCGCGTAACTCTGACAGCTTCTCCTAACTCCCCGCACGACTTTGACAAGCGCGACTCCTGCCACGAACGACTCCCGATGCGACTCCAATGGCTGTTCCAGCAACTTTGCAATTTGGGCCTCGTGGTTTCATGGAGGTTGCGCCTTTGCAGGAGGTCTGATCTCGGAGCGATGGTTCAAGCTTCGACAAGGAAGCCAGATTAGGAAAATCAAAGAGGATAAAGGGTGACGGGCACAAGAGAAGGGAAAGTAAGAAAAACTTGGAGAGAATGGAAGAGGGCGGAAGGAAAATTCATAATTTTTACAATTTTAATTGTTAATAATTAATTTGGGTTTTTTTTTTTTTGTAATTTATCAAGTTAATAAATATGTATTTATGTTTTTTGACCTATTTATTAATTTTGTTTTAAACTTGGGTGGTTAGTTATTATTTCTGTATAATATAGTCTATTTCCCTCCTTTTTCTATAAAAATATTACTTAAAAAAATATTATTATGATAAGTAAATTAAAATATTACAATTATTATTGCATAAATTTGCAGCGTACAAATATTTTAATAACTACTATATATTACCCTAATTTTCGTAAAATATCAAAGCAAAAAAAATCTTACAATATTCTAAAAGGTTGCAATATTTCAATTCTCTGTTATAAACGTACCATGTTGTGTAATTTTTGCAATGAAAAACACAACTTAAGGGGGTCCACATAAAAATAGGAGTACAGCAATGAGTGGCCGACGAACCCCAACATCAACTAAATCAAATCAAAACAAACCAAAACATCTTATTATTTTTTAGAAAATTAAATCAAATAGTATTTTTTTCTTAAAACTTAAAGAAGTAATATGTTTTAATATATTTTAGATAAACAGTATACTTATATCGTAAATATAGTTTATTTACACAATAATAAGATTTATTTATGTTTTTTTACCGTCTTAATTCTAATAATAAGTCCACACGTACCAAAAGGTTAAGATATAAGTTCAATGCTACATGTTAAATAAAAAAGTGTTGCCTTATTTATTTATTTACTTTTATGAAATAGCAAAATTCTACCTTTAATAAAGCATTAGAACTATATCTCTTTACGTGCAGTACGTATAGTTAGAACTGAAACTTTTGAAATAAAAACTATAGCGTATAGAGTTTACATTATAACTCTTTTTTTTCTGTTCATTATAACATATAAAAACTTTATACTGTAGTGACAAAAAATTTTATCCAAAGTTGATTTTGCCAAACAACCTTGAAACACCATTCATGAATCACAATAAACACACATTTGCAATCCTCTCAACAACCCAAATGTAAGTTTCGTAATTAGCTTATAACTGCCATAAACATAATGTAATTTACAAATCTCCACTAAAAGACACATTCCCGCGCTGATAATTCCAATGCGTTCCTTGGAATTAAAAATAGCTCAAACTTCGTCGTTTCTTTGCATGGAGACATTATCAAAATCAAAAAAGACCGTCGTAAATGACATTATATAAGATGTTGTGAGAAGAAAGAAGATACAGTTACTGATCACAAAATGGTCATTTTAATAAGGTATTTGACTAGTAGTGAAAACCATTAGTAGAAATCATCTTTATTATAGCAAG
The DNA here is from genome assembly GCA_025403435.1 of Artocarpus heterophyllus. Classification (NCBI taxonomy): domain Eukaryota; kingdom Viridiplantae; phylum Streptophyta; class Magnoliopsida; order Rosales; family Moraceae; genus Artocarpus; species Artocarpus heterophyllus. The sequence goes on from CM046329.1 coordinate 6,231,840, forward strand.
TAAGAGCTTTACACTGTAATAAGTTTTTTTTCACTGTAACATATGAGAATTTTATATTGTTTATAACTGAGTTTGTGGTTCATAACTTGTTTCTTAGATCACTCAAAGATCATTCTGTTGTCGGTTTCAATCAGCTTATATGGTGCGTTTTTGTATCCCCTTGAAGATAGAACAAGCAGTGCCTTCTTCATATTCGGAGACCCGTTTATTAATCCAGACAACAATAACTACATGAACACCATTCCCAAGAATCGAGTAGGGTATGAGCTGTACGGCCAAAACGGGGTGTTTCCAAAACCCACGGGTCGATTCTCTGATGGACGTATTATTGTGGTTTTTTAGGCAAGTAATATACTTTTATTATTTTTTGGAAAAATATTTTCTAACCTCGAGGGTGAGACTGTAACCTATAGGATGTTTAATACTGCTCTTTTTTTCTTTTGACAAGTCCCACGAGAATTATTTCACATGCCATTAAGGGAGAAAAAAAATCTATATATATATTGGTTTTACATATATTATTTTTATGTGTTTTTTTAATTAGGTTTAATATTCGAAAACATACATGATTGTTAAAGATACCTTGTTGGAGAAAGCAACCCAATTTTTATGTAATTTGTTGTGCAACATTTTTTGTTATTTCATAACGACGTGAAGAAAAAAAAAAACTATATGGTATTGTTTCTTTTTTGTTTCTTTAAAGCATAACATTATAACTAGAAATTGATCAAGTTTTGTTGAATTGTCATAGATTTTTAATCTTATATGCTATGAGTTTAGACAGTTTTTACCATTATTTCTGCTGATAGAGTACCATTCTCTCTCTCTATTAGGAATTTTTTTACTAAAAATCGATGATGACACAGCAGAATATGCAGAGTTCCTAGTTAGTCCCCCCTTTTTACTACTGTCTGCTGAATACACCAAGGGCGTTAACTTCGCTTCGGGTGGTGCCGGTATCCTTTCCCAAGCCAATCAAGGATTAGTAAGGAACTTTTCTTTTAACTGTTTTCACTAAATATGACAGCTGAAAGATTATGTTAAATGTTTTAAATCATAATTAGTTATTATTGATTGCGGTAAATCAAATCCTAATACAATACAAGAAGTCAACACACGTCAATACTGGCTGTAAGTATAGGAATTTGCTACCCTAAACGTCTCCCAAAACTCAAACTAGCTTAAGTTTTATTTGGTGTTTGAGAGAGTAGTTTAAATAATCAGTTTGGGTTTGAGAACTATTACACGTAAAAACTCTATAACACGTGTGAGCTTTCGAGGGTGTTTGGCAGTGGTTTCTACCGCTCAGTTCCCACCACAAACTCAGTTATGAACAGTGTAAAGCTCTCACATGCTAAAGTAATAATAAAAAAAGATGTTATAGTATAAAGCTCTCACATGCTACAGTAAAAGTAATTCCCACCACCCTTTCAAACACCCTATTATACTATTCACACTTTAAACCATTTGTTTGAACTTCTCTTTCAAACATCTTAAATTTTAGCTTTAAATGGAAAATGATTTTTTATGTAACGTGGAATGGCAGAGGGACGTATAAATGAGTAAGGGCACGTGTTCCCACTTACATTTTGAAATTTTAACTCTAATTCTTAATTTTTGTGTAAAATTTTAGTCCTGCCTCAATAATTTCAATAGTGCCTGTCACTTTTGTGAGAGAAATTTTAACTGTACATCAACTCAATAGTTAAAAAAATAATTATATCCGCATACAATAAAAAAATTATCTCTAACCTTTTATTTACCGTGCTTCCATTGAAAATATTTTCTCTACGCAACTGGCAACAAGGTGGCTTGTAAATAAGATACCAAAACTCATTACGGGCCTTTTGTGTATGATTCATAGTAATTTGCTCCCTGTTTTTTTAGGCTGTTGATCTTCAGATGCAATTAAAAAGTTTTGAAGAGGTGCAAAAATCATTGGCAGAGAAGTTGGGAGATGAGGGAGCACAAAAAGTGCTATCAGAGGCAGTTTATTTCATTGGTATTGGAAGCAACGACTACATGGGTGGTTATCTAGGTAATCCAAAGATGCTAACAATATGTTGGTATGGTCATTGGAAACTTGACGCAGGTCATCCAGGTAACGTTATGTTTAAATTGCGGTAGAATATAAAATACTGTATCAATTTAAATTTTATGAGAGAAACAACATAACAAATTTAGTTCGAACTTGTGTTTCCAAACGGGTTTTCAAATTGTGAGATCTTTATCATGTTCTTTTAATTTGTCATGTCTTTGTTTTATCTAGTATGATTTTGATGTATAAAGTGTTTGAAAAAGTGGTTTAAGCGTTAGAATTTAAACCACAAATAATGTAAAACTCATACATACTATAACGTAAACAAAAAATATACCATAATATAAAATTGATAAATGCTACAATGTGCGGTTAAAATTTAAAGTTGAAAATTTTCTTTTAAACACCTTGCAATATGATGAGGGGCATTGTATCCTATTGGTTTACCATATTTTGGCCTATACCTTACAAAAAATTGTATTTTTTTTTAGCTGTTGAAAGTAGTATCTTAATATGTCCCATCAATCATGTCGTTGATGTGTTGATTTGGGTGTCGTTTTTCATCCAGGTGCTGTGCCAGAAAGGAGGCAGAAAATTAGATTCCTGAGCTTGCCTCCTCTGGGATGCTTACCAGCCCTGAGGGCAACCCAAAGGCTAATGATAAAAGGGGCTGTTTTGAAGAAGCTTGTGCTCTTGCATTGGCTCATAACGACGCCTTAAACACAGTGCTCGAAAGCCTTCACTACATGTAAAACGTCTTCAAGTGTTTGCAACCCCAATTTACATGATTGGTCACATGATATAATCAATAACTCCACCGAGTATGGTATGTTTACATATGTTACTTTTCTAATTTATATTGCAAAGTGAAACTAGAGAATATTATGCCATGAAAAAACATCTAGTGGTAGTGTGATTTACTAATGGTATGTTTGGCACTGTGGTTAGAACTATTGATTAGAACTATAAATACTATAGCATATAAAAGCTTTACATTGTAATAAATTTTTTTACTGTAGCATATGAGAGCTTTTTACTATCCCTAATTGAAAAGTTGGTTAGAACCAACTAATGCTAAATATGTTAAACTTTAGGAAAGGAAATATCATAACTGTAAGGGAGTTTGTTAGGTACAAAACAACAATTAGACTCGCTAATTCTAAAATTAATGGTGAACTTTTGAATTTGTGGTGTTTAGTTAACCAGTTTAAACTAAAAAAAATTAGTTTAAAAACTGTAATATGTGAGAACTTTACACAAATATAATTTTTTGCTTTATACTATAGCATATGTTGTGTCCTTTGGTGTCAAGGTTTTAAACAATGTAGACAGTTTAAAACCATAGATACGGTTTTTGTTGACGTTTAGTGGAATAATAACTGGGACGGTTTTAAACCATAAAGACGGTTTTCAACTGACCTAAATCCTCAAAATCTAAAATTTTGCCCCCTCAATTTTAGGCATTTTTGTACCATTTTCTACAATAAAACTATTCTCATTCTCGTTTTCTTTCGTAAACCATAGTTTTTCAAATACCAGTTCTAGTTTTGAACCATTAGTCTTGTCTTAAATCTTTACATTCTAAATACCTACAATTCAAACTATACAGTTCTAAACCAAACCATTGCAAACCTGTGCATAACTCATGTCTATCACAAGATAGCTAATAATTTTATAGAAACAATTATGGAAAGGTAAAATTTTTTAGTTTTTAAGGAATTTTAAGCTTTAGTGGCGATAACAATTTACACCTTGTATTATTGTTTGTATAAAATTTCAAGGAATCTTGTGATACACGTTTGATTACCAAAATTTTGCAGGTTTTCATTTTTAAATTCGGGGACCAAAACTGAATGGAAAGTTTTTATCAAAAAAAAAAAAAAAAGCAGAACCAAACTTTTGTGTGAGCAAGTTGGGGACTCCTACCATCAAAAACTCAAAAGTATATATATATATATATATATATATATATATGTATCCTCTCTATGGTAGAATTCTAACATATCTCAAGGTTTAGAATCATGACCACATTATGTAATGAATAGGAGAACATCTTCTTACGACAACACATTCAACGTTCGACGTTTCAAGGATGAAGTGAATGCGTGTTTTGGAACCGGACCGTACGGAGGCATCTTCACATGGGGACGCAAAAAGAGCATCACAGATTACCAGTTGTGCGTCTATGTCTGGTGGGAATCTTTGCACCCAACTGAGAGAATCCACCAGCTCTTCGCCAGGACTCTATGGAGTGGGCCCCCTTCATCGACATGTCCATATAATCTCCGAGATCTCTTCTTTACTAAGAGAAGATCATGACCGGTAATGCCATTGATCGTTATCCAAAAGTCGAGTTTTGAGTATTATGAGAATTTTGTCACAAAGTATGAAAAAAAAAAACCATATTAGTAAACACGTTTCTAAACCTTTTTTTTTTCTTACTCTAGAAGAGAATTTCTGAAAGTAATAAACTCACTTCCCAAAATCTTAGCATATCAAACGACATGTGGGTTTTGGTTTTGTGACATGTGCTTGGCTGTTAAAAGCACAAATAACGTGGGTTTTCAAATGTTAACAAACACAAACAAGGGCTTGTCGTCTTAAGTTTATAGCCGTAAGCAAGCTGTATTAATTAAGCCGTCTGATTAGTCAGTTGCCTAAACGGCAAGGAGACTAGAAATGAGAGAAATGCATGGTTTTGGCTTTGGTCAAAAGGGCAAAAAGTAGCAATATCACACACGAAATGGGAAGCAAAACACCCTTTGGGTATGTGGCAAAAACTTGTTGGCTCGTTACATTTGAAGCAAAAACAAGGTTTCAAAGGACTTATAATATTAAACTTGTGCAAATTAACAGCATCATCTGCGTTGATTTCGTCAATTTTTTCGTTGTCTTTGGACCAACAATCATTTCCCACGTGCACAACGAGGATGTAATGCCAAGTAGTTAAATGAAAAAAAAAAAAAATTTCAACCGCACGTCGTAGTTTTGTAACATATAATTGGGGTTGTTTGGTGAAGTAAAGTTTTTTATATGATTATTTGGGATTAATAATGAGGGCATTTGGTGTTGCAGAGAATCTTTGTCATATGGCACTGCCAAATCGGTCGTTGTATTAGGCCCAAACACCCATGAATAAACTAGGATTAGAGATAAAAATTGCGTTAATTTCATTTTTAGTTCTCCAACTACCCCATAAAATTTCTATTTTGGTGTATGATATTTTATGTCTTAAAAAGTGTTTGATCTATAAATTTGTCTTAAGATAAGCAAGGCTTTTTAGCTTATTTGACTTTTACAATCTTAACGAAAAAGATATATAACAATTATAAACGAATCACTGGGAGTTAATTTTGTAATTCTAAAAATCACATTTTCACTGATATTTTAACAAACAGGTAGGTGAGAAGACTAATTTATGATAATTTAATAGATTAAAAACATGTTTTGAGATGTTCTAAAAGTTAAGGATCAAATTGCAATTTGACTTATAATTCGGGGACTAAAAACAAGAGTACCACACTTCCATGATTGAAATTCAACTTTACCCTAAATCATCACATATGCAAATTTGGTTCCATGTGACCATTTTTGTTGGCCCTGTAGCGTGGCACTAGAAGATCGAGAGTTTCCATTTTGTCGTCCAAATTGGGAAAGTTGGAAAGGTCGCTTTTGGAAATTGCAAAAGTGATTGGTTACTTCTGTAAAATTTCCCTGTTTGGTCTGCCCTTGTTGGTGGGCTTCGGTTTAGCTGTGCTGGGTTGGACTCGGCCAAGCACGTGTATATCCCAAACGACCCAGATGTGAACAGAGATCAATTATTGGGAAGGTGTCACGTACCAAAAACGACAGGTAATCGTGGGGCAACTGTGCGAGTGTGAACCCAAGCTTTTTGCGATAGAGGGTTGGTTGAGACCCTTTTTTATTTTTAGTGATTGCATGGCACATCGCCATATCTTATATTCACATTTTTTTGGGCCAATAATCTTATTTCAACGTATTGTTTAGTATATATCTTACGGTTTGACACACCGATTCAAATTTTTTAGCTCAAATGGTTTATTGTGTAAAGCATTTATATGCAATAGTGTTTTGAACAAAAAAGGTTCAAACCAATGGTTTTGAACTACTCTCCTTAACATACACTAATATGTTTTTTAATGAATAGTAAATAATGTGTTTAAATCGAAATTAAACAATATAGACTAAAATTCTAACAAACATATTACTAAGTAAATTTTCCAAGTGGGATGTACAGTCAAATTTGTCAGAATTAAACGAAAACAACTTTTTTTTTTTTTTTCATTATTGTTTGTAGTAAGACTAGGGATCTCAGTTTTGTTCCTTTTTTTATTAGTAGGTGTTTAAAGAATTTCTATATCACGTTGTATGTACTCATAAAAAAATCATTGTCAAAGAAATGGATTTTTAATATTATTATCATATAAATTAAGCAATGTAGACTCAAATTTGTTAAAATTAATGGAAGCAAACTGTTTTTTTCATTATTATTTCTAATAATACTAGGGGTTTTAGTTTTGCCCTTTTTATTAGTGGGTGTTTAAATAAGTATTATATAAAGTTATATCTACTCAATTAAAAAAAAATTCATTGCCCAAAAAAAATCGAATCCTTGACATTATTCTTCATTTTTTATACCCCATAGTCCAATTTTGTTGGTAGGGATTGACCCTTTTTTTGTCAAAAGAATCCAAAGTTAATAGACAAGAAGATGGAAGCGCCGCTGGTCATGCCCTCCTTAAATCTACAATCACCTGCTTGACCCGCCATTTTTTAAGCTGCTCTGATAACCAATATATATTGTTATTATAATCTCAATCATTAATGTAAAAATTTGAGTTTTTGAATCAATAGGCCGATTGGCATTTTAATATCAACTAAAATTATAAGTTTAAAAATTATAATACATGAAAATTGTATACTGTAATATATATTTTTTATTTTTTTATAACATGTGAGAGTTTTAAGTTATAATTAATTAAAAAATTAAAATGCCAAACCGAAGCTAATTTTTCATGGGCCTGGCTTGTTTACACTACTAGGAAAAATTGTCCTGTTTCATGCGATTTTTAAGCAAATGTTGCTCTGCCATTTTTGCTCAAAACAAGTACGGTAAATATCTAATTTTTTTATTCTTTTCTATGGAAGTGTAAAATATCTATTTAAGCTTTGATTGTTGCAAATTTATAAAGATAAAATTTGAGAAGTGAGGATATAGATTTTGTAAGAATTATACATTTTCGTCTAGCTTCAACCTTAAAAATAGGTTTTACACAATATTTTTGCATAAAAAATAGTATTTTTTATATGGGAACTCAAATAACAGTGCTCACAATTTATTTTTTTTGACTTTCCTAACTGAAAAAAAAAGAGGTTGATTTCATATTTCAATACTCCTCACAATTTTAGGACAACAACAAGATCTGCGACTTTTCAACATGGTAAAATTTGGATTCAACGACGTTATGATTGGTATTTATGTAGGCTGGAAATGAATTAATTATCAGCCAAAAGTCAGCAAAGAAAATTTGAAGAAGCAATAGAAAAAACAACAACAATAATAAATAAAAAAACTAACACAAGGTCTCTTTCTTTATTTTGCTCTACAACAACGACACATCAATAATTTACACTTTTTTTTTGGTGTTGTTGTCACATTATTTCATTCTAATTCATACAACATATATATATTTATAAATAAATAATATATAAAATTATTTTCATTAAATAACGTGTGGATGGAGCGGTCACCGAAGTTGTGGCTTTGATTAGCTTTTTTGCTTTGGATCTGAAGAAATAATAGAAAAGAAAAGAAAGAAGAGCTTCTTACTTCTATACTTTTTGGAGTTTGGTTTTCTCTCTCCCTCTTTCTCTCTCTATATCTATCTGTGTATCTCACAAACAACCAACAAAAAAAAAAAACCCAAAACACCAAAAATTACGATATTAACATCGTCAATTATTAGAGCTTCTTCTCTCTTTTTCTCTCTATCTCTCTTCGCTTTCCTAGATTTCTTCTGGTTTTTCCCCAGCCCCAAAATCTCTCCATTTTTTTTTTTGCTCTTTCTCGAACCTCCCATCAAATTTTCCCTTTTCCTTTTGCTCCCCAAATTTTCCTGCTCGATCTTCTCCTCGTATCTTCTTTTCCTTCCATATAAAGCTTCCATTTTTCAAAAAAAAAAAAAAAACCCACCTTCCTCTCTCTCTGCGTATATAGTCTATATACATATACATATACATATATATTTGTATATGCACACACTGTCTGTGTGTTTTTAGATATGTACTGAGTTGAGTGTGATTTGGTGATTGAATTGTGATAGTTCGATCTCGGAATCACGAGCGGAGAAGAAGAAGAAGAAGAAGAGTAAGCGAGGATCAGGAATTCTCTGTGGTGGAGCGGAGAAGGTTCTGGAACAAGAAAGGTCAAACTTCGGAGGAGCTGAGGTTTCCATTGAAGAAGACGAAGTAGAAGAAGAGGTCTTGATCGGGAAATGTTGTATTTGAAACAGCCGTGCTGTGTCATATATGTATGGGGATTGGGTGTGGATTCGTTGGGTGAATAAAGATTCTTTCTTTTGTTTGGTTTCTCTCTCTCTCAGGTGTAATTCTGTGAAATGAGATTTCTGTATTCTGGTTTTGGTGTATGATCTCCTTCATGCCGTGCTGATACTGTCCCTGAGCCTGAGGCTCGGGGGGATCTGAATTCTGAATCATCCATGGCGTCCTCAGAGAACGAGCACTCCTCCTCTCATGACTTGAAAGAGCGCCTGCCTCCTCCGGACCACGCCTGTATGCAGAAATTCAGGCTCTACGAGACTCGATCGGTAAAAATTCGGCTTCTTCGATTCCTTCTCGTTTCTTGCTTGATGTCATTCGGATCTATTCAGTTTATCTCAATTTGTTATTCATTTTGTGAAATTATGAAGCTTTTGTAGGTCAAAATCAGCATTTAGCTGGCCCGAGGTGCTTTTCTGAGTTTTAATTTAGATATTATTATGAAAAAAGGGTTTAAGAATCTAGAATTTATGACACTTTGGCTAAGTTATAGCGATTAAGAACATTTAGTTTGTGTGTATGACAGACTTGTGTGATTGATTTTTGTGTTTTTTTGCTGTAGAAATTTTACATGATAGGAAGGGATAAAAGTAGAACATATTGGAGAGTGCTGAAAATTGATCGGCAAGATCCTTCCGAGCTAAACATTGGCGAAGATTCTACCACGTATACGGAAAGTGAATGTTCCGACCTGATAAGGCGGATACACGAAGGAAACAAGTCCACTGGTGGACTCAAGTTTGTCACTGCTTGTTACGGGATTGTTGGTATGTGGTTTTTCTGTTCATGTTTTTGAACATTTTTCAGTCATTAGGAGCATTGGAAAAGCTCGCTCATTGCCTCTTATTTTTGTTGTTTTAGGGTTCATCAAATTTTTGGGGCCGTATTACATGCTGCTTATCACGAAAAGACGACAGATTGGTGCAATCTGTGGGCACGCAGTATATGCCATTTCCAAGTGTGAAACGATCCCTCTTCCGAATTCCTCAGTGCATTCCAATATCGCAAATTCTAGGAACGAGAACAGGTCTTTAGTCAATTCTAAAGATAAATGTATCTTGTCCATGGTCCTTCTCAAGGGAACTAATACTGCTTGGAACGTTAGACCATCTGTCTCTGTATAATGTGGAAATTAAATATTAATCTACTTCATTCTTCTCCATTTTTGCCTTTTCTTTAGAACTTTCCAGAATTAGCCAACTTCTCATGCTGTCAGAATTTTATAAAGCGTTAAACCAATGTTATTTTTATTATACATTTCGAATTCTCCACCCTCTCTTTGTGAAGTTTTAATTTTCGTATAATTCGTATTCGTTGGCAGTACATGTCCAGCAATGCTATATGGATGTATATGGGAAATCTTTGATAGGTCATTGTTTCGCTTCTAATTTTCTTGGTGAACTGGAAAAGGCCATAGAGGAACATTCTTTCTAATTAACTATTAGAAATCATATACGGACTTGTTATTTTGTTTCCCCTTAGGAATTCCTTTTTGGCCTTAAGTCTTTTCCGTTTGGTCGTAGCTGTTAATTCGTGATTCTGTTTTATTGATGGTTTAGATACAAGAAGCTCTTATGCATGGTGGACCTTACAAAGGACTTCTTTTTCAGCTACTCATACCATGTTATGCATAGTCTTCAAAAGAACATGTGCAACAATGCAACAGGGCATGTACTTTATGAAACTATGTTTGTCTGGAATGAGTTCTTAACGCGTGGAATACGGACTCACCTCCAAAATACCGTTTGGACTGTTGCATTAGTATATGGATTTTTTAAACAGGTGAGCTTTAAACAGCAGTTACAGAAGAATAATAAGAACTAGCAGTTGAATTTAATTTCTGGGATAAGTTCAATATATTCCTCATTCTGTGTGAAATTGTTGTTGCAAGATTGCTTCTTCTTCCAGGTGCTTTCATTGGCGATTTCATTCTCTAGTTGTTTGATTTTCAAGTATACAAATTCGTGCAGTTATTTAATCCTGCCCAATCAAGAGTCTTGCGCATGAAAGGAAAAAAAAAAAGAAAAAAAAAGAAAAGCAGAAGTCACACACACACATAAGATTTGCACAGGCATGTTATGATTGTTTATATAAAGAAAAAGGGTAGAGCGTTAAATCTCCAAAAAATCCATGCTACATTTGTTGTTGTTGTTTTTCCAGCAGTGCTAGGATTTGTTCATGTTATATTTCTGTTTTTGGAAATAGGACATATCCACAATGTTGTAGTTTCGTAAAGTTTTCTTTGGTACTGTAAAATAATAATAATAGTTACAAATATGTTATCTTGGAATTCTTTTCTTGAGTTACTAAAGGGATGAAAGTAACTATTCTAGTAATGTGTTACATTGATTTTTTTCTTGGATTGGGTTTCTTTGATCTGTGTATAAATTTCGTGAACCTGTTAAGCTCTCTACATTCTGATACATTATTACCCAGCATTATGTATCGTCATTTGGATCCCCCTTTACAAGATTTTCAGCATCTTACTTTTAAGTAATTTTTCTCATGCCCTTCAAATATAGGCTACCCTCTCAGTATCTGGGCGTGACTTCAAATTGACCCTTATTGCAAGACGTTCACGTCATTATGCTGGTACCAGGTCAGTGTATTCATAATTTACCTCCTTGAACTGCTACTGTGCTTTGCACCTGAATAGATATTCAAGAGAAAAAAAATTCTTTCTGCTTCTAGTTTGTGGTTCGACTTATAATCACAGTTGCATAGGAAGCTATTTTTACAATGTGATGTAGAGATTCCCTAAATATTTATCCTATGTAGTTTCTTTTAAGATTGGCTGCTGTAGTTTGTTTTAAAAAGGCCATTCAAATTGTTGAATTTCTCTGAGATTGATTGTTCTGTACTTACTGCATGAGAGTCTGGTCTACGTGCTCTTCAATCATTTCTTTCTTGTCATACAGGTATCTAAAACGAGGCGTGAATGAAAAGGGCAGAGTAGCTAATGATGTTGAGACTGAACAAATTGTGTTTGAGGATGTTCCCAATGGATTTCCCACGCAAATAAGTTCAGTCGTCCAGTACCGGGGCTCAATTCCTCTTTTCTGGTCACAAGAAACTTCACGTTTGAATATTAAACCAGATATTATACGTAAGCCCTTGCCCCAAGTCCTCGCACAAATAATAGCATTTACATATTGCTGTGGTAGAATTTAGTGACAGATTTGTATGTTTTCCAGTGTCAAAGAAGGACCAGAATTATGAAGCCACTAGACTTCACTTTGAGAATCTTGTCAAGAGATATGGAAACCCTGTTATTATTTTGAATCTGATTAAGGTAAATTTACTTATTCGCAGATTTTTCACTGGTAATTTGTTTTTCTCCAAAATTTCAGCTTGTTATTCTGTTTTTTCTGTCATGCTTAAATACGTTATCGAGGACAGGGGACTGGTTCTAAATTAGATGATGATAAATGAGGAGGGTGTTAGCGGGGTAGAAAACCTCATATACTTGATAATCTGGTTTTAGTTCATATATGCTTCGGAAACTCTTGATTAGTGTTGCTTTTTTTTATTTTATTTGTTTGGGCCATCAACAGACACAAGAGAAGAAGCCCCGGGAGTCCGTACTTCGAGCAGAGTTTGCGAATGTTATTGAATTTATGAATAAAGATCTATCTGAAGAGAACTGTCTTAGATTCCTTCACTGGGATCTGCACAAACATTCTCGGAGGTATGTTTACTATGGTTTTTAGGTGTTCTTCCTTGAGTTTCATCTTGGTTAAAAGATTTACCTTTTCTTGCTTCTTCCAGCAGAGCTACAAATGCCTTGTTACTTCTTGGTAAGGTGGCTGCTAATGCATTGATGCTAACGGGCTTCTTCTATTGTCAAGTAACACCATCGTTGGAACCTGAGTTCTCTCTTAAGTGGCCGTCCTCTGAGTAAGTTGCTTTGCTGATTTGGATGTTTTTCTTCTTGTTAAGGCTTTGACAATTGGAATTCTATTATAATTAGCAAGTCCCTTTGTGGTGATGGCTTTTATTTATTTTTTGAATTTGGGTTCTTTTCTGAGAGAAGACACTGCATAATTCAGGAAAAAAAAACGTTATGATCTGTAGGCTGTTGTCTTCTTCTATTGATTTTGGTATGAGATTAATTATCAATAAAAGAATTTGATACTAAAAAAGAGAACTTTATTATTTTATTATTTTATGTGTTGTATTCTGGCCATGTTGGCTTCCTGATTGCTATATTAATATTACGGATATGATGCAGGAATGTAAACAACGGTGAGTTGTCCCCCCAAGGGTATTGTGACAATGGTAATGAGGATTCTGAAAACTTGGACGGGAAAGCTAGTGGAGACAGCAGTATTGCAAATGGAAATCATTCTGTCAAGCAACCCATGTTTCAAAGGGGGGTGCTGAGAACCAATTGCATAGACTGCCTGGATCGCACAAATGTAGCACAGTATGCATATGGGTTGGCTGCGTTGGGACACCAGCTTCATGCTCTAGGAGTCATGGACAATTCAAAAATAGATCTTGATGCTCCTTTGGCTGATGATTTGATGGGTTTTTACGAGAGAATGGGTGATACACTGGCACACCAATACGGTGGATCAGCAGCTCATAACAAGGTACATCTAACTTCATATACTCTTTTTTCACTGCTTGTGCTGTACCTTTTTTATTATTATTTTATTTTTCCTTCAATATAAGAAGCAAGTAGGAGGCGATGTTGGGAAGTATTTAATTTGTTGACTATATATGTAATTCATGTTTGATTTACATTACTCTTATGTGAAATGGAGTGTGCACTGGCTCTGATGTATTGTGTTTGATAGTTTTGATTACATGGATTACCCATCTTTTTTCACTTGGGAAGTCAGCTGAGTATCAATATATACTGGGGAACCTAGGGGTTGATTGTAGAATTAATTGTGGTTACTCATTTGGTTTGAGACGAACTTTTTTTGTTGTATTTCTTTGTGCATTTTTCTTGGTACTTTATTTGTTTCCATGCTCCCATTGCTTACATTTTTCTGACCTTGGTATTAAACAGATATTTTCGGAGAGAAGGGGTCAATGGAGAGCAGCAACCCAGACGCAGGAGTTCTTCAGAACTCTTCAACGCTATTACAGTAATGCATACATGGATGCAGAGAAGCAAGACGCGATTAACGTGTAAGTTTTGTGTTAGGTCTTATGTTTGCTATAACTCATAAGAGAATTTTAGAGGGCTACATGTCTTTAATATGTTCTAATATCTGCAAGTTACACTGTTGTAGTAAATTATTGATTTTTGCCTAACTGTATATTAAGTGTATCTTTCTATGTGTCCAAAGCTTGGGCTTTATTAAAAAAAAATTGATTCCAATTGCCTAATTGTATATTAAGTGTATCCTTCTATATGTCCAAAGCTTGGGCCTTAAAAAAAAAAAAAATTGATTTCACAATTGGATAAAAGCAGCTGGATGTTTAAAAAAGTTGGTGTGCGGTGTGCTATTTTAAATTTGTCCTTAAAAGAAAGATGCGTTCTGCTAGTTTATAATTTTATGCAATTCACCAGCATTTTTATTGATGTATTTCAAATTGGAGTGATTTTTTTTTTTTTAAATAAATCTTGAGCAGATTCCTGGGGCATTTCCAACCACAACAGGGTAAACCTGCACTCCGGGAGCTGGGTTCAGATCAGCATTATGATTCTGGAAGGGATAGAGATGAAGATGGAAGGTATCTTGTTGACTAAGTTTAGACCTTGAAATGTAAACAAGAAAATTGTGCGTGCCTTTTCTCTCTTTGCTCGACTAATTTTTAGAAGTTTCTTAGAAATTTGCATATTCTTGGTGTTTGCTCCAATAGAACTTCTTGTTGGGTTTTACTTCTTATACTTTATATACTTCTTTGTTTGTTTCTTGAAGGAGTTTCTTTCAAGATTGGTGCTTAAGCATGGCCCTTAATTTCTATTAATCTATTGTGATAGATGGTTCCAAATATAAGAGTATCCTTTGGGGATATACTTTCTTGTTGACTTTTCATCTCATTATCATGGCTAAGACTTTTTTTTTGCCTAAAAGTCCCAAAATTAAAACCTCTTTAGGGAAACTAATGGAACTGATTGTCTCGCTAGTGTGCATTATGATCTGTTGTGTTTGTTTCTTCTTTATTTTTAAAAGATAATTGGAGGACAGACGAGAGGACTTTTTGACTTTTTAAGTCTTGCTTTCTATTTGTCAAATTTATATATTGTCTACAAAGATATGTGGTGAACGTGTTTGTAACTCTTTATCTATTCCCTAGGTCTACATTCAAAAGATCTTTATCGGATGGAAACATTCTTCGTGAATGCAGTTCACCTCTGTTGACTCGAAATGGAAAGCAGGATAAATTTTCTCACAGAGCTCTGTCTGATCAATCGCAAGACAAGAAGGTTCTCAGTGAATCATCTCCTGAAATATCAACCTGTGAAAGTGATATCACCTATTCAAGGTTTGTTACCATCTTGCTATTCTTGCATATGTATGTCTGTGCTGTGAATGCCCTGATTCTCAAGTTGAATCAGTCTCTTATTTAAACTCAAGGCTGTTCGATATCTCTGTGCAGGTACACGCCCTCAATGCCTCGCAGGCAACTTTTTGGGGATGTTCAAAGGGACCGAGGCCATGAAAGTGTGAATATTTATTTTTCTGAACATGGTGATGTGTACAACTGCTCAAACTTTCTTGATCTGGACTGGCTATCATCTTCTGGAAATTCATGCGAGGAAGAAACGTATGAGAGGTATTTCTAATGAGTTTATAGGAGATAACTTTAGTATTGGTGCGTAGATTTGAACTAAAGAGAAATCTTCTAGAATGGAAATTCTGCTCAAATTGCCATCAAATTTTTAGTGGGGTTAAAAGCATTAGTGTATGGCAGTGTTCTTTCCCTTGAAAAAAAAAAAGGGGGGGGGGGGGAACAAAATTTTGGAGGGTATAACTGGATAATTTGACTTGTACAGGTCATCAGTGCTCACAAACTCCCCAGTTGAGGGACTATCATCCGAGAATGTTGTCAACGGGATAATGGGAGATTCTACCCCATCCACGAGCGAATGTGGTTCCAGCTTGAAGGTCAGTCACTTTTAACTTGAGCTGGTATTTTTCTGTAATTTAAGCAAATACTATCTGATTTTGTGCCAAGATCACTTACATGCATGTTTAAGTTTGCTGATACTCAAAATTAATCAGAGTTTGGTTTATAATTTATTGACCGAAAAAAGCTTTTAGCAGGATACACTAGGAGAACCAATTCTCATTGATGTTTTTTCAATGTAATGATACCAAGGTTTATCAGTGATTTATGAGTTTTCTAGTAACTGATTAGGTGAGAAATTGATTATATTGATATTGTACGTGTATAAAAGTATTGTACTTGTGCAACTTCTGACGCTCATAAGTGTTCCTTAATAGGTCTTTGGATTCCAGTTTTCTGCGCCCCCGCCCCCCACCCCGAAATCTATACTGTCAAGTTATACTCACAATTCCGCCTTTTATCTGCAGGAGAGAGAGCGATCCGAAACAGAGCTGCACCATGGTAGTGGGTGGAGTTCCAACGTTCTCGAGGAATATTCAGATAGCTTTGTTCACTGGGTGAACTATGGAGGGACACTCTGCCATTGAAGTCTGGTTCAATTTTCGTCTGAAGTTGCATATTACGTTTTCACTCCCTTGCTTTATCATTGATTCAATCTGTCCTAGAGATGCCCATCAACAAATAACAAACTATCAAATGCATGCCACCGACAGCGGGAACCAGAGAGTAACGGAAGGAACGGCACCGGCATCTTCCAAAAGGATGCCATTCCTAGATGCAATCATCATGGCTCACATGTATGACTTACATGATTGATTTTATCATGAAAAACATTAGTTGGAACGAACGTGAAACAAAAAGTACAAAAGAGTAAATAGTCAAAGTTCAAAAAAAAAAAAAAAAACAAAATTCTTTTAGGAGCGCTTCCTTCGTCAGTTACAGTTCGTGGTGACTCTAGGTTTTGGTTTTGTAAATATTATTCGCTGTCCTGATCGGAGCTCCACGCTGTTAGGTTGCAGGTCAAATTATTCTTTACATTGCTTCATGCTAATCTATGGTCAGGGCGGGTACTAACGATGGGGACCTAGTGTCTGGGAGGGAAGTCCTAGCGTAGAACCGAGCCTTGAGCTATCAAAGGACAGACCTAGTGCCTCAAATTTGAGTGTACTTCTTAACATGTCAAGGGTATTCTACACATAAGTTTCCAGGGGTTTTATTATTTACTAGTTTGCTTTTAAAGAGTGCCTAGATGACTGTCATGCAACGCCGTCTTGAAAACTGTTGATTTCTGATCATGTTAAATTTACTTCTTCTTTTTTTCCCCTATTTGCTGACACTATGATCGTAAATGCCCTGTAATGTCTAGCACCGTTTCGAAGAGGATGCCAATTTGGGGCTTGGGTGAGCCAATAAAAACTTGAAGTCTCGTTTGCTGTTTTGTATTCAAAAAAAGTTGACTGCAAGCAGGAAGAACTAGAGTTGTGCTTTTTAAGTGCTCAATATTTAAATATTTGACTACTGAGAAAAAGAGGACAAGTTTCTACTTATACCCTTGAATTTTCTGTTGTCTCGCTTGGATCTTTCTATTGTCTAAATGAATAAATTTCACTGAGAGAGAGGGGAAAAAAAAAAAAAAAAACCCTCTCGTCCTGGTACTGTAAGTCATGGAACAAATGCATTTATTGCAATTAATCCCCAATCCATTTTTTTGTCAAGTTTTTTTTATTTAAATAAAGGGCCAAGCCGAAGAACCGGTGTCCCACGTGACCGAAAGACGAGGGAAAAAAAAGTGAAAATGATTTCATGCACCTTTTCGTTGGTTTTCATTTGCATGTTCACATGAGACCCACTCCAACGTCCAACCCTTTTTCTGGCAAAGTCTAAACTTTTTTTTTCACAATGAAAATTTGACACCTTTATAGACCTTTGTTTGGTTACACCGTATACGTTGTTTCTATTTAAATAGCTAAAAAGTGGGGGAGTATGGGCCCTCAAAAAAAATTATGAGCCCTCAGATTAAAGCATTCATTGTTTAAAATGGGTAATGAAATAAAAATGTTCATTTCTCTCCCTCTCCAAGTTCTCAGGAAGTCCGCGGTGATTTTGTTCCGACAATCAACTCCTTGTGGAGTGAATGACAAATGCAAGTAGTCCACATAGTATCTCTAAACGATGTCGTCTGAGTTTGCTTCTGTTTTACCTTCGCCGACGATGGATCGGCGATTATCGCCGGCTTTGAGGGTCGACAGAGAGAGAAAGTGCTTGAAACTTGTCTGTCTGCTTCTTGTCATTAGCAGTATTTTCTTCTCTAAGCTTCTGCTTGTTTCTGATCAAAAGGGTTCAATTCATTACAACTCAGGGGCTTGCAAAAAAAAATAATGATACATTAGAACTCACCAACTACACATTTATCCATCCCCATATTGAAATTTAATCCACCGACAAGAATGGATGTTGAGCTTGCATTTCTTGTCATAGTAACTGTAGAGTTTTATGAGAAAATTATTTATGGTTAAGCATTTTTGGCAGAGATATTTTTAGTTTTGGGTCATAATGCTGATTTTTGCCTCTCTAATCTTGGGTAGCTTTACATCTACTTTTGAATTTGTAGACCTATCGATTTTTTTTGGGCTGTTGTTCAAGAAGGAAAGTTCCTCGTAAGAGGAAGGGAGGGGAAAAAGACGAGACAATTACTTTTTACGATTTAGGGATGTGATACAGTATGGAAATGTGCACCAGATATGTCCTAAGCCCTCCCTATTATGGACCTTCGCATTTCATTTCAACGGTCAATAATTAAACCCTACGGGTGAGCAGTGCATCTCAATTGCACCCTATCGCAGACTCTCCCAAAAAGTGGAATACTTTTACGTGTGAAAATAAAAAAAATTCGCAAGATTTTGCTTGGAAATGTGTTGGCGGTGCATCGCACACGTAATGAACAAAATGTAAACCAGTGACCTTTTAACTTTCTTGATTCACCTTCTTTTTGTAAGAGTTTTTTGGCGTATTCACTAATCAAGGTTTAAACTAGGAAAAGAAATTAGGTTGCCTTTTTTTTTTTGAAATTGAATTAGGTTACTAATTTTATATTCTCATGTTTATTTTTGTTGTAGGAAATTAAAGGAAACAACTCCATCTTCAAATCGTGAATTAAAGTTTTGGACAAGGGAACATATAATTTCCATATTTAACTCGCAATGTTGTGTGGAATGACCGAATTGTGAGGATTGAAGTAAGAGTTTGTTCGATATACTGTATTGTATTTGTATTTTTTGTATATATTACAATACAATATAATGTAATGCAATGTAATACAATACAATACGATGTATCAAACATGCCCTAAAAATAATATTTTGAATATTTTTTTTTAAATGTGACCACACTCTTCTCTCCCTCTCTCGTATATTGTCGTTGCCTCTTCTGACGTTTGCGAGTCGTAAGGCTATCTTTGAGATTCGCATCGCAATGCATCTTGTTCGACAAGAAGGATTCATAGGCAAGATCCTTGCGCTAACGAGTTTCAAACCTTGTTGGCTTGGTCATCGCGAGGCTCCATGAACTTTGTAGCCCGATCAACGTTCAATAGACTTGCCACTGTGACATGAGTTGAGCCTCACTGAGTTCCCTTTCAAATCGTTCTCACCAACCCAATCGGCAGTTCTAGCTCGAGGCAGCAGCAATAACACATAAAAAGATATACACGTGTGATAATCTATTTTTTTGTCCCTTCAATTGTTGTAGTTTAAAATTATAACTTATCAATTATCGACTATTATACTATAAGTAAAAAGATATAACAAAATAATTGCTCATTGTTAGTACTAGAATTACCAATATACTTGGTAAAATATGGTACATGAAAAAGTAAAACAGAAAACACAAAATAATAAAAAAAAAAGTTGCAGAATAAATTAATCCGCACCACAAAAAAATTGACATAAATTCAATAAAAATTTTCATAAATGCCATGTTTCAATTATAAATACTACACATGTTCATTTGTGGTATAATTTAATATAAATAATAATATAAAATAACTTTTTTTTAAGTACAGCATAAATAAGCACACATTTTAAAAATATAACATAATATGTAATTTTCTCTAAATTCAATGTAACGGCACTTAATTTTCTCTTACCAAGTAATAACCCTGAAAATGGGCCGTTTAGTAGAATTATTTTTTGAAAATTGACCATTCACTATAACTTTTCTTAAAAACAAGGTCCCGCGGCTTTACTTTCTAAATGTACCCATGATTTGCCCCAAGCCACTTCAAAGCTGGTTACAACTTTTCAATATGGAAACTACAAACTTTCTCCGGCTATAATTAATATCCAGAATTAGATTTTAGCCCACTATAAATTCAACATCATTGTTTTATTTATTTATTTGAGCAAGCATCGGTAGACCCACCAACAAGTAGACCGCCATTTAGACAAACAACCACAACACGATCGCCCAACATTAAGGAAAGACCAAACTCCGAAGACGCCTTCAGAGCATCAAAAAGTACATGGTAGATGCAATCAAGAACCAAGAAATTTCTTATGGGATTAATGCGTTAAATAGTTTTACTGAAACGAAAGAGAGCAAAGCTACAACAGAAAAATGAAGCATTCGGAAAAACAACTGTAAAGATAGCACCATTACAGTATCTTTGATAATCCAAAAATGCTGCTGAGCCCCAGCAAACGGATCAACCAAGGATCGGGAAGATGCGGGTGACATGCTCCAAAGGAATGGCATCGGCAATGCTCTTCTTTAGTTCAGGATGGTTGAACTCATTGCGGGGTAGGACCATAAGCTGCCCCTTTCCATGGCTTTTCTCAAGAAGCCAACTGCTATTGGCCACCTGGTGCTCAAGAAATTTGTCCAGGGATAGGCCTTCAATGTTGATGGCCTGTAACACATCCGTCCAACATTACAAGCTCATACAAAGAGAATATGAAAAGCACCATGATAATCTTATGGACTCAAACTTCTGATTAAGGAAAAAAACAATTTGCGTGGAGAAATAGTAGAGGACCTCATATGCAGAACCAGATATTATTACACAATTGATTAATATAACATTACACGCCTATATTACATAACCTTGTAGCGTGGACCATTATGATAGTACACGCCAGGGTTACTGCACAAGCAGATTACCTTGTGCAGCTATAATATATATAACCTGAAGATTCTCCTTTCAACTAGCATTTAACACTAACATGAAATCACTATGAATAAAAGCCTACCTCAGCAAGCACGGGTCTAGGAACCTTCTGATAAGTCAAGGAAAGGACATGAATTGCATAAGCTTGGATTGCTTGCTCAAAACCTGCAATCAATAGGGTGCTTGCCAAACTCAATTCTAACTCAAATAGTGTAAAGCTCTCATATGCCATAGTACTCTCATTTCTAACTCTCAGTTCCAACTCTCCAAACACCGTATAAATTGATTTGTGAACCACACTGCAGGCAAGAAATTACGCATGCATACCGAAAGAAATATGACTATTCACTAGGACAGTAAGATCATAACAGCAAAATATAAAATTAACAAGAAGACAGACCCAACACTGTAATTGTATAGGAGAAGAAATATTCACAGCAGCAAATGAAAGAGTTGGAATTTAATAGAAAGGTTATTATTGATATCTTGCACTAATGACAAGTATAAATTTCCAGACTTTCTGTCTCACAGAAAAACATGAGCCTGTGTTTATAATCAAAGGCAATATTCGTAAAACAGAAGTTCAAAAGAATATAAAAAACAGAAAATCCAAGGTGCTATTAGTGAATAACAACAACATACTAGCAGCCATAAAAAAGAATAAAACAGAAAATTACAGCATCGCCATTCAACATACCAGGGACAGCTTCAGCTATGTGACGGTTCTTAGATGCTTCCTCCCAAAACTGACGGAACCTCCCTGTCTGCAGCATAAACAAAAATATCTATAGTTCCACTTAACAAGCATATGAATTGAACGAGCACCATGAGCACGGGAGAAAAGAAACACACCTCCAAATAATGTGATAGAACAATCAGTGTCTTGAATTGCTCCTCCATTTGCTGATAGGGAGAGAGGGGAAAAATATTAATAAATCAGTATTTCTCAAAGCCCCAATAGATTTAGCTCAAATATTGAATTAAGGAGTTCTTTATCATAACCTATACGTTCATAACAACTAGATAAAGACAAAAATTCTAAAAATTCAAACCGTCTGACAAATTCGATACTTTACATCAACTTTCTTTAACATCACAGAACCATAAACATGAAGAAATTGGCAAAGTATCTACGCTAAATGGAGGATATCATACCACTCGTTCTGGGATTAGGAAAAGACAGAGGCTAAAGTCTGGAGCCGGCATTGCCATGAGAGCCTAAACCAAAACATAAACAAGAACACATATAACTTTCAAAAATATACACAGAAAAAGTAATTCATAAGAAAAAAAAAAAGAATTTGGGAATAAAAAAACACACCTTGACCAATATGAGGGCAACAATCTGGGTGCTCATTCTCTCTGGCTCAAACTATATAAACAATGATAAATACATAGCCCAAAAATAGTTCAGAAAAGCTCTCAATTCGGATTATTTGAAACCCACAAAACTTTAAAAAGAAAGAAAAAATCTTGACATTACCTGATAGAGGCGAAGAAGGCAGAGATTTGCATCCAAACTGTACGTCTGCGACGAAACCTAGAAAAAAAAAATCAACCATTTTTCCGAATCAAAAAATAAAAATAAATTTTAAAAAAATCCAAATTGCAGAAATTAATTCAAAAAAAAAAAAACCTGTTCGCTGACGTAGTTCTCAAGTTCGGAGAGGATTTCGGGATTGTAAGGATTGACGGCGAGAAGCTGCTCCACCATTTGAGCCACCTGCTGTTGCGGCGCTGCTTGCTTTGCCACCGGAACGACGACGTCTCTCTCTCTTCCCATTCTCTTTTTTTCTTTTATAATTTTTTTATTTTATTTTACCGGTTATTCTCCGATGAAAGAATGCTACAAAACGGAGGTTGTTTGTTTGTCTTCTCCGTTTCTGAGATATGACTGTGATTCCGTCTGCAAATTCTGATGCAAGGGACCCGAAAGAGGAAGAAGCGATGGAAGGGTTTTACGTATTCGTGACTTTGGGAAACTATGGATCCATGTCAAATGACAAATACGCCCTCCATCCTTTTCTTCTTTCTTTCCCCTGAGAAATTGCTTCAAACAATAGTTTCAATTCTTGACGTGCGTAAAAAAATTTACTTTTAAAAATATTTAAGCGCGTAATATTTTTAAAATACTGTATTTTTTTAATATTTAAATTTTTTATTTTATTTTTTTTATTTTTTTTAGTTTTTATTTATTATTATCTCAATGTTGTTTCGTATTCTTTTTTACATGATTTTGTATCAAAATAAATTTAATTTTAATCAAAATAAGCTATTTATTTAACATTGTTATATTTTGATTTCTTTATTTTTAATCTCAATAAATGATGGTCTAATTTCATCATTTTTCCTTTTTTTCTCTCTAATTTTTTTGGATTAATTTTAATTTTTTTGGATATTTGGCGTCATTACTCTTGAGCTTGTCACACATTTATAATTTTCCCCTTAAATTTTTAGTTTTGGTAAGTTGCCCTCATTGATAGCTATTTTAGTTTTTTTGACCAGAATTGACATGTAATTTATACATAAATAATTGATTATTGACATGAATAGTTATTTTTATATATTTTGACTCAAATTTATTATGATTAATATCTTTAATTAAGTTTTTATTAAAATTAAAAATTTTGAATTAACTTTAATTTAAATATAATTTTGGGTTAACATTTATATGAAAAAACCCTTTATAACCTTAATTAACAATCCATGTAAAAAATCATATATCAATTTTAACCAAAAACTAAAAATTGCTATCAACTGGGTAATTTGCGATAGGTCGTTAATTTAGGGGGTGACTTGCCAAAATTAAAAATTTAGGGGCAAATTACAAATGCGCGGCAAGTTCAGAAGACAACAGTACCAAATACTTTTTTTAAAAAAAATAATTTCATATTATTTTACTCAAGAAGATAATTTTAAGAGTTTTTTATACGACATCTTTAAACTTTTTAAATTTTGACAACTTGTCCCTATAAACCATTAATTTTGAAAATTTATCTTCTAAAATTTTTTTAAAAATACATTTCAAAATTTGGGTGAATGTGAAAAAATATATTATAATTCGGAAGCACGATAAATACGTTTCAAAGTCCAAAAGACATATTCAACATAAAATAATGAAAAACTAGAAAAATAATGGTCCTAAGTGCTATAACCCAACAAGGTAGCCATGTGAGACAAATTCAACATAAAATAATTTTATATTTCATAGGCTTACAACATAGACAAAACTAGAAAAATAGAATGTTACTATTTTGTAAGCAATCTTAGAACAAAACTGAAAAATCCCATGTTTCCCCTTGAAGGAATCTATTGAACAATTTGGTTACAGCCAAAAAAATAATGAAAAAATAAATAAATAAAGATAATAATTTGGGATCAAATTTGATTCAAGCATCTCTAATGCAATGACTTTGTTGAATCTTTCTTCAGTAAAAATTCGGTTCAAGCAAGATGGAGGAGCCACTAGTTAATAGCAATACTACCACAAACTAATAATTTTCGTCAAACTTGCCAATTAATTACAATATCACAACACTAATTCTTTCTTACCACAAAAGGAGCTTCCAACATATAAAAAAGAAGCTTTTACTGAACAACGTTTCAAAGAATGAACCAAAAAAAAAAAAAAAAAAGTGGGAAGACCAATTTATGTTACATATTCAAAAGATTGGAGATCAAATTCCAGCCCATCCATGACTTCTTATCAGAAGGGCAAACAAAGGTGAGCTCAAACATCTCTTTGGTGGCATGTTCACCTGATTCACAGAACCCAACAAGCTGTGCAACAATCTCAGCGCTCTCTTGCACGTGTTGCATGTTATAAGGGTCTGTCCATAGCTTGTTCACCAATTGTAACCTTCTTTGTTTTCCTCCTGGTGGGACTTCCCATTTTGTATAAAGCATTTCTCTCTCCTCCGCAGTCAGTTTGGAACTAACCCTTTTGGCCAAGTATTCTCTTTCCTGCTTAAGGGCCCTAATACTGCAACCAGAAAAGTGAACATCCATCCGTCAACATTTCGTTGTAGATTAAAGCAAATTTTTTGATGGGGTCAGTCTCAAAGACTCTATTATTCTATGCTAGAGATCACCATGACGTGGAGTTGTAATTTTTTTTTTAATTTTTAAGTGTTTAAGAAATGAACAATGCTATATGGTACTAGTACGGTTGAGCTCCATGACCTAATAGAAAGTGAATCCCATAAGAGCCCACCTTGTATTATCTGTGGTGCTTAACACAGATACTGACGCTAAGCATTTTTCTTAAAAATTATCATGTCAATTAATTTAAAAAAATTGCATCTACCAGTGAAACAGTGGCAACTTACCATCACGTAAGTTGATTTAAAAAAAAAAAAAAGTTTTAAAGGTTGGATCCTCACTCTACTTCTAATAGAAAAACTTGGAAATAATACCTTGCTGAAACTGAGTTTGCAGGTTCATCCCCTAAAAGGGCAGGACTAGCATTGCCAAGATCTGACAAGTGTCGTTCCAACCATGTTAGTCTCCTAAGCTCAACTTCCATGTACATCTGATCAGAAGGATCTCCTTTGAACAAAAAGTAAAATTGTGTGCGGTGTACTATTGAAACATGGCACAAGTGCCATAACATGATGATCTCCTTCCTCTCCTCTTCAAAAATCAAGTCCCATGGCTCAGGAGATGGGACAGAGCTTTCTGTTGCTTCAGCTCCGGCTTCATTTGACTCCTCCAATTGCAATACCTACATTTTATTAATTAATCACATATGTAGAGGAAAGTTGGTAAACAATATAATCGTTACTTCTGATTATTGGAAAAGAAATGACTTCTTTTTTTTTACCTGGCAAACAAGAAGCTGCTTTTGGTATTGCAGCTTTGCCACTCGTTCTTTCAACTCAGTTACATAAGCTCTAATGCTTCTTATGTTCTCCTCAGCAGCATTCTTGAACATTCTCTGCATCTTCTTCACATTAACTGAGTTCGACTTCCGAGCAACCGGAGTGCCGTCTCTTGAAGACACACAATTCCCACTTTCATCACTCTTCAATGGAGTAACCCTACACTGCCAAAGCACGTCATCATTGTCAGGCGCCTTGTTTTCTCTCTCATTCTCCCTAACTTTACCAGAAGATTGCAGAGGTGAACATGGAGGCCTAATTATGTTTTGCACATTTGCACTATTGCTCCAGTTGAAAGGAAGGATCTTCTTCTTCCTTGGTGGGGTGGGCTTACACTCAGAAGACGAAATCTCCTCGTGAGCAGCGAAAGACGAAACCAGCTGGTCTATGGATTTCTGGACATTCTCAAGTTTCCTCTCTAAGGACTCAATGGTGCTTCCTTGGGACTTGAACCGACTGATCTCTTCAATTAGGTTGGCCTGATCTCCTCCTCCTCCTACCACTGTTTCTTCACAAATGGAGTTAGCCACTTGCATGGTCTGAATCTCAGACAGTAGCTTTGCTATGTTCTCGGCAGCTTCTTGATTTCCCAGCCTGTGGGAAGCAACTTCTTTGTGCAGCACTTCAAGTGCACGGTTTGCTTCCTCTCCAAGCTGCCTCTGTCGCTGCTCGAGCTTCCTGATCTCATGCACTAGCGTGGATGGATCAGTAGAAGTGACTGATCTCCTGACCATTGCCTGCCTTCTAGCCGCGGTTCTTGACTGACTTTCTGGGGTGAGTTTTCCATGAACTGACTCATTATTATTGTCACCATTAAAAGAAAGACACCTGACAACTTCTGAAGATGGCCCACGTTGATTCAATCCCTGAAAATGACACAGAAATAGAAGTATTGCAGAATATGGGAGATAAAATCATCTTCTATTGCAGAATATGGAAGATAAAATCATCTTCTTTTTATTGGACTGAAAAGTTATATTTTTACAGAATGTTAGAAGACTATATAAGGTTTACATGCCTAGGCTAAGAGAGGAAATATCTATGCTAATTAATCCCATAATTCCAGGGTTATCAATAAAAATATGCTAACCACTAATTTAGTCAATTCTAAGCACTAATTTAGTCCTAGCAATCAGGTATACTAATTACAAAAAATATTCTACAGCTGTATTTTCCCACAGGATTCATTGATTTTTGTTCTCTGAAAATTGATGACATTCAAGCATAAAGAAATACTATAATACCTTAGGGACCTTGTGTGTTTTTCTCTCCAATTCAAGCTGGGATTGTGCAAGGTCTCTTTGGCGCTTTAGCTCTTCCATTTCTCTCTTCATCTGTGCAAAATTGAATTATCTTCAAACTAGAGATAGAGACCTAGACTGAAGTTCAGTTCAGAATTATGCAAGCCCCCTCCCTTTTTTTTGTTTTCTTTTAATGAAGATAAGATAATATCCACCTTAATCAATGCCAAATTTTAGCATTTGAGTAAAAAAAAAAATTAACTCTCCAATACAGTGGTTTTTTCCTTTTTCTTTTTTTTTAAGTTTAAAAGGTCAAACATGTGAATATTTAATTATAAGCCTGAAACATATTAAGTACCCGATATATGAACAATTTTTGGAGAGTATAATTACATAAATTTGAATTTAGGACCTATTTTAATAATATATTAATTTGTCCATTTCTCCCGAAAGCTTAAGCTAGGCCAACAATAACTTTATATTTCTAACAGGTTCTGATATCAATTTAAGAACTTTTATATATTATGTTAGTGTTGTGAGCACTCTTAAGCACTTAATACAAGTGATAAGTGCTCTAAACACTAAAGACAAGGGCTTAAGCACTTATTAATAGTACACGTTGTATAATTAATTTTGTGGCCCATAATGCTATTGTTTTGACCGGTTATGATTTTGTCATAGTCTATGTGATGGACACAGTTAATAATAAGGCTATAAGTTTGGGTCCCTGGTTCTCTCACTCTTTCTATCTTTAGTAACACACTATCATTTGGAGTCTAAGGAAGAACTAGAAGCTCTTAAACCAGAAGGAACACAGCAAGCAACAGTTCAATTTTGCACACTCGACATCAATGGCCGGAGGTACATTTTCAGTCCGATTATAATTCTGCATATTGATCTAAATGCTATTTATGTTTATAGAAGCATGTTTAGATCATTTTAAGTCTAATAGTTGGTATTAGAGCCATTTAAAACTCTGTCTTGATGCTTGGTGAAATTTGCCAAAACCGAGTTTTTAAAGCATACCCGTAGAACTTTTTTTTTGTGATTTAGGGTTAGGAGTTTTGTTAAGTTTTAATAGAAACTAAAGTTAAAAATTATTAGGAAATTGAATTTTTATTGTTTCTGTGATTTAAAACTCTATTTTTGGTGTCCATAACATGATGAAACAGTCAGGTCTGCAACCACGTTGCATTTCAACCTAACTGGGTAGAGAAAACTCACTTCAGAAGGTTGAAGATGACTGCAAACGACATGTTGTTTGGCATTTTGGCCAGCCAAATGACATGTCATTTGGACTCGTGGGGGCGTGTTTTTCAGACAAAATGACAAGTTGTTTTGGGCCTTAATGCCTAAAATGACATGTCATTTTTATGGATAGGAATTATAAAAAAAAAACCCAAAAATTAAAAAAAATATTTTTATGGGTATTATTCCAGATTTGATAATTGAATTTTTTGAGAAAATTTTTCATAAAATTCATAGACTTTAATATTTTATGAAATTTTCATAAAATATCCACAATTTTGATATTTTTTTGAATTTTCATATTTTAATATAATTTATGAAAAAATACATAATTTTGAATATTCATAATTTTTGGTATTTGTTATGAATATTTTCTTTTTGTGTTAATATATTTCTATCTTTATGTGCATGTATTATTCCTTATGTGTAATTTATGATTTTAATTATGCATGCAACATTATGGTGCAGCGGAAGTGTTTCAAAGTGAAACAAGGAAAGAAAACTCAAGAACAAACTCACAGAGTTTAATAATTAGGAATAAGTCTGATTATTGATCAATGATGCTCCAAAACAATTACAATGAGCCTTTATATAGTGTTTGTAGGAAAGTAGAATAATAGTCTAAATAGAAGTAGAATAACAGTCTAAATAGGAAACTAATAATAATCCTAATAATAATCTGAATAGGTAATCCTAATAATAATCTGAATAGGAAACTAATCTCTATGTGCTACATCACATTAAGTTCAATAAATTAGTACATTAAAATTTTATATAATTATATGCTAGATTATGCTATTTGTATGTATAATTTTAATTTATGCAAAAAGAATATTAGCAGATAAATTATCGATTTTTGTTCATATTTACTTATATTGCTTTATGTTAGATGCAATTTATTTATGAACAAAATTTTAGAATAAATATCTAGTGATCTGTATAAATTTAATTAATTAGAGGTTTGCCCAACAACCTTAATTATGCAATATTATATATTAAGTGATTTTAAAGCACATCTAAAAAATAACATTTATTTTTATTAATCATAATTGATATAATAAATTTTATCTCATAGGAATTTTTATTATATTTGTATAGTTAATTAGGATAAAATATCAAATTATATTTCTTAATTTACTCAATGGAATTAAGAAAAGGAACATAATTTGATAGTTTTATTATAAAGTTAGGTGAATCTAATTGAATTATAACTTTAGCCCACAGACAAGTTTTATGTTACTAGATTCATAATTTTGAATATGATGTACATTGATAAAACATGACATATGTTTATTAGTCTTAAAAATTATAAAATATAAGCATGTAATTTTTAAATTTTATGCAATCTTGCAACCTGCGAATTACTCTGATTTAAATGTAGAATTTTTGAACTTAAAGGGAACAATTATAAAATTATAGAAGCAGAGAATTCTTCTTTATCTTGGATAAATGGACATAGACTACACTATTAAGAAAGACGAACTTGTTATTACTAACACTAGCAATGCAGATTAAAAGGCTCTTGATGAACGTTGGGAACGATCTAATTGCCTCAGTATGATGTTCATAAAGACTCATATTTCTATTGGTATTAGAGGTTCCATCAATTAGCATAAGAATGTCAAGGCATTGCTGAAAGCCATTGATGAGCAGTTTGCAACATCAAAGAATACACTTGCAAGCACCCTCATTATGAAATTTTCATCCTTAAAGCTCATCAGTGTCAAAGGTGTACGTGAACACATCATGGAGATAAGGGACACTGTGGCTCAATTAAAGACACTTGAGGTTGATATGTCTGAATCTTTCGTTATGCACTATATATTAAACACTATTCTGCAGCAATATGGACCCTTCAAAATATCTTTTAACACACATAAAGATAAATGATCAATTAATAAACTTATGACCATATGTGTTCAGGAAAACGGGAGGCTGACAATAAACACGGGTGAAAATGCATTATTGGCAACACAATAAAAGAACCAAAAACAAGCCAAACAAAAGAAGAAAAATAAAATACCTATTCAAGGTGGAATAAAAAAAGAATCCAACAGCTTCTTCTGTAAAAAGAATGGACACATAAAGAAGGATTGCACTAAATTTCATAACTAGCTTGAAAAGAAAGGTAATCCAATCTCATTTGTTTGCTATGAATTTAATACGGCTGATGTTAATCATAATACATGGTAGAATGATTTTGGCTCTATAATCCATATTTCAAATACTTTACGGAATATGCGAAATCTAAGGATACTAGTAGGAAGTAAACAAGGCATCTATTCAAGAAAGGTAATCTAATCTTATTTGTTTGCTATGAATCTAATACGGCTGATGTTAATCATAATACATGGTAGAATGATTTTGGCTCTATAATCCATATTTCAAATACTTTACGGAATATGCGAAATCTAAGGATACTAGTAGGAAGTAAACAAGGCATCTATTCAGGAAATAAGATGCGTTCACATGTGAAGGCGATTGGTATATGCATTTAATTTAATTTCAGTTTCAAGGCTTGTACCTTTAGGATATTCCTTTAGTTTTTCAAAGATATCTTTTAGTTTATTTTATAAATTTGATCTTATTAATAATGGTATATTGTCTGATAGTCTTTTCTCTATTTATTTGCAAAATAATATTACTTATAATCCTATGCATTTTCACCTTGGTATGAAATGATGTGTTATGAATGAAGATCCCTCTATATTGTGGTACCGAAGATTGGGACATATCTCCGTAGAAAGAATGAAGAGATTAGTAAATGATAAAGTGCTTAGTACTTTAGATTGTACTTATTTTAATACTTGTGTGGACTGTATTAAGGGGAAACAGACCAATAAGTTTAAGAAAGGTGCAAAGAGGAGTACATACATATTACAAATCACATATTCAGACATTTGTTGTCCACACATGGACTCGTATGATCTAAAATACTTTATCTATTTCATAGATGATTACTCACAATATATGTATTTCTACTTACTTTACAATAAGACGAAGCATTGGATGCTTTTAAGATTTTTAAACCTGAAATAGAGAAACTGTTGGAAATTATACTCGATTTACGTGGGTGTAAGATATTTTAGGAAAGTATTAGTTGTCTAATTTGGTACTGATTATAGACAGATTTAGGTACTATATTAACAGAAAGTTGACTTAGTGTCATCTGGCTAGGAACGTAGTACTTATTTCCTAGGATCGCTTTTACTTTATTGTCTTGATATCCTATTGATTTTGTTTTTGATTGCATTCAGCCTAAAAGACAGGCTGCTCTGTACTGTAAAAAAGTGTATGAAATATAAAAAATATCTTTCCCAATTTCTCTAACATTGTATCAGAGCTCTCCAGGTACTCTTTCTAGGAAAATATTTCACCATCCTTAAGCCGTTCATAAGGTTGGTCCGAGACGTCAGAAGTCACACAAACCAGTCCCCAATTGGAGGAGTCCACAGTCCAACAATATGTTCTTGGAGATCTACAAAACATTCAAGCTACGTATAGACTAAATTGAACGAACTATTTGAAGTGGTCCCAACTAGTTCGAATGTTTTTGAAAGGAAAGGGAAAACTCAATCATCTTTATGGAACAGGGCCTAAGGAGGGAGATCCGAAGTTTGTCGCGTGGGATGAAGAAGATTCAATGGTCATGTCTTGGCTTTGGAATGCAATGGAACTTGAAATAAGTGACACTATCATGTTCTTGACAACTGCTAAAGATATATGGGAGGCGATTAGGCAAACCTATTCAAGGAAGGATGGTGCAGCCCAAGTGTACGAGATCAAGGTGAAACTAAGTGCTATGAAACAAGGAAATAAGACTATAACGAAGTATGCTGATACTCTGAAAAATTTGTGGCACGAGTTGGACTATTTTCGAGTTCTCGAAAGAGTAATGAAGATGCTACCTTACCAAATGTTTTTATAAAGAAGGACTGAATATATGATTTCTTGGCAGGACTTAATCTGGAATTTGATCCTGTGAGAATCCAAATCCTAGGAAAAGGACTATCATCCTTGAATGAAACGATTACGATAGTTCATGCCGAAGAAAACAAAAGAGGAGTCATGTTGGAACTGCAACCCAGTAGAAGGATTAGCACTGCTTACAACAACCACCAGTGAACAATCCTCAAAGAAGAACTCTTCCTCCACTGCAGATGACAAGAAATCCAAACCAAAAAGGACAGTTATAGTGAATCTAGTATGCAATTATTGCAAGAAACCAAGTCACACCAAGGATACTTGTCACAAGCTACATGGAAGGCCACAAAACATCAATAAGCCAAACTGGAATTCTGGAAGAAAGAATTGGCTGAAAAAGGGACAAGCTCATGTTGAACAGACTAACTCCAATAGTAACAATGATCAACATAATTCAGGCAGCAGAGAATTCAATAAAGAAGACATTGATCGCCTTCATTCCTTTCTAGATTCTCTCGAAAGACCCTCAGGTGCTTGTTGATTAGCACTTTCTGGTATGTGTTCTGACTCTCATGTGTTTAGTGCCTCTAATAATGTTTTGACCCACCCTGATTTTTAGATAGTCGATTCTGAAGCAACCGACCACATGACCAACTCATCCAAATTTTTCTCCTCATATAAACCATGTCCTAGCAATAAAAAGATTACCATAGTCGATGGGAATTTAGTTACCATTGTAGGTCAAGGGGATATATCCTTAGGATCTTTCTTGTTTCTCAAAAATGTTTTGCATGTGCCAAAGCTGACAACCAATATTATATCAGTCAAACAAATTGCTAAGGAAATGAACTGCAATCATATTTTCTCAAATAATTATTATGCGTTTCAGGACCGTGCTACGGGGAAGACAATTGGGCATGCTAAGGAAAAAGATGGTCTCTATTATCTCGAAACTAGCAATGGAAAAATGGAGACTGGAGTTGGTTGTTCATCCATTTTTTTGTCGAATTCTTCCACAGATAAAGACAAAATTTTACTTCCTCATTTTTGGATTGGTCATCTTCCCTTTAGAACTCTTAGCCTTATGTTTCCTTCACTGTTTAAAGACGTTGATTTGAAACAGTTTCATTGTGATATTTGTGAACTTGCAAAGCATAAGCGTGTGTCTTTCTCTTTGAACAATAATAAATCATCCGTTTCTTTTTGTTTGACACATAGTGATGTCTGGGGTCCTTCACGGGTTGCTAATCATTCAGGGGCACGTTGGTTTGTCATTTTTATAGATGATGGTTTGTCATTTTTATAGATGATTGTACACGAGTCACTTGGACTCTTTTCATGAGGCAAAAATCTAATGTGGCCAACATCTTCCCAAAATTTCATAACATGATAAAAACACAATTTGGGGTGAGAATTAAAAGGGTGCAAACTGACAACGGAAAAGAGTATTTTAATCAAACCCTATCACCCTATTTTAGCCAGGAAGGAACAGTTCATGAATCCTCATGCATTGACACAGCTTAACAAAACGGTGTTATGGAAAGAAAGAACGAACATCTTCTCGAAACCACACGTGCTCTTCTTTTCCAAAGACAAGTACCAAAATTTTTTTGGAGAGAAGCAGTTCTCATAGCCACCCATCTTATTAACCAATTACCCACCAAAGTCTTGAATTTCAGAGGCCCATGGGAAACACTTTAACAACATTTTCCAAATTTTCTTAACCCCAACAGATTGCCTCCTCGGGTATTTGGATGTGTTGTCTTTGCTCATATTCATGCACACAATCGAAGCAAACTTGACCCCCGTGCACTGAAGTGCATGTTTATAAGATATTCTTCCACACAAAAAGGCTACAAATGTTATCATCCACCAACCCAAAAAACTTATGTTTCCATTGATGTCACGTTCGTCGAGCATGAGAGTTACTTCATCATCCTTCTCCTCAGGGGGAGACAACATGTGATGCAAAGGATGGTGGCCATGTTGATATCTTTGACTTTATGCCCGAATTGTCACTACCATCAAGCCAAGTTCCTGTCCTTGTTCCATTGAGTTCATCCAATCCTACTTCGAGTTCACTTTCAAATCCTGATCTCAGCCTTACTTTGCCACATTCTCCACATCCTGATCTCAGACCCACTTCACCAAATTCTCCACATCCTAATCTCCATCCTACTTCCAACTCTAGGCTTGATGGCCCTCCACATGAAGATCCAGTCGTGTCACCTCCTGAAAATCCAACTTCGTCAATCAATCCAACAACCAGTAAACCACTTCAAGTCTATTTGAGAAGGAAGGAATACAAGATTGATCCAAAGCAACCCCAAAATTCTGATCCTATGCTCAGGAAAGGAACTAATCAAGAGGAGAATACTTCTCAAGTAAAAAGTCCCACTCTTATACCTAATGAAGATAAGTTAGATTTACCTATTGCAATTCGAAAAGGTATCTGAAAGTGCACACAACACCCTTTCTCTCTCACTTTGTTTCATTTGAAAAATTATCTCCTTCACATAAAGCCTTCCTTACTCACCTAAACACAGTAACTATCCCTAATACTTTATCTGAGGCATTAAATAGCATGGAGTGGAAGCAAGCCATGGAAGTTGAGATGGATGCACTTAAGAAGAACAAGACTTGGGAAATGGTTGAATTGCCAAAGGGAAAGAGACCTGTGGGTTGCAAATGGGTGTTTTCGATGAAGTACAATGCAGACGGGTCACTTGAGAGGTATAAGACGAGGCTGGTTGCGAAGGGATATACTCAGACTTTTGGCATTGACGATGAAGAAAATTTTGCTCCAGTGGCAAAAATGAACACAGTGAGAGTCCTATTATCATTGGCTGCTACGAATGATTGGACTTTACAACAGTTTGATGTTAAAAACACATTTCTACATGGAAACCTTGAAGAAGAAATATATATAGAACCGCCTCCAGGATTTGCTATTCCTAATAAGAATGTGGTGTGCAGACTAAGAAAGACATTATACGGGTTGAAATAGTCTCCTAGAGCCTGGTTTGGAAGATTTGCGAGAACAATGTTGATGATGGGTTACAAACAAAGCCAAGGTGATTATACTCTGTTTATAAAGCATTCCCATTTAGGGGGAGTTACCGCTCTAATTATGTACATGGACGATATCAATGTCACTAGCAACGATCAAACAAAATCTAACAACAAAAATACATGACTGATTTACTAAAGGAAATGGGAAAGATGGGATGCAGACTTGTGGAGACCCCCATTGAGTCAAATCATAAGTTGGGAGAAGCAATTGATGATGAGCCAGTGGACAAAGGAATGTATCAAAGACTTGTGGGAAGACTAATCTACTTGTCTCATACCAAACCTGAAATTGCCCACGCAATTAATGTAGTGAGCCAATTCATGCACAATTCAAAGGAAATACACCTCCAAGCAGTATATAAGATCCTACAATATCTAAAGTCTAGTCCAGGTCGAGGTCTAATGTTCAAAAAGGGATCAGTCATGAATTTAGAAGTGTACACAGATTCGGACTATGCCAGTTCAGTATCGGATAGGAGATTAACCTTTGGTTATTATGCCTTCCTAGGTGGGAATCTTGTTACATGGAGGAGTAAAAAACAACCAGTAGTTGCAAGGTCAAGTGCATAAGCTAAATTTCGTGCCATGGCCTTGGGAATATGTGAGCTATTATGGTTGGAAATAATCTTGAGAGATCTTGGAGTTTTCGTTGAAAAGCCAATGAAGTTATACTGTGATAACAAGTCAGCCATCAACATTGCACATAATCCGGTACAACATAATCGCACCAAACATGTGGAAGTTGATCAACACGTCATAAAGGAAAAACTAGAAAGTGGACTTATTTGTATGCCATATCTCTCAACAGAAGGACAATTGGCTGATGTGTTAACCAAAGGGTTATCTAGCACTGCGTTCGAGGGAATTGTTTGCAAGTTGGGGATGGAAAACATTTATTCCCTAGCTTGAGGGGGAGAGTTGGAAATTATACTCGATTTATGTAGGTGTAAGATATTTTAGGAAAGTATTAGTTCTTTAATTTGGTACTGATTATAGGCAAATTTAGGTCCTATATTAATAGAAAGTTGACTTAGTTTTATCTTTATTTTTGGCTAGGATTGTAGTACTTATTTCCTAGGATCGTTTTTACTTTATTGTCTTGATATCCTATTGATTTTGTTTTTTATTGTATTCAATCTATAAAGGACGGGCTGACGGGCTGCTCTGTACTGTAAAGAAGTAAGTGTGTGTGAAATATAAAAAATATCTTTCCCAATTTCTCTGACAGAAACAATATGAAAAAAAAATTAAATCCGTGAGAACAGACAGAGGTCTCTGTGGAGAATGTTATGGTAGATACAATGAGAATGGATAAGCATCTAGTCTATTTGTGAAGTTTCTTCAAGAGCATGTGTTAGTGGCCCAATACACCATGCCTGGTTCTTTAGACTAGAATGGTGTGACAGAAAGAAGAAACCGAACTTTAATAGACACGGTGAGGAGTATGCGTAGTCACTCCAAACTTCCTGAATCCTTGCAAACTAAAGCTCTTAAAATGACTATGTATATATTAAACCGAGTTCCAACTAATGCTGTCTCAAAGACACCGTTTGAATTACATAAAGGTTGGAAACCGAGCTTGTGATATATACACATTTAGGGATGTTCGTCTGAAGTAAGAATTTATAATCCATAAGAAAAGAAATTGGATTCAAGGACCAGATTCTAAAGTCTAAAGGATACAGATTCTATTATCCATCTCATAGACTAAGATTGTAGAATCAAAAAATGCAACTTGAAAAGGACTTGATCAGTGGGAGCAATCTATCACAAAACATTGGTTCTGAAAAAGATCATTTTGATGCTCAACCTTCATGCTCAAGTGAAAGATTGGTTGTTGTTCACTACACTTCTCAAATTCAAACAAGTGTTGAACAACCGATCATTGAAATTCTACAAACTGCTAATAATAATCCAATAGATCAAGAAATGCATGAAGCAAGACTTGTCGTTGAAAGATTCACTCAAAAGGAATGAATCAGCGATAAGGAGACTTTTTCTCCTGTATCTAAGAAAGATTCTTTTCGTATTATTATAGCATTAATTGCACATTTTGACTTATGCTTTGATTATTATGAGTGAAAAGTGGAGGGAAATAAAACATTAGAAGAATTTAGGATGGAAAATGATACAATGGGGTGTTTGGTAGAAAAAAAAATTAGAATAGAAAGGAAAAATGAGTGGAAGAAATGGCATGTGGGTCCCACCAAAATTGATGTCTCTAAATGTAGATGGATTTTGTAAGGGAAAAGTTTGACAATAATGCAAAGAAAGTGAAGTTACCAATTTGTCATTCTTTTCTATCAAAATTCTAACAAAATTTGGGCACCAAAATTAGGAAAATAGTTAAATAATATTTAGGCAAAATGGTAATTTTATTAAGAGTAGTTTTTCTATCCCTTTGGTTCTTCTTACAATACCAAACAAGAGAAAAAAAAATCATTGTCTTCCTATCTTCACATACCAAACAAGCAAAAGAAAAATCAAAATCTTTTCCTTTCCCTACAATTTTCTTTCCTTCATAATTTTATCTTCCCTCCTATTTTCTTTCCTTCTTGCCAAACGAAGCATTAGAGTTGCAATAAATGGATATGGAAATAGCTTTCCTCAATGGAGATCTAGAGGAATAAGTTTACATGAAACAACCAGAAGGATTCTCCTCTAGTGATGGTGAGCATTGGTATGCGAACTTAAGAAATCGATTTATGGGTTCAGTGGTATTTGAAATCTCATGATGCTATCTCTTTATTTGGATTTGTAGAGTATATTATGGATCAATATATATACCGGAAGGCTAGTGGGAGCAAAATTTGTTTTCTTATTCTATATGTGGATAATATTTACCTACAACCAATTATAAGGGTTTATGTTAAACAATTTCTCTCTAAAAACTTTGATATGAAATATATGGGTGATGCACCTTATATCATTGACATAAAAATTGATAGAGACAAATTTAGCGGCATTTTAGAACTGGCTTAAGAGACCTATATCGACAGAGTTTTAGAAAGATTTCAGATGACAAATTGTTCACCAAGTATAGCTCCCATAATGAAAGATGTTAAATTTAATTTGAACCAATGCCCCAAAAATGATTTTGAAAGGGAACAAATGAAGAACATTCCATATGCTTCAGTTGTTGGAAGCCTAATGTATGTCCAGGTCTGCACAAGACCTGACATTGCATTTACTGTGGGAATGTTAGGAAGATATTAGAGTAATTTAGGTGTTGCAAAGAAAGTGATAAAGTACCTTTAAGGGACCAAAGACTACATGCTTATGTATAGATGAACTAAAAATCTAAAGGTAATTGGCTACTAAGATTTAGACTTCGCTAGCTGTGTTGATTCACGAAAATCAACATCTGGGTACATTTTCACGTTTGCCGATGGAGCTATATCTTAGAGAAGTGCAAAGCAGACTTTGACTGCTACTTCCATTATAGAGGCTGAGTTCGTATCTTGTTTTGAGGCAACTTCGCATGGTGTATGTACAAAGAGTTTCATTTTTGAGCTTAGAGTAATTTATTCGATTTCTAGGCCATTGAGAATACACTGTGATAATTTACTTGCAGTTTGTATAGCTAAAAATAATAAAGGTTGTAGTCGAAGCAAGCACATCGACATTAAATATTTAGCCATAAGAGAACGTGTTATAGATAAAACAATGGTTATTGAATACGTTAACACTGAATTGATGATAGCTGATCCTCTGACTAAAGGCATGCCACCGTTCAAATTTAAGGGTCATGTACAGAGTATGGGACTTAGTTTCTTTGTGTAATTTTTGTTGTAAGAATGAAGTTATTTTCAATGACTCTATTTCAGTTATGATGTTTTCTTATACTTAATTTGCACACACATTTGTTTATTTATTTTGAGAAATACCATTAAGTTTGGACCTTAAATAAACATAAGCTTTATTCATTAAATATTAAGGGACGTAATACATTGTGACACATAAAGGACCTATCGTCATGATTCATGTATTTGTTTCTCACTGTGTTAAAATAATAGATTTTAAAGGCCAAGTGAGAGATGTTAGTGCTGTAAGCACTATAAAGCACTTAATACAAGTGATAAGTGCTCTAAACACTAAACACAAGTGCTCTGAGCACTTATTTATATTATACATTATATAATTAATTAAGTGGCCTATAACGTTATTGTTTTGGCCGGTTATGATTTCATCATAGACTGTGTGATGGACACAGTCAATAATAAGGATATAAGTTTGGATCCCTGGTTCTCTCACTCTCTCTACCTTCAGTAACACACCATCATTTGGAGTTTGAGGAAGAACGAAAAGCTCTCAAGGAGAAGCACAGCAAGCAACAGTTTGGTTTTGCACAGCCAACATCAATTGTTGAAGGTAAGTTTTCCTTCCAATCTAAATGCTATTTGTGTTTATAGAAACATGTTTAGCTCATTTTAAGTCTAACATATTACTCATAAGCAGACATACCTGTTCAATCTTCAGGTCCTTCTCTGCTATTAGAGACCGAAAGCATGGAAATGAAGATTGCTCTGGACTTCTCAACTCTGCTTCAAGCCTGGCCACTTCCTTCTTCAAATGCTTCACTAATCTCTTGTCTGAAACAACCTGCAA
Source organism: Artocarpus heterophyllus (assembly GCA_025403435.1). Lineage (NCBI taxonomy): Eukaryota > Viridiplantae > Streptophyta > Magnoliopsida > Rosales > Moraceae > Artocarpus > Artocarpus heterophyllus. Next base: position 6,271,626 of record CM046329.1, read on the forward strand.
CAGAAATTTAATGTGTAGTTTATGTACAAAGGCTGGCTTAACCTCTATAAGCAAAGAAAAAAGCAAGTGACATTGTCATGAAATCCACTAGTTTTCCTTCCAACTAACGGAAAGTATGAGGTTATACTTTGTTACTAATCATACCATGTTTACTTGGGCGTTATTAGTCACTTCCTTTGCGCTAGTTGCAAATGAAAGTGTATTCCTCGTCTGCTCCACATGGCTTAAAGCTGGACTCATGGTACATATAATCGCAGTCCTAGCATTTCCCCCAAGTGAAGACTGCAATATTCGTGTGAGTTTCGAATCTCTGTAAGGTATATGGCCACTTCTTTTTCCACCACTGCTGCAAAGGGAATCCTCATAAGACAAAAGAATCACACAGATCAACAAACTTAATTGCTCACTAATTAACTACTGGGAAAACATAAAAGTAAACCTAAAAACTAGGCACTAATTTCCATATTCTGTATGCTAAAAAATGAAATTTATCAGAAGTTATAGCCATTTAAACTGAAGTTCAAATCTTTTACTTCTACCTACACAAGGAGAAGATAAGAGAAATTAAACAAACTGAAGTTATAGATGTAGCATTGGCATTTTGCATTTTTTCACCTTAGCTTCCTAATCACTGTTGTAAGCGTCAACAAACTTCGGTTGATATGACTGCCTTCTTTTAGTCTTGTGCCATCTGCATTTGTTTGGGATGCACGTTCACTTCCAGCCAGGTCTACAAGATTCTGCAAAGTCCCCGAACTTCAATTAAGCAAAATATTTTGTTGTTTTAATTAAAAAAAGGGTGCTGAAAAGAGAGAGAACATATATTCTTACCAAGCTGGCTACAAAGGATTTCACACAGCCTGAACTTTCCCGAAGGCTGCTCTCTATGGTCTGAATTCAACAAAAAGAAACTGTGTCATTAGGCTTGAACATAAAAACTAGACATGCTATCCTTTAATAGACACAGAGAAGAGTTTTTATTTTTGGTCCTATCTTGTTGTTTTATGAGTAGCACATGAATGAATTTGGAACAATTTATTGCCAAACCAATGCTTAGGGTAGAATATTGGAATAGAAACTTCAATTTATGTTAGTATAATCATTTTGATGGGTAAAGGGACTACTAATTATACCAGCCTGATTATTTGATGGGATCTTGAGCTTTTATCATTTAGAGCAGTTTCTCCCACTTGCCTTTGAGCTGCAAAGACAACATTCTTTTGTGATTACAATGTGAACAAAAAGCATTGAATTTGAAGAAGGATTATGTTATTAAAGGAATACCGGATTATATAATGGTAGTACAACAAACAATCAACTTTTATAGATTAAAAATTTCTCCCATAATGGTTTCAAAAGCTCAGTAAAAGACTGAATTATTATAGCTTGGAAAGGAAGATACAGTTGTTGTTTCGGAAATTTTTAATCTCCATGGATTGCAATGCATAGTGAACTATATTTATTATTACCTTCACAAATGCTGCTTAAATGCCTTAGGTGTTCAACATCCTTTACAACTGCTTCAACTAGTTTTTCCACAATTGTCCCCCTCTGCATTTTGAAGATGGGAAAAAAAATGTCAAAAACAAAAACTAAGGTTCCATCTAAAACTCCTTCAGTAGATGAACTCATTCTATGTACCTCAGGATCATCCAGAAGCCGCAGGGAACCAGATTCGCGATTCAAAAGGTCAACAACAGTCTCATTGTAGATCTCCAACGCAGAAAGTTTCAAGATAAAATCTCTCTCAGGGGTCTGTGATGTAAAATAAACTCCCACATTGTAACATATTAGAGAATCTCAACCGATTCATGGCCGTTGGCTTAAAATCATCAATAATCTACTATCTTTTGTCCATGCCCCTTAAACTTGGCCGACAGAAACGGGTTCCAAAGAAATACAATAAGAACCACAGAGAATCGGGACTCACATTTTTTATGTGGTCATATATGTCCTTAACAGCATTTTCAGCAATTCCTCTCATAGTATATGTCTTACCACTACTAGTTTGCCCATATGCAAAAATTGTAGCTGCAGAAAAGGAAAAGTGGTGAAAAACTTGAATTTGGCCCAAATCATAGCAGAAAGGAAAACCTATCTAGATCACATTAATGTTACCATTCATTCCCCTAAGTGCAGATAAAGCAACATCCTTGGCGCCTTCTTCATAAACCTTCTGATTTGCACAACTTGGACCGAAAACCTTATCTGTCATGCATTAAACATAACCAAAGACCCTTACAATTACACCAAACACGAGCATTCATAAAATACAAAAATAATTACTGTAGAAATAGAAAGTTGCCAAAAGTCTTGTGGGGTTGGAAAATTTTAACAATTAAACATCATAAGGCTTCTTATCACGGTCATGTATGTAAAAGAGTGTACCGAAAGTGTATGAAGTTGGAGCTCGTTCTTGATTTGGACTGTTGAAAACAATGGAATGTTCATCCACGCATTCACAAGCTATGAGATCATACAACGCTTGCTCTCTTCGGCTTAACGGCCTCACACGAACGGTGACCAATATTTTCTCTCCACAAGCTCTCGGACCTCCTGGAGTAGAACACGGGGTCCTCTGTATCTTGGACAATGGCGTAGCCGGTGTCCCAACCGTCATCTTAATTTACTCTGAAAATCCCAAAAAGGAAAAAAAAAAGGAAACATTTTTAGTTCATAAAATTTCTTCTTTGGCTCCAAACAAAAAAGGTAAATTTTAATATTGCAAAATTATGCATAACAAATGAAGGAAAGTTGTTCCAAAGATGAAAATCAAAAGAAAAAAGAAAACCCCAGATTCCGGGAAAATCATCTTTATTAGGTAACAACACACAAAAACACAATCTTGAAACTACAAATCTTTAAATACGAAGTCGACAAATTCACCTGGAACTACAAAAAAAAGAAAGAGTTGACGACAAAGAACACCAAAAATAAACAAAAAATGAAACAAAAAAGACTTCAGAAAAGAAACAGAGAAATAAAGAAAGAAATAAGAGAGACTTACGGTTATGATGAATGCAAGTGCTCGAAAAACTCGAAGAAAATGAGAAAGAAATCTCGAGAGAGATTCCCAATCAGCCCGGAAAATCCTGAAATTTGGACGGGAAATTTCCCGTTTGGAAGCTTCAAAAAATGGTTTTTTTTTTTTTTTTCTTTCGAGGGATGATCTCAGAGGTTTTTGGAATGAAGAGAGTAAGTCAAATCTGTAAGCTTCGGAAAAGGAAAAGGTAACGGCTACTTTTTCCGTCCACAACGCGCAATTGAATGCCCACAAGTGTACCATTTGAATCTTTGGGTTGTCTGACATGGGCTTCAGTGGGCCCATCAGTGGCGACCTTTTTTCTGTGTATGGCCATGATCTGATCTTGCCGTCCCAGTTACAGGGCCGCTAGCCCATCCTTTTGTTTTGAGGAGTCTTAAGTTTGTCGTATTAGGATAAGCACTAAAAGTAAAAAGTTAATGAGACAATTGGCCTAATTATGTTTGTTGAATTAAAATATAACTCTAATTTACTACAAATATCTCATAATGATGTTATTAAAATTATTTTTATGTAATTATATAGTACAAAATGTAATATCATTAAGATAATTACTATATCATTAAGGACACTTTTAAGATATTTTGAATATTGTGTTAGATTTTAATTTTACAACAATAACTTGGACAAGTATTGTAATTTTTTCAAAGTAAAAAGGTTAATGAGACAATTGGCCCAATTACGTTTTTTGAATTGAAATATGACTCTAATTTGTAAAAATTCTACAAATGTCTCATAATAATATCATTAAAATTATTTATATATAATTATATAGTACAATATGTAATATCATTAAGATAATTACTATATCATTGAGGACATTTTTAAGATATTTTGAATATTATGTTAGATTTTAATTTCATAACAATAATTTGAACACATTTTATAATTTTTTCAAAGAAAGTAAAAATGATCAATTTTAGGACTTGTATAAAAAAATGACTCTCTCTTTTTTTTTTTTTACAATTACGAGGATTAATGTCACAAATTTCTCTGAACTATATTCACTACTTTTAGATATTTTGAACTTTAAAAAAGTTTATTTCACCTCTTGATTGATATATATATATATATATATATATATATATATATATATATATATATATATAATCGTTCAAAACACTCATTCTGTCAAACTCATCTGCAATACTAACAAAATAAAGACATATAACTAATGATCTTATAAAATTTTCTCAAAAATTCTTGATTTTAAATCAACTTACCTCTCGATTATTTGTTTTATATTAACTTGCTTTGGAGATTTTTTTTAAGTAGAAAAAAAGTTGACACAAAATTAATTATTCTAGAGGAATTTATGAAATTAAATAGTTCAGCGAGCATTGTGAATGATTTTATATAATTCATAAGATGAAACATACCTTTTCAAAATTCGAAAGGCTAACTAAACTAGCGTATGCGACTCAATGAGCACGTCTGGCTGATTTCAGAATTGTATTTCAAGAAATTGTTAATAACTGAGATACTTTACAAATATATAGTTAATTTATTCGATCAAAAAGTTGAAAATTTATTTATCAGTCATGTCAAAAACTAGTTTGTTGGGAAAACCTGCCAATGGGATTTTTTTTTATTATTTTTATAATCTTGTCTTCACCAAGCTTTTCATTTATAAAATAACAGAGTCTTCTTTGCATCTTTACGTTAATATATAATTATTGCTTATAGCGTTTAAAAATTCAATGCACGCGCTCATTTGTTATTATCTCAAAAAAGAAAATTATTTCAATGAGGTTTAAGTTATTATCATTAGAAGAAAATTAGCCAATAGGCTCCCTCTTTTACGGCCAGGTACAAAACTTTAGACATGGAATATAAGCGGCTCATTCTTAAAGTTGACACCAAATCACACTTTTGTTAAACTTTTTTTCTTTCTTTCTTTCTTTTTCTCTTTTTGAGGTCAAATCTGAATTCCTTGTTAGATCCAGACCGAGCAAAGTGCTAGAGGTCATAATCAAGAATTGATTAGTAGTTTTATGAGAAACGTGAGTCGTGACGAAAGGCTAGGATTAGATTGTGAGGAAACAAAGACACAAAAGAAATTGACTGTTCTCTCTTATGTGTTTTTGTTTTTGTTTTTGTTTTTTTGTTTTTTGTTTTTGTGTTGTTGCATGCACATGATTTTTCCTTTCGCTTTACAAAGCATAGATATAGATTCGGCCTAGCGACGTTACAACCAACGAATGGCCATATAACAGCCTCGTTGGAGACAAAAATGGAGGAGAAAAATATGTGTCTAGCAAAATCTCGTCACTTTTTTGAGCGCTTTCTTATTTTGTTGTTCATATTCAAGTTATACCGACTTCTTTCTTTTTTTTTTTTTTAAGGGAAATTGCATTCATGTTACAATCGTGATACAATCACGAAAATTTTTTTATGATTGACCTTGCAATATAAATAATTCTCGATCGAGACCGGATCCACCGGTATAATGTGATGGCACTCAAAGAAGACGACGAAGAAATATCTTGGAACACTAACATTGAGTATAGGTACAGGCACAACTTTTTTCGCCAAAATCTCTCCGACTAATGGACACTTCCAATCGATTGTGAGCTAGAATTTTGTAGCATAAAGACCACCACCAAGTCCGCATAGTAACAAATATAGCGGAGGCAAAACAAACAAAACAACGATAAATCTGGATGGAGGGAAAACTACTTCCATTATTACATCAAAATGACAAAAAAAAAAAAAAACATTGCAATAAGGAGATCACAGCTGCCACCATCGATGGGCCACCTCCCACTGGCAATCAACATCACGCCACGAAGAGCACCTTCAGAAGAGCTCCATCATAACACCCACAGTTTGGCCACACCCCACCGGCAAACAACACCACATCAGAACAACTTACATGCCTTACTGGCCTTCATGATCTTGTTGGGGAATTAGGCGACTCCTAATTCCAAGGATCGCAAGAACGAACAATTGCAGAAAATAAATAGGAGAAAAGAAGAAAAAGAGACACCAAATTTTTATACAGGTTCGTCCAAATTTGAGACTACGTCCTGTTTCTGCCGCTTGCAGATTCCACTATGATGAAGGAGATTACAGATTACAAGAGCAGTTCTCACACTCACAAATTGTGCTTACCAAAACTCTCTTCTATCTAACACCCAATGGGAATTTTTCTCTCTCTCTCAAGGATGGAGCTCTCAAGAATTTTTGCCTCTCATAAAATTATGCCACTCACAATTTTCACACACACAACCCTAGCCACCTTGTGTCTATTTATAACCAAAGGAGGAGAAAATAGCAACTAATGGGAAACCCTAGTGGTTTCCCGTTTTTGGGACCTTTGAATTCGACTCTGATTCAAAAAACATCGCGTAGCACAGCGCGTCAGCGCCGCGGCGCTCGAAACGAGCGCTGCGGCGCTCCCCTGCGGTGCCTAGGCGCTCTTCTCCTGGCGCCTAGGCGCTCACCACTCGACGCCTCGGCGTAAAACCCTTGGTGCCTAGGCGCTTGCCACATTGCGCCTAGGCGCAATTCACCTGGCGCCTAGGCGCTCTCTACATAGCGCCTAGGCACTCTTGTCCTGGCGCCTAGGCACTCTTCACCTGGCGCCTAGGCGCCTTCGCCCCAGCGCCGCGGCGCTCTTCTGCCAGAGCCGCGGCGCTTGCTCCCTGCCTTCGAGGACGCCATTTTCTCCCTTTTCCTTCCTTTTGCTGGGTTGTCTACTTGATTTGGCTCCATATATGCAACAATCTCCCACTTGGAGACTAATCAATTCACCATGTCTCCCACTGCAGCGGCAACGACTTCTCACGCCTCTTGGAGAAGTCCAACTGAAGTTGCGCACAACTTTAGTTTCTCAATCGGATCCATCTTGGTGAGCATATCTCTGGATCCTTTTACCACCCACCTTGCCTTATACCGCTTGCTGCCAGCACTTTTATCTTTTGCCCGGTATACCCTCTTGTTGTGCAAGGACTTTTTACTCTGTGGTAACTTTGCCAGTTGCCATGTCCGATCCAACTCGTCCCTCATGGCTAACTCCCACTTGACCGAATCTCCAGCCTCCACGGCTTCATCAAAGCTCTCTGGCTTACCTTTGTCGGTCAACAAGATGTAATGCAGAGTTGGGGAGTATCTCTGCGGTGGTCTGATTGTCCTGCTAGACCTCCTGACTGGTGTGGCAGGAGTCCTCTGGTTTTCTTCTGGAGCTATGTTTTCCTGGTCTTCAACCTCTGGATTTTGCACCTCCACTTCAGGCAGATCCTTTAATGAAATCACCTCAGGCTTCTTATCTTCAGAACCTGAACCCCTGGAGTCCGTGCTATCTCTGTCCTTGTACAGAACACCTTCGTTGAAGATCACATCCTTGCTCCTGATAATCTTCCGGCTTTGGTCATCCCAGAGACGATAACCAAACTCAAGTCCGCCATAGCCAACCAGAAAGCACTTCTTTGACTTGGCATCCAGTTTACTTCTAGCAGTAGAATCAATATGTGTATAAGAAACACAACCAAACACTCTCAAGTAAGAGAGATCAACCTGTTTATGGCTCCAGACTTCTTCCGGTAGCTTGAACTTCAGCGGTGTGGATGGACTTCTGTTTATCAGATGAGCGGCTGTGTTAATTGCCTCAGCCCAAAACATCTTTGGCAGCCCTGCATGTAACCTCATGCTCCTAGCACGCTCGTTTAAAGTCTTGTTCATCCTCTCAGCTACCCCATTCTGTTGTGGTTTCCCTGGAATGGTCTTTCTCATCTTTATCCCATTCTCAGCACAGTACCGCCTGAAATCTTCACCTAGGTACTCTCCCCCATTGTCAGACTGCAAGCACTTCACCTTCAAATCTATCTCGTTCTCCACCATGGCTTTCCATCTCTTGAAAGCATCGAACACATCAGATTTGTTTTTCAGAAAGTAAACCCATACCTTCCTGCTTGAGTCATCAATGAACGTCACATAGTAGTTTGCGCCACCAAGGGAAGTCACCGGCGCAGGCCCCCACACATCTGTGTGAACTAGCTCCAATCTCCTGGACTTAGGCTCTCTACCCATCTTTGAGAAACTGACTCTCTTCTGTTTACCAAAGATGCAGGCTTCACACAAACTGTGATCAACAGTTTTCAAACCCGGTAGTTTTCCTTTGCAGTGAAGCACCTTCATACCCTTCTCACTCATGTGACCAAGCCTATAATGCCATAGCTCGGTATTGGCAGCAGAATCAACAACTGCTAGGGTATCTCTGCAACTTGAGTTCATGTAGAGAGTTTCAGTCTTGCGTCCCCGAGCAACAACCATTGCTCCTTTCATGACTTTCCAACCTCCACAATTGAAGGTCACTTTATGTCCTTCATCATCCAGTTGCCCCACCGAAATCAAGTTGCGCATTAGTTTAGGAACATGTCTCATCTTATGAATCTTCCATACCGACCCATTAGGCATTTTTAAACTGACATCTCCAATGCCAACTATATCCAAAGGTTCTCCATCAGCGAGATAAACCTAACCATGATTTCCAGCAACGTAGTTCTCCAGGACATGACGGTGTGCTGTGGTGTGGAATGATGCTCCTGAATCCATCACCCACGAATCAAAAGAACTGTCGACAAAAAAGATTAAGGCATCTTGTTGCTCTTCAGTGGCGGCGTTAGCTTCATCATTAGTCTTGTCTTCATTCTTCCTTGGAGCCCTGCAGTTCTTTTTCAAGTGGCCCGTCTTCCCACAGTTCCAACACTCCATGGTCCTTCCATTCCTTGAATTGCTTCTCCCATTCCTCGACTTGCCTCTCCTGCCATTATCCCTGTTGGATTGCCTGTCAGGTTTCCTGCCCCTATTATCAACATTAAAGGCCGAGTTCGACGAAGAGGCTTCTCCTGAGTCCTTCCTGCGAACTTCTTCCGCCAGAATAGAATTTCTGACATCAACAAACTTTAATTTGGCATTCCCAAGCGAATTTGTAATGGCCACCCTCATGGGTTCCCAGCTATTCGGTAACGAGGCCAAAAGGATTAGAGCATTGATCTCATCATCGAATTTAATCTCTACCGAGACCAATTGGTTTAGGACGGTGTTGAAACTGTTCAGGTGCTCTACAACCGAGGCACCTTCAGACATCTTTAAATTAAAGAGCTTCTTCATGAGATGTACCTTGTTATTGGCTGAGGGCTTCTCATACATCTCTGACAGAGCCTTCATCATCCCTGCTGTAGTGGTCTCCTTCGCAACGTTGTGGGCAACGTTCTTTGACAAAGTCAAACGGATCACACCGAGTACCTGTCTATCAAGGAGACTCCACTCCTCATCCTTCATGCCTTCGGGCTTATTACCCAAGGGCAAGTGCAGTTTCCTGCTGTACAAGTAGTCTTCTATTTGCATCCTCCAATAGGAAAAATCTGAACCATCGAATTTGGTGATATCGGCTGCCATACCTTCTTCTCCAGTCATCGTTCTTGATCAAAACCTCCGCTCAGATACCAGTTGTTGGGGAATTAGGCGACTCCTAATTCCAAGGATCGCAAGAACGAACAATTGCAGAAAATAAATAGGAGAAAAGAAGAAAAAGAGACACCAAATTTTTATACAGGTTCGTCCAAATTTGAGACTACGTCCTGTTTCTGCCGCTTGCAGATTCCACTATGATGAAGGAGATTACAGATTACAAGAGCAGTTTCTCACACTCACAAATTGTGCTTACCAAAACTCTCTTCTATCTAACACCCAATGGGAATTTTTCTCTCTCTCTCAAGGATGGAGCTCTCAAGAATTTTGCCTCTCACAAAATTATGCCACTCACAATTTTCACACACACAACCCTAGCCACCTTGTGTCTATTTATAACCAAATGAGGAGAAAATATCAACTAATGGGAAACCCTAGTGGTTTTCCGTTTTTGGGACCTTTGAATTCGACTTTGATTCAAAACACATCGCGTAATACAGCGCATCAGCGCCGCGGCGCTCAAAACGAGCGCTGCGGCGCTCCCCTACGGTGCCTAGGCGCTCTTCTCCTGGCGCCTAGGCGCTCACCACTCGACGCCTCGGCGTAAAACCCTTGGTGCCTAGGCGCTTGCCACATTGCCCCTAGGCGCTCTCTACATAGCGCCTAGGCGCTCTTGTCCTGGCGCCTAGGCGCCTTCGCCCCAGCGCCGCGGCGCTCTTCTGCCAGAGCCGCGGCGCTTGCTCCCTGCCTTCGAGGACGCGATTTTCTCCCTTTTCCTTCCTTTTGCTGGGTTGTCTACTTGATTTGGCTCCATATATGCAACAGATCTTGCCCCTCTGACCAACAAAACCAATGTCCCAACATCTAGGTTGCCACAATCCCCCATCCACAACCGTCGCTCATCACGATCGTCCTCTATCAGACATGATCCATGTCCACCCAATGAAACCGATGTAATGCCCCGTTTTTTCAGGCTGTCATTAAGTTTTTTAAAACATTATTTCGTAAAAATTAATCTTATTTACTTAGTAAGAAAAATAATGAATATATTTTTTTCTTTTAACATATTTAAAAGCTATTGCAACTTCTGTTACAACTTAAGTTGAGACATTACTCAACACTTGACTTTAAAACCATTCAAATCATTTCTTAAAACTTAATAAGAAACATTAACTGAATCATAGCTTAAAACTTAATTTTATAATTATATAAAATACTTAAATATATCTTAAAACTTTGACTTTCTTAAAACTTTAAAAACAATAGGAAATTTTTTTTTTGAGCAGCGGAAACATACTATAATGGTATCCATACTCAAATCTTCGTATCTATTCTCCGTAGTACTGAGCTCTTCAAACAGTCCTACTGGTTACCCGTGGGACTACCTACAACATGAATGAACTTTTAATGAGCTTTTACTCAGTGAGATCAAACATAATCTCATAAATCATTAAAACATACTTTATACATCCTTGTGACACCCGTTATTCTCCTAACGGGTATTAAGGTAATTAAATTAATTTTTAGTATATAAAAAAAATTGCTTCATTTAAATTTATTTTATAATATTTATTTTTATCTATTTTTAAATTTTTTAAAATTCTCGTATATTTATTTAGTATGTTTACTAAAAAGCCTTAGAACTTCTAATAAATCTCAAAAATGTCATATTGGCATTATGTGTGTTAAAGTCTCTAGATGAGACATAAGGATATCTTTTCCAACTACTCTTGACCCTCATTTTCTTTATTTCCTCCGTGACATGCTTCAACATGTCTCCTCCATAATTGTTTCTGTCACTTCTCTTCAAAGACTTCATCTTTTCTTCCTTTCTCTTCCACGGTACCCACACTCTTCTTCTCATTTCTTTGCTGAAGCAAAATACTTAGAGAACTTCTTCAAGGCAGCCATAAAAATCAGCCACCATCACCTCCATTTGAGCAAGAATTTCAGTCATACCGAAGTAAAGGAACCTGTTTTGAAGCCATTTCAAGCTTCCAACTAACCATAATCTGAGGTTAGAATCTTATGAACAAATTTAGTTTTTCATTTATAAATTTTCTTTTATACTAAAGGATTATTCAAATTTGCGTTCTTAAACCTAAGTATATGTTTGTTGCTATTTTGGAGCATATGTATAAAGTCTAAGTATATATGCCCTAGACAGAAAATTTATATTGTTAAACTTTGTAATACCTCTATGGGCAGTGGCTATTTCCTAAAATTCTGGGATTAAATTAAAATGAATTTTATGAATTGGTTTGCATATTTGAAAAGTAGCATCCTAAACTTTCTAACGAGCTATCATAAACCTAAATCAGAGTTGTATTTTATTTTCTAAGAATTATTCAATTTTTGGATTAGAAACTAGTAAACCTGCCAGTTTGTTATGGTATACCAGCTGCTAACCTGAACTAAGAACCCATCTTTGCTCACCACCTAATTCTTTAATGTCTTGCAACCTTTCCAATATTATCCTAAGTGATTGATGAATCTTATTAGGGACTAAAACATATAGATTACTTGTTCACATTTTATATTGTGTTAAGACAAAAATTGTTTACTGTGGTATTCAAAAGAGATTTACATAAAAGCTTTAATGGCATACTAGTAAGATAGGTTTACACATGATTTATTTATGAATGTAGTTGTATGTTGTGCTTTAGTTTTAATTGTCCTTATGCACGCCTTAGGATCAAGGGAGTATGGAGCTAACGTTAATTGATTCCAGGATTAAAAGATTGTTGATAAGCTTGAAAGGTAGGGATTCTATTACTCATCTTTTGTGAGGTTTTTATATAATTAAAATTTATTGTTTTGCCGCAATATGTATATATCTATGTTGAATTGATATTATATGAGTATCACATATAAAACTATGACATGGACTCGTCTTGTATTTACGGCGAGGAACATAATGAATTGACACATGTTATAAATTGAGAAGCATGGTTAGGAAAACTGACTCTATTAATAATGATTTAATATAGAGAAATGGTGAGACATGAAGAGGGCGGCAGTTATGTCCTTGGGCATGAATACCCGAAAAGGTAAAATAGGGGGAAGGTGATGACGCTTCCTTGGGTTGAAAGTCCCAGAACACACTGTACAGGAATCGACTTGGTGAGGACTCGGGGCTTGATGTCCCCTCACCGGAACACCCTTAGAATTTTTAGAGGGTGATCAAGCACGCCATTTTGGGTTTCAATGAGTTGAGTGATACTCTATTGAACATGGGTACCTAGGAATAATGATGAACTATAATATTTGTATATATGTATATGTATGAAACTCGGTAATGATTAACTATGGTATCCACAGAATATGATTATAATAAATCTCATAATCTGGATAATGATAATTATTAATAACCATGCAGGTTTTAACGTGGTAATGATAAAAACCTAAAGGTGAGTAATGGTTTTCTCTACTGAGCATAGTGTCGCTCATTCCCTTATATTTTTATCTTTTCAGGACTCACTAAGTGTGAGGTGACTACGAGAAAAATAGTTGAGGAAGTGATGTAGCTATATTATATTGGGACTGCTTCAATTATTGAGAATGTTCTTCATGATAATGTAAGCATCAATTGTTACTTTCTATAACTGTATTACAATGCGTTCAGGGTTAAAATGATGATGACGACAATTTATAATATTAAATTTAAGGTGCTACATTAAACTGTGGATTATTTGTTGATTATATTTTTATTTTTGATATTGAGAGTTTTTATTTAAGCCCCGAGCAATTTTATTTTTAAGATTTTACTTTTATTTATTTTTTTTTATCTCATTAAAAACTGTTAACCCCATATAGGGGCGTTACAATCCTTCATAAACCTTTTATTGTAAACATGAAAATGTTTTTCATAAACATTTAATGTAAAACATTTCTCATAATGTTTTTCATAGACATAACACATAAACATTTCGTAACAAGAAATACAAGCAAAATCAAAATGCATGATTCCATTTATGCTCATGTATGATCATTCATTTATGAGCTTTTTATTATCATTCTTAACTTTCTTGAACTATGAGCTTTAAGTATACATACCAAATATGCTTGACCATCAAACACCGAGGCCGTAACATAACTTAACATGACACTCTTCTTGGGTCGAGAGGCTGGTACGACACTACTTATCATCTTTATTTTACCTTCTTATTAACTTTAGTGAGTATATCAAATGCTAATATATCATACGCAAACACATTTGCAAATCATAACTTGAACTCTTTAAAACATTGTGCATTACACTTGCAAAAATACTTTAAACATAATAATTGCAAATACATTGCACACCTTTAGTTAATCTTTTAAACTTTATGCATATCAAATGCAATCATGCTTTAAATATAATAGTTGTAAGTACATTTCAAATCTTGATTTAAACTTTAAAACTTTTTACATAACAAATGCAAACATACTTTAGAAACAACTTGCATAACAATTACAAACGCATTTGCAAACATGTATATAAGCATTTGAAAATTATTTACTTTATGTTGTAGGTGAGGTTTGAACTTACCTGAATAACGCTTTAGCATTCCCAATCCATTTTCCTTTTCCTTCTATTAGTCGATTTCTGTGTTCCAAACTCTCCCAAGCTTTTTGATCCTTTTCTTGATGCCTTAAGCCTTGCAAACCCTCCTCTAAAATTATTTATCCTTGATCTTCAACACATAACTTGCTTCAATACATGATTTGGAGGCCTAAAATTCATCAAAATTTTGAGAGAAAATTACCTAAGGGCGGTTTTTGGAGGAAGAAAATGGAATATTTTTAGTTCTTTGTCACATGAAAAATTAAGGAATAAAAAGTTAGATTTTTTTTCTTTTCACCAATTGGTGACTCATCATGTTTACTCACCCTTAAGTATCATTAGGGGTAAAGGTAAGCTAAATCTTGGCAAAATTTGATTTGGCCACATTAAGGGGGTGTGGTGGCAATTTTTCATCCATTTAGGTGTCCTATAGTGGGTCCCACAATCTTTTTATGCAGTCTAAATTTGTACTAACAGTATTTTTCTTATACTATTGGTATTCTTCTTTATACAATTGATGAGATCCTACAACCTCCCATACTTATTCACATCCACCATATAATATAATTCCTATACTGCTTAACTTTATGCAGTTCAAATTTACCCTTAGTATTTTTCTTATACTGTTGGTATGTTCTCTATATTGTTACGAGCTTACACAGCATTCCTTACTTATCCATATCCTCCATGTAGTATCATTTCTATACTGTTTTAACTTTAAACAGTTCAATTTCTATACCGCTTAACCTAAACAGTTCAATTCTTATATTGCATTACTTTTATAATGTAATTTTCATACTACATAACTTTATTAGTATACTTTCTTACACTGTATTATTCTAATACTATATATATTTTTAATTTTTATACAGTATTTTTCTTAAACTGTATTTTTTTCTTAACATTTATTGCAACATATTTTGCATCAGCGTATTTTCATATCCTTCCTTTTTTGTTTAGGACTAAGGCATGATTTTTAACCTTAAAAGTCATATTTTTATTTTTATGAAATTTATCATAAAAATCAGATTAAAAAGATAATCCTTGTGACACTTTTTATGTTTTTAGAATATTTAACAAATTTTCAAACATAAACTTAAGCTCACAAATTTTGTACTTAAATTACTTAACATAATTTTTTAATTATTACATTTTAATGTACTAGAAATATTTAGGTGTCACAGCCGACTGCCCTAGTCTGAGAGAGTGAGTGAGAGAGAAAGAGAGGAAGCTGACAGTATCATTTTATATACAATTAAAAAAACTTGTCCTACTCACATATTATCACACATTCTGAAAAAAGAAATCTTATTATACGTAACATTCATATTATTTATTATTTGACAATTTCTTGTTTTATGGTCGGGTGCTTTTGTTATTCCCTTATTATTATTATTATTATTATTATCATTATTATTATCATTATTATTTAGGGTTCAGCTTTTTATTGAGGTATGTTCCAACCACGTAAAGTCATGAACAGAATAGTATCTTTGCACGTTGTGGGATATAAATGCAATAATTTTGAAGTGGTCCAATATTTGTAGATCAGGAACCGGATGAAGGGTGACATGTGCCCAGGACATTGGCATTGTAAGGTCTTTAACATTGTCCTTGTATTGTTCAACAGAAACTAAAACCCGCCTTAAAGCACCAAAGAGTACTTTCTTTTTCCTAACCTGTATTATTGAAAAGAAGGACAAAAGAAAAGAAAATAATTTCCTTTTTTTTAAAAAAAAAAAAACATGGTGATAGGATTGCCATGTTAGCCGTGAAAATCGTTATCTGGTTTCTGAACCCGCAGTGTAAAACACATGGTGGATCTGACTGAACTGAAAATGACAGGTGAGGGCAGCCTTTGCTTGCTCTATTATAATCCACCTGACTTATTTACTACAAAAATGGGGCCTACCACTCCAGATTCAACACATCCCATTGGATTGTGTTTCAGTGAAATATGATCTACAACCAATGCGCATCCATGTTATCTTTGTTTTGTAATCCTATCTGATCCATGCATTGTGACCCGTTAGTCAAAAAAAATTACAAAATTATAAGCTGCAGTCTAAAATATATTATACTTTTTACACTAAATTTTACTATTTTGTTAATAGTAGATTATGACCTCATGAAAAGGAAATGTTTTTTTCTTGCCAATATTGTCTTGTGTTGTTCTCCCTTTTTTTTATAACAATTCATTTGATAAGAATAGAAAAAGATACCCGTAAATAAATATCTATTTTTAAACATCAGATTTTCAAAATAAAATAATTTTTGATTAAATTAAACAGTTTTAAAACATGCATTAACAACGAGGGTTCTCACCCTGAGAAGTCCGTCCTCTTATACCATGTAATAAGATTATCTTTTTCTATATAATTAGGCTAACAAGTTAAAGTAACAATGAAGTAATCCTTTCATATTTCCACGATATTTGTTCCATGTAGTCTTTTGATCATGATCACCTAACTAAAAGGATGAAAAGATATCTCCTATATATATATATATATATATATATATATATATATAATTAGCGTTACTGGTGAAGCTTTGATTGCAAGAAAAGCAAAATGGGCAGCAAACGAACAACAAATCAAAAGCCATTATTTTGAAATCGAACATGCCCCACAAACCCCAAATAATGTACGCACACGCACACACACACACACACACACAAAACTAATGAATAAAAATAAAAATTTCTACATCACAAAATAAATTTTGGTGATATCCAAGTCAACGGTCCAGAATTTTTCCTTACATTGTCTCACTTGGCAGATTCTGAGACCATTGGTTAGTATCAATTTTAGTCAAAAATATTATAGCATATAAGTACTTTATACTATAACACATTTTTTCTTGACACTATAGCATGCGCGAGCTTTATACTGCAACAACAAAAAATTTTGGATCTAACTCATATTGCTAAACATCACATTAGATATTTCTTTGTTGTTATCCATTAGTCTCTCTTTCAATTTTGCTTCACTAGCACGCAGAATTTATTTATTTTGATCCCAATGAAAAAAAAAACCCCCCTCAAATAACACCTTTATTCACAATATAAATTAAGTGGATCAACCAATTAATACTTGAAGTTTTCTTAACTACTACAAACCATGAATACGGAATTTGTATACGATGTATATGCTAGGTTGTTTATATAAAATTATGATGATTGCCAAGGTGACATCACAGTATTAATTGACTATGTTATATGTCGTGTAAAAAAACAAAAATTAAATAAGCAATGCATGTATTGTATCAGAGAAATCGAAATGGACAAGTCCAATATCACATGATCAGTTGATGACTGACACTTGCTAAACAGTAAAGAAATTTATACGCGGCGTGAAGCATTACTCTAAGAGCATGCTTTAATTACTAAATTGTAATATTTTGTAATGGGAAGGCTTTTAAAAAGGAAATTAAAGGAAAAAAATAAGCGGTAGTGTTTATTTATTAGTAAGTGGAAAAAGAATGTAGTTTTTCCTTCTTCTTTTTTTGAACTTGAAGGTGAGGGTTTGGACTTTTCACTTTTTACGTGAGATTGAGCGTTGTTTTAACATTATGTTATGACTGCAACTACTAATTTTTTGTTTTAATAGCTTATAACTTTAAAAATTGAAATCCTATAATAGTTTAATTAGCACTAAACTATTCTTGTGCATATAATTACTAGCTAAAATTTAACGGAGCCACAAAAAAAATCTACAATTTATTCTAATTCAAAAGAGAAAAACAAAACGGGAAATAGTTTAGTATTAATGGCCTTTATTCCTTCCCTCATTTCTCACGTTAAGTCTCATTTATATTTCCTAGTTTATAAGTAAAAACATGAATAAGTATATATTCTCTTAGTATAATAAATAAAATGCCCTAAATATAAATACCCAAAATTTCAGAGCCGTTAATGCATTGACCAATTGTTGCAAAAGTGAAGCCCAAAATAGTATGCAAGCTTTGATTTCAAGAGACGGCATGATTGGGATCCAGGCTTTTTTTATTGAAGGTGTAAAGACATAGATCAGTGGATTGCATGTTATTGCTCCCTACTCTCCGTGAAAGCTAATCATTAATAAATTAAATTTGTAATATTCCTTTTCTTTAAACACAATTCTTCATGTCTAGGACAACTAAACATCGCCTCACAAATGGCAAAGCGGAGGTATATAAATATATATTTATATATATATATATGTATATATATATAGACACACCAAAAGCAATCCGGCATTCTCCAAAAATTATCATTTTTGGGGGTGTAGATAAGAGAAAAGTACATTAAGAGCATAATGTATAGAAATTAAATCATGAGAAACAAACATGACGGTAGTTATAAGTAACCTTTACTAAATTTACGTGTGAATCTCGTGCAAATTTTGACTTAGGACGTGGAAATGAAAATGACTAGTTTGGCACCAACTTCACGAAGATTGCCGTTTTTTCTTATCAATATAAGCATGCATTTTCCCCAACCATTTGTGTGCAGGTGTTTTAGAGATGAGAGTACATACATACATACATATATATATATATATATATATATATAGGGGAATGGAGCCAAAAAAAAAATAGCCATCGGACCTAACTGAACTAAAAAAGTGAGATAAATAAAATGATATAAAATTTTAGAAGGAGAGAAATACAATTTTAAGAGAGGCTTGATACGATCTTAAAAGAGACGAAACATAAACTTCGTAAAATTTTATATACAAAATTAAAAAAAAATTATAAAAGTTCAAAGAACGATTACCTATCCTCATCTGTGATTAGTTCCGTCCTTATATACATACATATAAATATATATATATATATATATATATATGTGGGTATAGTGGTCTTGACCTTACGTTAAAGGTGTTAGGCAAACCGAACAACTTCCATCTGCTGAAGGAAAAATATCTCCTGGATCACAGGTAGGCAAAGAAAAAGGACCACATATATATCCACAAAACATCGTTTTCGACTTCAGCAGTATTCTTCTAATTAATTTATTTATTATGGGGAGGGACCATTTTCTTGTTGATCAGGCAAGAATAGGTTGACAATAATGCTTTTGTGTTTACTATTGATGAACGGTCATGATCATAATTCATCACCCAATATGTATGAAGTGGTTGGTAAGTGTCTTAATGGGATGTCTTTCATTCTGGCGTTTCCCGAAGCGAAAGATCATATAAAGTATGTACGAATGTCTTTTCAGCCAAAAAAAAGAAAAAGAAAAGGTTTTTGGGCACGTTCAAATGAAAAAAAAAAAAAAAAGGAGATTGCATCGGGGAGGAAAAAACAGTGGCAGGAATTTTTACTAAATTAAGGAAATTAAGAGCCGTTTGGTTTGAATATTTAAGTAAAGTATTTAAATAAAGATTTAAATTTTTATGAGAGAAAATATTGTAACAAAATAATTTAAATCATGATTCAAATATTCAATCAAACGGGTCTTAAATTACTTCTCTGAGCAACATAATCAGCTGCTTCGTCACTGGTGTTTCTGAATTTTCCATTGACAAGTCCCAAAAGACACGTTTTACGAGTACTATTAAACATGTTAATAAAAAAACTAAAAAATAAAAAAAGGTCTTCAGACAAAAAAATAAATAAAAATCGGCAGCTAGAATGGAAGAAAAAAACATTCCCAAAAAATTTTGGTAAAAACAAATGACAAAATATTTCGAGTTTTAAGTGTCTTACGAACATAATGTAAAACTTATTTTCTCATTATATTAATATTAAAAATAAGGATTTTTGGTGCTTTTGCACCTTCACTTTGATTGAATTGGAAGGTTGCCCTCATAGTTTTTAATTGTGACAGCTTATTTTGAAATTTTAAGTAAAATGTTACGAAATACTCAAATTGATTAGCGATATTAATGTGATACGAGTGTGATACGAGTGTTCGGATGGACATAAGAAGTTTGCCTTTTTTTCTCAAATAAGTTTTACAAAACGTGTACAAGGACGTTTTCATTTGAATTTTAACAAGTGTCGCCGATTTAGAATACTGTACAACACTAAACTCCAGAAGTAATTTATTAAGATTAATGGTTTGTTTGGAACACAAGACTAAAGTTTGTGTGGTTTTGAATTTTATGGTTTAAATTAGTAGTTTTAAATCTATGTGATTTAAACAATGATTGAACTGACGTTTAAAATGTAAATATTTAAAACATTTAAAACAATAATAAAATATCACATCATAGAATTAGTGTTTTAAGAACTATAGCCTACGAAGGAAGCGAGAAAGGTTTTGTTATAAAAAATCATTTAAAACGGTTAGAGCTAAAGAGAAGGGGGTCAAGTCCTCAACACTGACAGTTTAGACCACTTTTAAACGATCCTCACAATTTTGAAATATTTATTTATTCCAAACGCCCGTTTCTGTAAGCTCATAGGTTTAAAATCACTAACACTACTAGAAATTGTAGAATACATGACGCTTAATCAACGATAATTTCTTAAAAACTGTCATGTTAAGCGGGAAAAACACATAGGGAGTATGCATAAAACATAAAAACTGTCGTGATAGTGGACGGAAGGTTCTATGACGGTTTTTACAAAAAACCTTCGTGGTAGGTAGCATATTATACGATGGCCTTCAGTAAAAACTGTCATGAAAAGTAATCAGCAAAATTTTAAAACCTGTCCTCACCACATCAGCGAAATTTTAGAAATTCACTCTCTCTCTTTCTTGTTTGAATTGACACTCAAATCTAACCCTATTTGTCTAAACCCAACCCAATTTTTCTCTCTAACCCTCAAACCCTCCCTCTCTCTCTACTACGACCGTCGCCATTGCTATCTTTGCCTTAACGCAACATGTCACCATTATCCCCAAGGCCTCCACGATCCACAAGCTCGTTGCAATCTCTTGTTTGTAAAAGTTTTTCTCTCCGAGTATTCTTCTCTCCAAGCTCGTCGCCTCCACGACCTTGCCATTGCCCACCTCTGACCTTGTTTGGTAACATTCCGTTTCTTTTTATATTGTTTAGTTTTTTTTTTAATTTTTAGTTATATATTTTAGTTTTAATTATTTTTGGTTTGTGTGAATTAATAAGTTTTTGTTGTTTAATTCTAAGTTTAGTTTTAGTTTTAATTACTTTTAATGTATTTGTGTATGTGTTTATATATGTGATGCCCACCACATATTTGAGGGAAATCCTCTATGACCATCATTGCAATTATTAATGTTTTTTGTTGCTCAAAGCTCAATAG